>SJXQ01013164.1:53971-390196 GCA_006408695.1 Aepyceros melampus | reverse complement strand
TCCCGCCCCCCACCTCCCCCCTCCCCCCTCACCCCCCATACCATCTCTCTCTATTATCCCCGTGCATCAGTCCCAAGCATCCTGCATCCTGCATCTTGTTGCTAAGAGAAATCAGGTAGGAATTGCTAAGGAATCTTTTGTTCTGTCTGTCAAGGTGTAGAAGAGATTGCAAGGAAAGTAGTGTAGAAACAAAGCTGAAAAGGCTAGCATTGGATGGAACATACTTAAGGATGTTTTATGAATATGTGTCATGATTAATCTTCCTTGTATATAACAAGAAACATCAAGTTAACAGTAACCAAAACAAGGTATGTGTTTATTTAGTTTTCATGTAAAAGACATCTGAGTTTTGGCAATTTGAGGCAGATATGATGACTCCATAAATTTGGGGGGAGCTAGATTTTTTTATCTTGGCATTCTAAGTTTCAGCCATTGTGTGCACATTCTAATCACAGGATGGAGTGTTATTAATAATTTTGAAAAGTTTGTTCTCAATTTAGTTTTAATTTCAGTTTTCAGTGTTGGATTTGGAAATACAGCTGGTTTCTGTATATTGGCTTTATATCTTTTGACCTTGCTGAATTCTGATTTGTTAATAGTTGTCTTACAGATTCCTTTGGATTTTATATGCAAACAGTTATGTCACCTGTAAATGAAAGCAATGAGTTCTTTTTGGCTACTTTTTCTGCCTTTTATTTCTTTTTCTTGCATTACTGAAGCACTCCCAGCTAGATATTGAATAGAAGTGATGAGTGAGAACATCCTGGTCCTATTCCACATCTTAGTGGGAAATATTAATACATCCTTAAGATTGATTTAGCTATAAATAGCTATAGCATTTTAATAGATGCTATTTATCATACAGAGGAGTTTCCATTTTATGTCTAGTTTCCTAAAGTTTATCTTTTTTTCATTTTTAAGTTGTGAATGGATATTGATAATTTATAGCACTTGACATTTTATTACATATTTATTTACTGTCTGTTTCTCTCATGGGATATCATTTTTGTCTTGTGCACTATTGTACATTGAAAATTTTGTATAATACTTAGTACTCTATATGTCTCAAAAAAATACTTGTTACATAAACAAATTGTTAAACATCTGTGAGTTACCTGATCAGACTCTGAAGGGAAAACTTGTACTTACTTTACTGTCAAAACTGCATAATCATAGCAGTCTACTGCCACCTGGTGATAGTATATCTAAATTGCAGTAAAAGCTTGGGAGGTGAAGAAATATGAGAAATGAAACTGCAAATGATGGACTGATGTGACAGTTACAATTTCAAATAAATAAATATTCATTATGTATAACAATACTATGTCTGAGATTTAGCAAATATTTTTCACTTTTGGTAGGTTTAAAGTATTTTCTCTTTTTCTGGATGATAGGAAAGGATGAAGGATCAGGTTAATTACTTACGTTAAAGACACAGAATAAATTGTGAAAGTTGACACAAGTAGGGTGAAAGCAAAGGCATTTCTGTATTTGCATTCATGCTCCGTCAGCATTCCCTTGCTCTTAGATGTTAGCCAACCTGAATTTTAAACAACAGGGATTTTCCAGCTTCTTAATCTCGTGCACTAAATATTTAATATATTGCAAAAAAATCCACCTAATGGCCAAGAAGGAAACTTTAGGTTTGTTCTTAAATATCCAATCCAACTAATTATGTAGAATTTACAGAATTTACCGAGATGTAAATGTAGAATAGAATGGGATTTATCTCTTTTATTATGTGGCATCTTGGGATGAAACTGTATATCCTCTATACTGTATGATTGACCAATGTGTATTTTCTCTCCTTAGCTTCCCTTCAAAAAGAAGAACCATATGCCACATATATTTTGATACATTTTTAAAGGAAGTTGAAATATTAAAACTTTCTTATTGATGTTAAATGGTCAGTTTTGTAAAATACTGATATTTTTGCATAAAGGTTAGCCATTTTTACGATCAGAATACCCTAGGGTGATAGTTTTGGGAGTACTGTTTTAGTAATAAAGATTATAGTGTGGATAAGTTCCCTACGAGGCCCCATGATGGTAATACCCCTAGATTTTGTCGTTAAAGAAAACTGCTGGAGGCAATAATTTTTTTTGTATGTGTCCCATTTTCATTAATGCATGGTAATTGATGGAGTTGCAGTGACTTGTAGCAGTAATGAGTTCTAAACATAATAATGCACTCTTTTCTAATAAGTGAGCACTGCTGGGGTTTAAAAGCATACTAAATCAGTTGCTTTAGTATGAATTTATTAGTTTTTTTCAGCATTAGCTTTAATAGTAGTTATTTACATAAGCGTACATCCCATTAACCGCCATCAGGGCTGGAAAACATGCTGAACTGTTCATATTTTCATATAATTATTGAACATAATGGTTTCATTTGCATTTCTAAACAGTGATGTTTCTGTCAGCCTTGGAAATAGTGTCTTTACGCAGTCCCTATTTCACATCCACTTATTTGACATCGTTAAATTTTATGCTAATGTGCTTCCCTAGAATATCATCAGTGGGACAGATGCTAGTGCTTTAATATACAAATCAGGGATGCTTTTCCATCCCCCACATGGCAGAGCAAGTTTTTAAAATCTGCACTTTTAAACATAGAGTCTGTCTCCATAGAAATAGGTCTATGAAGTTAAAACTTTTAGGGTTAAATGTTATAATCTGATTTTCTCTTCAAAATGCTTCATTATGAATAGCTATTTACCTAAGTTTAGTTTTGTTATCTTGAATGAGGCAATGAGTCTTAGTAAAGATCTTGTTGCTTATGAATATTTAGAATTCTGCTTGTGAAATGTTGATCTTCAGATGCATGCTTTTCAATGCCTTTGAATATATCAGGCCACAGTATTCGTTTGGAAGTATTCCCTATGTTTTTATTCCTTTGGTTTCTGAACCTAGATTGTAATATCTCATGGTGGAAGCTGTTATGTTAATGCTCTTGGATATCTAAGCTTTTTGAATGCACTTAGAAAATGTTCAGTGTAAAAAATTGTCCTGTGGTGGGGGAGGTTACAGGATAGGATGCCGAGAGCATGTCAGTGAAGTCCCAGAACAAATAATTGAAAGGACAGGTTTTCTGGAGAAACTCGGTGCCTTTGGACATCTGTATGTTCTATTAGCTTTTGTTTCTCCAACATTGTGGATGCTTTTGTGAATACTGTCGGTTGGATGACTGGAAAAGCTTAAACGAGCAACCAATTAAAGGATTGTTTTGGGAGTTGATTCAGGTCTTCTTGGGACTACCACTTTTTGGGTTTTTTCCCAGCGCCTTCTTTTCATGTGTTCTTACAGCGCAGGGCAGCATTTTACTGTTGACGCTTAGTTGGACCTGCAGTGCCAGAGCTGACTCTGCAAAGTTCAAAATGCAAGGCTGGCATTCTGGCAAGATAGGCTAAAGAAACAGTTTTAAGAGCTCTTGCCCCAAATTACTTGCTAAAAATATTTTAGAACTGATAGAGCATAAAACTGATGCAGCATAAAAGGATTATTTGCATAGAAATGCTATTTGGCTTATCAGGTCAGAAGGCAACTGAACTTTTTTGTAAGGACTTCTGTTCTTTGGGGAATTTCCAGGGAAGAAATATGATAAGGGTTGTGAAGAAACTACTAAATAGGTAGAATGTCATGCTGCTGCTGCTGCTAAGTCGCTTCAGTCATAGCTGAACTTTTTAATGAATTTCCTGTATTGTATCTTAAAATAGTCTGAGATTAGTCCTTCTTACAGTGATGGGATCCTTTAAACTATGGTATTAAAAACATTGGTCGTGCTCTTCTATCTAAGTTGCTAGGTAGACATTGTATATGAAAACTTTTAGAAAGTTCTTAAAATCTAGTCTTACTATAAGCAAGGCAATATTTTCAACTATTTGTAAAGTTGTTTTTATGATTGCATTCTTCAGGAGGGAAGCTTCTTTTGGTGGGGTGCAGTTTTTCACAAAACTAAAGAAATACATTCCCTGTCACTAAAAAATATTATTTATCTTTTTCCTTACTGTTATCATTTCTCTTTAATGGCAAGAGGTTTAACATCAAAAGGAAAATTTTGTCTGCCTATTCAGTTTTAAAGTGTCATGGTATTTAATTGGACCACTTGCCCCTGAGTGTCTCTTTTGCTGAGAACTTTACTACCTTCAGTGTAGCAAAGAAGGTGACTGGTGTCCAAGTCCTGGCTTCAGAAGGATAGAAGATTTCTAAATACTGTTTTTGGACAGTCTCTCTGTAGGTTTCTTACAAAGTTAAAAATTTGAGACAAAGTCAGGTATTTTCCATAATGTACCAGCCAGTAGGAGTACATTACCTGTTTGGTTTTACTTATTTTCTCTTTAATGGCTCTGGGAGCACAATTACCACTACCTTTTAGAAGTGGTGCAAGTACTTTGAAGTAAACGTCGAGCACTGTGAGATGATTGCCACATGTTCTGCAAAGCTGCAGGCACTCTTTGGTATCTGCTGTGTTGCACCTGTTAAGGAAACTTCGGGCTTCCCCAGTGACTCAGCAGTAAAGAATCTGCCTAAGATGCAGGAGATGTGGGAGATGCAGGTTTGATCCCTGGGTCAGGAAGATCCCCTGGAGAAGGAAATGGCAACCTATTCCACTGTTCTTGCCTGGAAAATTCCATGGGCAGAGGAGCCTGATGGGCTACAGTCCATGGGGTCACAGAGTGTCAGACACAACTGAGCAAGTGAACACACACAAGGAAACTTTAAGGTATTTGATTTTTCAATTCATATATTTTATTTTTTCATTGCTAGATAGGATAATAATTACTTTTAAAATTGTCTAACCTGACAGATATGTATCTACAAATATATATCTGTTCATCTCTCCTCAAATGATTAGTACTAATATTTGAGAACTCAGAAGGAATGTTGGGAATGCTTGAAAATTAATGCCTTATTTAATTAAAAATTTTAACCTATTTTCCTGATTTTAAAAACAATACATGTACATTATGGAATATTGGAATAATGCAGAATATTGCTTCATTCTTGATATTATCAGTGTGGCATATTTATGTTTTCCTAGTTCATTATTTAATCATCACTTGAGTAGCTGAATGGATGCAAGTAGGTCTAATTTGACATTAAGTGAAAGCATTTTTCAGATCTCTTGACTTTAATTTTGTATCAGTTATGTTTATTTAAGGTAAAATATTAAACATGCTTTAAACACAACAGAAAAGTCAGCCAAAAGATATTTAATGGTATATCATTATAATAATACCTGCCAGTTCAATTGTGAAATAGTATTTGCGGAAGTTCTCTGCTCAGTTTTTTGGTTCTGCTTTCAAGTGAGGAGGGTGAGGGATGACCCAAAAGAAAGAAAAATCTTTAATTGATGTGATTTTAAGGGAAATATTGGGAAAAGAAAATTTCTATGGTGTTCATTTAGTGCTCACAACACCTGTGCTTTATTAAGCCAAGTGGTTAGATAGCTCTGGGATGTGTATAAATAACTCTGAAACTTCAGCTTCCTTCTCTGAAAAGTGAGAATCATAATACTATTTATTTTGAAGAGTTGTTTTGAAAATTAAATGAAATAGTGCATATGAGTAGCCACATTAATCACTCAAAAACTGTCACGTTATCTGTCGTTTACTTCCTTGAAGTAGGCAATGCTAAAGTGACCCTGGTTTGCTTTATTCCCGTTCCTCTCATCCCGTAGTGCTTTGCTGCTCCAAGCTCACTCCATGGATTTGTAATGTCAGCATCACCTACAATACCTGGGAACATGTTAGAAATGCAGAATCTTAGACTTCGTGCTAGATTTTAGTTTTTCAGAATCCACGTTTTAATGAGACCCCTGTATGGTAGAGCAGTATTTGTACTAATTTCTTACAGTAAGAAACGTCGAGCAGTGGAGAAATAAAAGCTTTCACTTTATTTTCTAAGTTCTCACTTTCCACTTTTACAGCTTTGGATAGTGAAGGAATCTGTGTATGAGAGGCGAGTATTGTACTAACTTGTATCATGCTGCTATTGGGTGGATTATTCTGCAAGTGTCAGATCTATATTGTAAAGCTTCTCTATGCCTATTAATTTTTCATCTACCTATGTTATCAATTATTGAGAAAAAAGAATTGAAATTTCTGAGTATAATGTGGATTTATCCATTTCTCTTTGAAGTTCTATCAGTTTTTGCTTCACGTATTTGAAAGATTGTTTTTAGTTGCGTATAGTTGGAGATGGTTATCTCTTCTGATAAATTGACCCCTGTATCATTATGACGTAACTTGCTTTGATCCTGGTAATATTCTTTGCTCTGAAATCTACACTGACTATTGTAGCTTAGTCAATGTAGCTTCTTTTGATTAGTGTTACCATGGTATGTCTTTTTGTATCCTTTAACTTTTAACCTAATTCTGTCTTTATATTTAAAGCACATTTCTTGTAGCCAGCACATAGATGGCTCTTGCTTTTTAATCCAATCTGACATCTATACCTTTATTAGAGAATTTAAGCTGTTTACATTTTATGATTCTTGATATGTTGCTTTTGTGTTTATCATTTTGCAGTTTGTCTTGTTTGGTCTTTGTCCCTCTTTTCCTTTTATTCTGCCTTCTTTTGGATTAATTGAATATTAAAAATTTTTATCTCCTTTCTTGGCTTATCACTTTGTTCTTCTTGGTATTTAATGGTTGCTCTAAGAAGTATATGGGCTTCCCTGATAGATAATCCACCTGCAATGCAAGAGACACCGGTTCAGTTCCTGGGTCAGAAAGATCCGCTGGAGAAGTATTACCCACTCCAGTATTCTTGAGCTTCCCTGGTGGCTCAGCTGGTAAAGAATCTGCCTGCAGTGCATGAGGCCTGGGTTCAATCCCTGGTTTGGGCAGATACCCTGAAGACGGGAACAGCTACCCACTCCAGTATTCTGGCCTAGAAAATTCCATGGACATCCATGGGGTCGCAAAGAGTCTGACATGACTGAGTGACTTTGACTCACACTAAGAAGTATATATTCACCTAACGAATAGCAGTCAACTTTCCAATGATGGAGTCTACCATTTTAACTACCTTACAATAGTGTAATACCATTTCTGACTCCCTGATCTTTGTGCAACTGTCAAGATACATTTTAATTTTATCCTCATACCTTACTCTTTTTGTTAAACAATCAATTATCTTTAAGAAGGTTTAAATAATAAAAAAACATACATTTACCTGTGTAGTTATCACTACAGTGGTAGTGTATTCCCTACCACTGCCTCCTGCTTGATAAACTTCCATTGACATTTATTATTTGCCTGAAGGCAAAAGGAGAAAGGTGTAGAAGAGGATAAGATGGTTAGATAGTATCACCAACTCAATGGACATGAATTTGAGCAAATTCCAGGAGATAGTGAAGGACAAAGGAGCCTGGTGGGCTACAGTCCATGGGGTCACAAAGAGTGGGACACCAGTGAGTGACTGACACTTTCACTTCACTTAATACTCCATAGCTTTTTATCACTTAATGGTACTTAATCATATGGCAGTACCATGGTTTGTTAATCTACTCATATATTAAAGAATATCTTGATTGCTTCCACTTTGGGGTGATTATGAGTAAAGCTGTTATAAACATTCACGTTCAAGTTTTGTGTGGACATAAGTTTTCAAATCAATTAGATAAACACCTGGGAAAATGTTGGATTGAATGGTAAAACTCGATTTGTAAGATACTGCCAAATTCTCTCCTTTAAGTGGCTGCAACATTTTAAATTCCCACCAACAATGAATTAGAGTTATTCTTGCTCTGCATTCTCACCAGCTGTTGTTATTTTCAGTGTTTTGGCATTTAGCCATTCTAAAAGATATGCAGTTATAGCTCACTGTGGTTTTTAATTTGCCTTTCCTTAATGATGTTTGATTTTAATCATGTCTTCATATGTTAATTTGCCACCTGTCTATGTTCTTTGGTGAGGTGTCTGATAATATCTGTTGCCTATTTTTAATTGGATTTATTTTTTATTGTTGAGTTTTAAGAACTTTATATATGTCTGGATATGAGTCCCTTATCAGGCATGTGATTTGCTAATATTTTTTTCTCAGTCTTTGTCTTGTCTTCTCATTTGCTTGCTGTCTTTAGCAGAGCAAAATTTTTTCAATTTTGGTGAATTTCACTTTTATCAGTTTTTTTCTTGCATAATTCATGCTCTTGATATTGTATCAAAAAACTCATCACCAAGTCCAGGGTTATTCATATTTTCTCCTCTGTGTTCTTAAAAAGTTTTATTACTTTGTATTTGACAGTTAGAGCTATAATCAATTTTGAGTTAACTTTTGTAGGGTATAAAGTCTGTCCTAGTTCAGTTTTTTATTCACTTGTTTCAGCACCATTTGTTAGGAAGGCTGTCTTTTTACTAGTGTGTTTCCTTTGCCCCTTTGTAAAAAGTTAGTCAACTATATTTGTGTCAGTCTGTTTCTAGCCTCATTCTGTTCTATTGATTTATGTATCTGTTCTTTCACCAATTCAGACGGTCTAGATCACTGCAGCTTTACAGTAAATATTGAAATCCTATAAGGACAACTTTGTTCTTCATTTCCAGAATTATTTTGGCTCTTCTAGTTACATTTTTATCAATATCAATTTAGAATCACCTTGTTGATATTTTTAAAATGTGTACTGGGATTTTAATTGGGGTTGTATTGAATGAATGTATCAGACTAGAGAGAATCTGCATCTTAATATTATTGAATCATCCAATTCATGAACATGGTACATCTCTCAATTCATTTAGATCTTTTATATTTCTTCTGTGAATTTGTAGTTTTTCATCTGTAGATCTTACACATATTTTGTTAGATTTTACCCAAGTAATTTAAAAATATTGATTGATATTATCTAAATTTTTCAGATTTTAATTTTTAGTTGCCAATATAAAGGATTTCAGTTGACTTTAGTATGTCTGTTGTCTCTGTGTCCTGTGACTGCTAAACTTACTTACCAATTTTATGAAGTTTGTTGTAGATTCTTTGGAATTTTTTTACTTAGATTGTCTGAAAATAAAGAGAGTTTTATTTTTTCCTTTCTAATCTATATGCTTTTTCACTTGCTTTCTAGCCCTAAGTAAAACTTCTAATATGATGTTTAATAAAAATGGTGCTAAAGGGCATTGTTGCCTTGTTCCCAGTCTTAATGGGAAAGCATTTAGTTTCTCACCAAGAATTATGATTTTAACTATAGGCTATACATGGGTACCCTTTAATTAGGTTAAAGAAACTTTCCTTTATTCCTGTCTGATCTCTAGCCACCACATGAACCATAGCCCGCCAAGCTCCTCCATCCATGGGATTCCCACAGGAGTGCTGGAGTGAGTTACCATTTCCTCTTCCAGGGGATCTTCCCCACCCAGGGATGGAATCCAGATCTTCTGCATTACAGGCGGATTCCTTTCCCTGGAAAGGAATGAGCTACCAGGATGCCCACTGATCGATTTTTAAATGTTGAACCACTTTTGCATTCTTGGACTGAACCTCACGTAGTGTGATTTATTGTACTTTTACATATTGCTTGGTTTTATTGGTTAATATTTTGTTCAGGATTTTTGCTTAATGTGAGGTGTTAGTCTATAGTTTCTTTTCTTGTAATGTATTTATATTTATTTTGTATCAGAGTAATAACTAGCCTTAAAGAATGAAATGAGAGTCATTTCTCCTCAAAATAGAATGAATTTTCAGAGTATATCGAATGAAGTTTTTTTCCTTCAATTTGTATTAGAATTAGCTAATAAAGCCAGATGAGCCTAGAATAGTTTTTGTTTGTTTGTTTTTCCTTTCTGATGACTTTTTAAAATTGCAAGTTAAATCCAAGTTAATCAATATAGAGTCATTCAAGTTTGTTGCTTCTTCTTGAGTACCTTTGGTAGTCTGTGTCTTTTGAGAAATTTGTCCATCTCGTCTATGTTTTCAAATTGATATGTATAAAGTTGGAGTAATATGGTAATTTGGGAATTAACTGAATCACCTTCTTAAATTATATTTTTAAACTAACTTGGAATAAAAGTAGCAAGTTTCTTTTCTCCTTATTGGGATATACTTGAAAAGGGAAAACATAGTTGCTTACCCCTGTTCAGGAATTGTTCAGTTTGTCATCCCTTGAATTAAGCTGTTCATTTGAGGGAGACAGTTGTTCTTAAGACACAAAGGTGATTTATTTTCATTTATTTTATCAACTTGCAGACAATTGGACAAGCTGGAACCCATACAGATTTATTATAGCTAGTACTGACCCTAGTTTTGCATAGTAACTTGGGAGTCTGTGTGCAGGTGAAAATTCATTTACATGGGATTGCAAGACAGAATCTGCAGCAGTGTGAATCCAGTATGTATATAAATTATTATATGTAAAAATAAAAATTCCCAATTCTTAATAGTATATTACAGGTAAATTGAGCAGCTCATCCCTTCTTATAATATAGAGCATTGTGAAATGAAATTTATTATTAGGACAAGTTTGCAAAAGAATCCCTGTTTTCAAGGCCAAATTGGAGTAGGCTGAAGGAAATGGCAGCCCACTCCAGTATTCTTGCCTGGAGAATCCCATGGATGGAGAGGCTTGGTAGGCTACAGTCCATGGGTCGCAAAGAGTCAGACATGACTGAGCGACTTCACTTTCACTTTCACTTATTACCCATCGAGGCTTTCTTGGTAGTGGCAGAATTGAATCAGAGTGTGTCTGTTTGGTAGATGTGACCCCAGTTGCCGGGGTCCAGCCCCGGTGGATCCAGGGTGATTCGAAGGTGGAGATGGAGTCGGCATACTAGGAAAGAACTTATTCAATTACAGATAGAGAGAGATTAGGAAATTAGCAGAAAAAGGGGCTGAATAACTTGGCTTACATGGAATGCCAATCACCACCTACGTAGGCCACAGGCGTCTTTCCGTTCTCCCGAAGGAGAGGAGGCACTGAGGCCTCCCCGGTCCGATCTTAGAAGCCCAGGCAGAGTTAGTAGGCTTGGTGAGGACCCAAGTGCCAGATGGGAATTCAGCCAGAAAATAGTAAGAGATATTAGAGGAAAGAAAGAGGCTGAATAACTTGGTTTACACAGGATACCAATAAAATTCCAAGACAAGGAATTTGCACCGTCTAGGGCCACCGGCGCCACTTGAACATCGAAAGGTGCCCCTCCTTGGGCACCTTTTTGCATGGACTTGAAAGCCGGGGCAAGTAAGCAGACATGGTGGGCACCCGTGCTCCAGATGGGAATTCAGCCAGAAATACGGAGGACGAGAAAGAACGACATGGGGGAATCAGTCTTTCCCGAAACTGATCCGTTTTCTTTATTTCAAGTTTGCTTATATACCTTTTGTTACACATAGGGATGAATACAAAGTCACGTGGGGGTCAGCAGTCCTGACCTTTATCAAAATCAGGTGCTTTACATAAAAAAGAGGTCTGAGGGGTTTTACATCACCTTCTGGCCATGAGGCCTGCTGACACTTTATGACCCTCTCTTTCTGATAACCAAAAAACTTTTTTTCCAAGGGTGTTTTTCCTTAAACCAGGCATCACCCTCAAATAAAGTTGCATTCCTATAGGGTGAGGGTGTAGTGAGTTACAATCAAGAAAGGAATTTATTTAACCCAAGGTTAACATGATTAATCTTAAAAGTTACTACTTATTTCTCTTATATGCTAGTTATATTCATTATAAGGGCAGGGAATATGAAGATTTAGCAACAAAACATCAGCCCAACAAGTGAAATCCTTTCACCAATACAATTCCTAATCAACCCACTATACTAATAAATTCTAACTTCCCAAAAGAATCTGCCTTTAGTAAGTCTAAAACATCTCGTGCCTCTCGCTGTTGGGAGGCTGTAAATAATCACATTTGTCCGGACGAACCTATACAGGCAGACTAGATAACCTTCAGAGGAGCTCGTAAGCTGAAACACTCTTGTCACGCCCAGGAATTTTATCAACTGGAGCTGCAAATTAACTCCTTCTCCGAGAGAAATGGTTATGGGGGAGAGCCCCTCGTAAAGTCAGAGGTGTAGGTGAGAGCATAAAACAGACTCTTGGTTTTGGGGGTAGATGCTTGGGAACAGGGGGTTTCCTGAGACTTGATCACGCCTTTGCGTATGCCAAGCCTCCTTCCTCATGACCTTTGCCATGGGCGGAGTTCCTCACGCTGGCCCCCGGCACCCAGTTCTTTTCACCTTCCAATATCCACTTTCCATGTGTCGTGGCAGTTACATATACTTGCCTTCTTGTCTACTTTGGGTGTAATTGTGTTACTTTGGTCAAACAGAATGAGGAAGACGTGAAAGATCGTTTGCCATTTTAAAAGTTGGGCATTAACAAAGGGCGGGGGACTCGAGTGCTTTCGCTTACCCTCCTACATTTCTGTTACTGTTTTAGGAAACGTGTTCAGGAGGATGAAAAGTCTCTGGAAGTAATTCACCACTATCTGCCCAGTGTTAATGTGTCATCCTTTATCAGCTCCCTAGAAGTTCTCTCTTATCGCTTCTCCAATCATAATAATGGCTTTCCTGACTTACAAACTATAGATGACCCTTTGTCCTCTTGCCTTGTATATCTCCAGGGTTTGCAGAAATCCTGACGGAAAACCAACCTGGTGTTTGCACCTCTCCCAGAACTCTCCAAAAGCTTCCTGGCTTTTTACTCTTATATTTCAAAGACACCTTCTATTATAGTGAACTGATGCTTGAGTTAAGTTTATATAAAAACTATTAGAATCAATCTATAACTTAATTCCTAAGATCATAGCATTTTTATTTTGTTATCCTACCTTTTCTATGCTAATACCGTAATTAGAAATTAGTATTGTGGCCACAAATTCTTTTAAGCCATCAAGCAGATATGACATTTTTCTTTCAAAATTCTTAAATTACCAAAGTAGGAGAGAAGACTTGGACTTTGTGTTAAAACTGTTAAACCAAAAAAGACCTTGTTAACCAGAATTTTTGTTTTTCTCTCTAAGTTTAACTCTGTGTTATCTCAGTGTGACTTTGTACAGAAAAGTACAAGTAGAGTATTTCACCTGCTTTTTAAAATTGCTTTATTTTCTTGTAGAGCAAGCCATCTGCTCTCTAAAACATCTAGTCAAGAGACACAGACCCAAAGAAAGAAATTATATGAACCTGTGTAGTATAGTGGTTGGAAAAAATACAAGACATTTTGATTCTACACAAGGACATGTTCCATTTTAGCTGTATGAATTTTATCGAGTTATTTTTTAAGCTTCATTTTCTCCATCCATATTCCATGAATATATAACATATTCTTTTTTTTTTTTTAACATATTCTATTTCATATGGTTCCTGAGAAGGTTATATGTGATAATAGATGCATATAAAGGCTTAGACAGTGCTTGGTACATATCGAGTTGGCCAAAAAAATTCGTTCAGGTTTTTCTGTATGGTGTTATGAAAAAACCCAACTGAACTTTTTGGCCAACCTGNAGAATCTGCCTTTAGTAAGTCTAAAACATCTCGTGCCTCTCGCTGTTGGGAGGCTGTAAATAATCACATTTGTCCGGACGAACCTATACAGGCAGACTAGATAACCTTCAGAGGAGCTCGTAAGCTGAAACACTCTTGTCACGCCCAGGAATTTTATCAACTGGAGCTGCAAATTAACTCCTTCTCCGAGAGAAATGGTTATGGGGGAGAGCCCCTCGTAAAGTCAGAGGTGTAGGTGAGAGCATAAAACAGACTCTTGGTTTTGGGGGTAGATGCTTGGGAACAGGGGGTTTCCTGAGACTTGATCACGCCTTTGCGTATGCCAAGCCTCCTTCCTCATGACCTTTGCCATGGGCGGAGTTCCTCACGCTGGCCCCCGGCACCCAGTTCTTTTCACCTTCCAATATCCACTTTCCATGTGTCGTGGCAGTTACATATACTTGCCTTCTTGTCTACTTTGGGTGTAATTGTGTTACTTTGGTCAAACAGAATGAGGAAGACGTGAAAGATCGTTTGCCATTTTAAAAGTTGGGCATTAACAAAGGGGCGGGGGCCTCGAGTGCTTTCACTTACCCTCCTACATTTCTGTTACTGTTTTAGGAAACGTGTTCAGGAGGATGAAAAGTCTCTGGAAGTAATTCACCACTATCTGCCCAGTGTTAATGTGTCATCCTTTATCAGCTCCCTAGAAGTTCTCTCTTATCGCTTCTCCAATCATAATAATGGCTTTCCTGACTTACAAACTATAGATGACCCTTTGTCCTCTTGCCTTGTATATCTCCAGGGTTTGCAGAAATCCTGACGGAAAACCAACCTGGTGTTTGCACCTCTCCCAGAACTCTCCAAAAGCTTCCTGGCTTTTTACTCTTATATTTCAAAGACACCTTCTATTATAGTGAACTGATGCTTGAGTTAAGTTTATATAAAAACTATTAGAATCAATCTATAACTTAATTCCTAAGATCATAGCATTTTTATTTTGTTATCCTACCTTTTCTATGCTAATACCGTAATTAGAAATTAGTATTGTGGCCACAAATTCTTTTAAGCCATCAAGCAGATATGACATTTTTCTTTCAAAATTCTTAAATTACCAAAGTAGGAGAGAAGACTTGGACTTTGTGTTAAAACTGTTAAACCAAAAAAGACCTTGTTAATCAGAATTTTTGTTTTTCTCTCTAAGTTTAACTCTGTGTTATCTCAGTGTGACTTTGTACAGAAAAATACAAGTAGAGTATTTCACCTGCTTTTTAAAATTGCTTTATTTTCTTGTAGAGCAAGCCATCTGCTCTCTAAAACATCTAGTCAAGAGACACAGACCCAAAGAAAGAAATTATATGAACCTGTGTAGTATAGTGGTTGGAAAAAATACAAGACATTTTGATTCTACACAAGGACATGTTCCATTTTAGCTGTATGAATTTTATCGAGTTATTTTTTAAGCTTCATTTTCTCCATCCATATTCCATGAATATATAACATATTCTTTTTTTTTTTTTAACATATTCTATTTCATATGGTTCCTGAGAAGGTTATATGTGATAATAGATGCATATAAAGGCTTAGCACAGTGCTTGGTACATATCGAGTTGGCCAAAAAAATTCGTTCAGGTTTTTCTGTATGGTGTTATGAAAAAACCCAACTGAACTTTTTGGCCAACCTGATAGTATAAGCACTCAGAAAAAGCTCCTTGATGGTGATGATGATACCATTATCATCATCGTCATTAGTGTTAATTACTACTACTGCTGTTAAATATTTCACTGAGAATAGGAAAATCTAGTTTTTGAAGACCTTATAAAGATACTTTTTTTTTTTTTTGCTTTATACACTTTAGAATTTGATTTCTTGAATTGCAGTAGATTACTGCTAAGACCTCGAAAAGACCTTTAAATCTCTTTTAATCTTGTAGTTGGGCTTCCCTGGTGGCTCAGTGGTAAAGAACCCATCTGCCAATGCCAGAGAAGTGGATTTGATCTCTGGCTTGGGAAGATCCCTTGGAGTAGGAAATGGCAACCCATTTCAGCATTCTTGTCTGGGAAATCCCAATGGCAGAGGAACCTGGTTGCTACAGTCCTTTGGGTCTCAAAGGAGTTGGACGCGACTTAGTTACTACTGAACAACAACAGCAACAATCTTGTAGATAAATCTTTGTTTTTATGAATTCTTTAAAATATTCATATTCATTTTCTGTTGCTGCTGTAACAAATTATTAGTGGGCTAAAATCAAGGTATCAGCATGGCTGAGATCCTTCTGGAGTTTCTTGGGGATACTCCTTTTTTTGTTTGTTTTTTCTTCTCCAGCTTCTAGAATCTGCCAGTATTCCTTGGCTTCTGACTCTGTGTCATTCCAACCTATTTTTCTGCCATTGTATCTCATTCTCTGACTCCCTTTTTCCTCCCTTTTATAAAGACCCCTGTGATTACATTGGACATACCCAGATAATTCAGGATAATCTTCCCATCTCAGAATTCTTGAATTATTCAGATTTGCAGAGTCACTTTTTCCAGGTAGTGTATTTAACATATTCACAGATTCTAGAATTAGAACATAGAAATTTAAGTGTCCCATTATTCTACCTACCATCCTCAATGCTCTGGCCCCCAGATATTCATGACTGTACCATATGCAAAATATATATTTACCCCATCCCAACATTCTCAAAATCTCAACACATTACAGTATCAGCTCAAAGTCTAAAATTTCTTCTAAATCTCATCATGTAAATTAGGCATAGGAGAGGCTTTGGGTATAAATTTTTCCTAAGATACTATTCCTACCATCTGTGAACTTGTAACACTCAAGAAATAAGTTTTCAGCTCTCAAAAGACAATCATAGGGCAAGATGAAAATTAGACAGTCTCTCAAAAATAAAGGAAATGGAAAGAGAAATGGAATTACCAGGTCCAGGCAGTTTTGAAATCCAGTATGGCAAGTTCCATTAGGCTTCAATGCTGGGGACAAAAACATTCTGTTTAATTTGAGTCCACCTTATGTGCTCATGTCTCAGCCTTTAGCATCATCCTTCCTTTTTCACAAAGCATGTTTTTCACGAAGGGTCATGACTGAGCAACTTCACTTTCACTTTCACGCATTGGAGAAAGAAATGGCAACGCACTCCAATGTTCTTGCCTGGAGAATGCCAGGGACGGCGGAGCCTGGTGGGCCCCCATCTATGGGGTCACACAGAGTCGGACACGACTGAAGTGACTTAGCAGCAGCAGCAACAGCAGTGCATGTTTTCAGCTGAGTGGCTTCATCAGGCTATTTCCAGCCTGTGTTATTTTGGGAATGCAGAACCTTCTTTATTTTGTCCTCTCTCTGTGCTTTTTCAGTAAGCTGGCACTGTTTCTGTTCATATGAACAGTCTCAAGAACCTGTACGTTTCCTGTGTATGTCTTGGGGATTCATTCTATTAGACCAGAGGTTCCTCCACATATCTTTCCTGCGTGATCCCATCTCTGTATCTGGATTCTGCTTCAGTGGCTGCAGGAGTCCAGAGTCACATGCATACTCTCTTCTAAGATCCCTCTGTTTGACTGAATACTATGACTTTTTGATCCTCCCAAGGTGCCAGTAAAATGTTGCCATTCCATATGTTTGAGTAGAGTCCCCTTTGCTATTTAATGTAACATTTTCACAGGTTTTGGGGACTAGAATATGGACATCTTTCTGCTGCTGAGGCATTATTATGCCTACCGTAGTATTGTGTAATTTTTTTAAAGTCCAGGAACACTGATAATAATATGTTGTGTGATATATACCTACAAATATATGTATGTATATACATGCTGCTGCTGCTAAGTCGCTTCAGTCGTGTCCGACTCTGTGCGACCCCATAGACGGCAGCCCACCAGGCTCCCCTGTCCCTGGGACTCTCCAGACAAGAACACTGGAGTGGGTTGCCATTTCCGTCTCCAATGCATGAAAGTGAAAAGTGAAGTCGCTTAGTCATGTCTGACTCTTCACGACCCCATGGACTGTAGCGCACCAGGGTCCTCCATCCATGGGATTTTCCAGGCAAGAGTACTGGAGTGGGGTGCCATTGCCTTCTCCGATGTATATACATACTTGCAATCAAATCATGTCATAGTAGGTGTTTTTTATTACTTGGGCTTCTGGCCAGTTACATTCATTTTTTAACACAATGGAAATAACTTCATCTCTGCCCATCTATACTTCTAGTCCAAATTAAAGGGTACAGTACTACTTTCCTATGACATTTAAGCATGAATTTGCTTTATCTGAATTTAAAATATTTGTATAAGTTACTTAAGCACATGATTTATTTAACTACATGTTAGGCTCTTAAGTTTAAACTGTTGTTTTCATGTGTCTTAATTTAGCTTCCTTTTTGCTTTATCTGGTACTGTACTCAGTAGAATAAAGTCTCATTGAAAGACTCACTTTTTTTTTTTGGCCTCACTACATGGTATGTGGGATCCTACTTTCCCAATCAGGTTTTGAGCTTGCTTCCCCCTCACTGGAAGCACAGTCTCAACCATTGGACTCCCAGGGAAAACCTGAAAAACTTAATTTTCATACTTTGTTTCAAATTTGTTTTAATTTATCTAAGCTTCATCAAATATTATTTTCCAAAATTTTATGAGGTAATCCAAAAACAGCACCAAATATTCTAAATCCTCTCAGTCAGTCTGATTTTGTAAACATCTGGCAAGTTTTTGTTGTTTTCTTTTCTGGTGCATTTTTTTTCCTTTAGCACTGCTCTTGTGGCTCAGAGGTTAAAGCCTCTGCTTGCAATGCAGGAGACATGGGTTCGATCCCTGTATCCAGAAGATCCCCTGGAGATGGAAATGGCAACCCACTCCAGTATTCTTGCCTGGAGAATCCCATGGACAGAGGAGCCTGGTGGGCTACAGTCCACGGGGTTGCAAAGAGTTAGACACGACTGAGCGACTTCACTTTCCTTTCCTTTACTTTCACCATTATTTTACCAACAGTGAAATGTATTTTCAGCAGCTAGTACATTTTCAGTCTTGAATCCTACTTTGAAATGTTAAGTTATTACTTGATAGTAAATGTTCACCACAGTGATTTGAGGGAGAGTAGTTATAACAGTTTTTAAAGAGTTCAATAAGGTTGCATGTTATCAATTATTATTTTCTATAAGATTTGTTAGTACTACAAACTTTAGGAACAGTTTCTTAGTTTCTTGTGCACAGAGTTGGGAAGCAATTTGTCATTTTTATGATTGTAAACACTGTGTATAACTATTCTTAGCCTTTTTTCCTACCAGGCTGATAATATCTAATATATTTAAACATTTCTATGATGTGACTTTGAGAAGTAAAAGAAAGTAGCCAGGTATCAAGATTACCTGTAGTGGTAAGAATGAATAATGGATAGATGGACAAGAATAGTGACTCCTTATTATATTATTTTTACAACTCAGAAAAGTAGAACTCAGAGAAGTTATGTAATTTGCCTGAGATCAGTCAATTAGTATTCCAGCTGAGTTTGGATCTGACACTTGCTGAATCCAATTTACCAGAGACATTTTTAATACTAAAGAAGCAGTTGGTTTTGAGATGAGAAATTTAAAAGGTAACATAGTGTATGTATTGTAGTGAAATAAGATGTTCTGGTCAGTTGTAATTATATGTGTATATACGTGTTTTATTTTCCGTGATTCAAAAAAATAATGCATAAATAGGCTCCTCTAATATCCAGAGTTACTACAAAGATTAATGTTACAGTGACAGTCTTTGCCATATGGGCAGCTAAGTGCCTAAAAGTCAGTTTTACATGGTTTCAAATACTTTATTGACTTATTTTTGTTTATGCTCTGTCAATTTGTCTTTGTATTAGTTGACTTCATGTTATATAGTCATGTTATCCTGAAATGTCTTCTCTTTAGTTAATCCATTTTCTTTCTTTTTATTTATTCATGTTATTGTCTATTTTATATTCTACAACAATGTTTATTCTGTATCAAGCTAAGTCTCTCCCCTGCTAAAAAGAATTAATCCTCCCTAACTCACATTATTACAAAGAAAGGTGTGACCTGGATAACCAAAGTGGTATGGTCACTCACCTAGAGCCAGACATCCTGGAGTATGAAGTCAAGTGGGCCTTAGGAAGCATGGCTATGAACAAAGCTAGTGGAGGTGATGGAATTCCAGCTGGGCTATTCAGATCCTAAAGATGTGCTGTTAAAAAACTGCACTCAATATGCCAGCAAATTTGGAAAATTCAGCAGTGGCCACAGGACTGAAAAAGGTCAGTTCTCATTCCAATTTCAAAGAAGAGCAATGCCAAAGAATGTTCAAATTACCTCAAAACTGCACTCATTTCAGCCAGGTAATAGTCAAAACTCTTCAAGCTAGGCTTCAATGATATGTGAACCAAGAACTTCCAGATGTACAAGCTTGATTTAGAAAAGGCAGACGAATCAGATATCAAATTGTTGGATCATAGAAAAAGCAAGAGGATTCCAGAAAAACAACTACTACTGCGTCATTGACAATGCTACAGCCTTTGTGTGAATCACAACAAACTGGAAAATTCTGAAAGAGATGGGAATACCAGACCACTTTACCTGCCTCCTGAGAAACCTGTATGCAGGTCAGGAAGCAGCAGTTAGAATCAGACGTGGAACAATGAACTAGTTCATAATTGGGAAGGGAGTATGTCAAGGGTCTGTATTGTCACCCTGCTTATTTAACTTATATTGAAAGTATGTCATGCAAAATGCTGGGCTGGATGAAGCACAAGCTGGAAGCTAGAATCCTGGGAGAAATATCAGTAATGTCAGATATGCAGATGACACCACCCTAATGGCAGAAAGTGCAGAGGAACTAAAGAACCTCTTGAAGGATGAAACAGGAGAGTGAAAAAGCTGGTTTAAAAGTCAGCATCCAAAAAACAAAAATTGTGGCATCCAGTCCCATCACTTCACAGTAAATAGATGGGGAAACAATGGAAATAGCAGCAGACTATTTTCTTGGGCTCCAAAATCATTGTGAATGGTGATTCCAGTCATGAAATTAAAAGACACTTGCTCCTTGGAAGAAAAGCTATGACAAACCTAGACAGTGTATTAAAAAGCAGAGACATCACTTTGCTGACAAAGGTCTGTCTAGTCAAAGCTATGGTTTTTCCAGTAGTCATGTGCAGATGTGAGAGTTAGACCACAAAGAAGGCTGAGTGCCAAAAATTGATGGCTTGCAAACTGTGCTGCTGGAGAAGACTCTTGAGAATCCCTTGGACAACAAGGAGATCAAAGCAGTCAATCGTAAAGGAAATCAATCCTGAATATTCAGGGTTGGGAGGGCTGATGCTGACTGAAGGTCCAGTACTTTGGCCACCTGATGTGAAGAGCCAACTCATTAGAAAAGATTCAGATGCTGAAAAAGATTGAGGGCAGATAGAGAAGGGGATGACAGAGGATGAGATGTTGGATGGCGTCACTGACTCAGTGGACATGAGTTTGAGCAGACTCTGGGACACAGTGGAGGACAGGAAAGCCTGACATGCTGCAGTCCATGGGTCACAAAGAGTCAGACACGACTGAGCCCCTGAACAACAGAAAACTCACACTATTAGGAGATGTTTTTGCCTTATTTTAAAATATTAGTTACTTATATATGCAAAATTGTGTGTACTTATAAATATTTTTGCATGAAAATAGTTCTACAGTCTGTTTTTAAGTACATATTTATTTTTTACTCATTCCTCTACAGATTTTCACATATATATTTAACTTATCAAAAATTTGAAGCTAATATCCTTTTTTTTTCACCAATAGAATGCGTTAATTCTACTAATTGCTCTCCTGTTTATGTTGTCATTGTTACATATTTGAGTTATAGGGTTTTTTAAAAGCTTCTTTGAGTTACAGCTTAATAACATCCCACAAATTATTTCTTCCATCTGAGACTTTCTACCTTACATCACTTACCTTCTGTTTAGAGTATGTTGTTCACTATTTCTTTTTGTTAGGATTTCCTGGTGTTTATTCACAGTTTTGTCTTTAAATGTTCTTATTTTATCTTCATTCTCAAAATATTAAGTGACAGTTGCATTTTCTCAGCTCATTGAACATATCACTCTACTGTCTTCTGTTTTCCATTTTGTTCTCATAGAGTTGTCTTTTTTGCATAATTCTCAGTTCTCCTTTCTTTATCTGTTTTTTTCTGTGACTTCTTTGTGATAACTCTAGGTGTGAATTTCTGTTATTCTGCTTAAGATTCATTTGTTATCTTAAATTTATAGATTTTCTTTTCCTTGCTAGCAAAAATTTGCTAGTGGAAATTCATTATTTCTTCAGGTATTGCTGTTGCTCCTTTCTTTGATTCTTTGCCTTTAAGAAACCTAGTAGATTTATTTTAGATCACCTCATTCCATCCTTCCTATTCTTTTATCTCTCTTCATATTATTTTATTATTTCTCTATGCAGCATTCTAGCTTTTTCAGATTTCTCTTGAAATCTGTTTCTCTATTTCTAAGTTACTGTGTTAAATACATTAATTGAAAATTTAAATTTCAATTATTGTATTTTTGCAGCTAAAAAGTGTTATTAGAGCCTCAAGTCTTTTCAGGTATAATTGTTTTCTCTCTTTATTTCTCCTCTGTGTTTTCTTTCCTCTCCTTTATATTTTCATCTTTTTTTTTCATTAGGCATGTTATATATGTTTTATTTCACATTCCATGAGAAATTATTTCAAAATGTGAAGCCTTTATAAGTCTGTATCTGCTCTCTGTTGTTTTGCTGATTCTCAACTCATAATGTTTGTTACTGTTACTGAATTTAGAGCTATAAATTACTTGCTTTGTAGTTTTATTTTGGGTAATTCTTTGAGATTTAAGTTAGGTTTTTCCAATATAGATTTGGGCTTATTTTCAGCTCTCTTTTGGGTGCTCTCTAGAATCTGGAGTTTCATCTTACACCAGCTGAGTAGTATAAATTTTCCCTGAAAATGTACAAGAAGGTTGTTTCATGATAACAAATTATTTAGTTGATCCTGTAGAGTCAGTTGAGCTTTTCATTTTCATGCCATAGTATCTTTAGAGTATAATACAAATCTATATAATACAAAAAAAGAAATACAAGAAACAAAGGCTGCTCAGCTGAATTCGTCTGTTTCTTTGTGTGCCAAAGCTATAAGTGTGTGTTCCATAAGGAAAGGCATTTTGATGAGACAACAAAATATCCTGGACATAATTGTGAAAGAGAAGATTAGGTGCTAGCTTAAACTTATCTTCATAAAAATATCACTAAAACTTAAAAAAAAAAAAAAAAGCTCCTGGAACTATTAAATGAGTTTAAAATGTTACAGGATACAAAATGTCTATCACAATGAACAACTGGAAACTTAAAATTTAAAAATAACATTATTTATAATATCTTCTCCACAAATGAAACAGGTATTAAATATATGCAGGATCTATATGCTACCAACTACAAAATACTGACATAAGAAATCAGAAGAAAACCTAAATAAATGGATTGACCAACCATATTAATGGAGTGAAAGATTCAGCCTAGTGAAGATGTTAAATATCTTGGAATTATAGTGGCTCAGAGGTTAAAGCGTCTGCCTGCAATGCAGAAGACCCTGGTTCGATCCCTGGGTCGGGAAGATCCCCTGGAGAAGGAAATGGCAACCCACTCCAGTACTCTTGCCTGGAGAGTCCCATGGAGGGAGGAGCCTGGTAGGCTACAGTCCATGGGGTCGCAAAGAGTCGGACACGACTGAGCGAGAAAGTAAGTAAGTATCAAAATCCCAGCAAAATTCTTTGTAGATACAGAGACAGAGAAGTTCTAATATTTTATGTGGAAAGCTAAAGGAGCTGGAATATCTAAAACAGTTTTTTAAAAGAGGACTTCCACTACCCAGTTTAGCTAGAGTAATCTAGTACATTAGTGGCAAAAGGTCAGATCCATAGATCAATAGGTCAGAATAAAACTAGACCCACACAGTATGGCCAGTGATTTTTGACAGAGGTGCGGTAGTGACCTTAGTTAGGGAAAGAGTTCTTTGATATGACACCAAAATCATCCATAAAACAATACATGATTAATTAGACTTCATTAAAAAAATTATCTGTGCAAAACACTAATAAAGAGAATAAAAAAAAAAAAAATAGACTGGGAAAAACATTTGAAAGTCACATATCCAGGAAAGGGGAATATAGTATTCAGACTATATAAAGTCATATCAAAACTTAACAATAAGAAAATAACCTACTTTTTTAAAGGGCAAAGATTTGAACTGAAGATCTTTTTCCTCTGTCTTTTTGAGTTCTCAACTGGTACCACTGTAACTAAAGCCAGATTAACAAGAGAAAAGCATAAGGATTTATTTAGCATTAGTTTTATACAATGTAGGTGCCTTCCTAAAGAAATGAAGACCAGCAGAAATTACTTGAGTGTTTTTATTCTTGGTTTGGTGAAGAGTGGAAAGTCTTGGAAAGCTGTGATAGAACAGAGTTGTACCAAGTTTAGCAAACTGGGGGAAACCAAGCAAGACCTTTTTGTTCAGATTGTTTTCTGTGGTCCCTAATCTTTGGAGATAAGGATGCGCCTTTTCTCTCCCTCTAGCTATAAGAAAGGCACTTTTCACACAAGGTGACCTGCTTCTGAGGAAAGTCAAAAATTTGTTCCTGTGAATTTCATATCTCAGATTCCTTCAGCTTGAAATATTCAGTATGCCAGGGTGCCACTTTTGAGGGCAGCATGTCTTGAACACCATGTCAGACACATCACCAAAGATAGCATGCAAGTGGCAAACAGACACAAGAAAAGATGTTCAGTGTTTTTGCTCACTAGGGAGATGCAAATTAAAACCACAGTGAGTACCATTTCACACCTACTTGAATGGGTAAATTTAAAAATACTGACAACTCAGTGCTCTCAGTGATGCAGAGGAACTGGAATTCTCAAACATTGCTGGTGGTTATGCAAATGGTATAGCCAGTTTAGAAAACATTTGGCAGTTTTTTATAAAGTTACACATAATTTTATGTATGTCTCAGCAAACCTATTTTTAGACATTCCTAGAGAAATGAAAACTTATAGCATAAAATCTCACATGTAAATGAATTGTTGTTCTGTCACTCAGTCCTGTCTGACTCTTTGCAACTCCATGGACAGCAGTTCGCCAGGCTTCCCTGTCCTTACCATCTCTCAGAGTTTGCACAAACTCATGTCCATCAAGTTGATGATGCCATCAACCATCTCATCCTCTGTTGTCCGTTTCTCTTCCTGCCTTCAATCTTTCTCAGCATCAGGGTCTTTTCCATGTGTCAGCTCTTCGGATCAGATGGCCAAAGTATCGGGGCTTCAACTTCAGGATCAGTCCTTCCACAAGATCTTCAGGGTTGATTTCCTTTAGGGTTGACTGGTTTGATCTTCTTGAAGTTCAAGGGACTCTTAAGAGTCTTCTCCAACACCATAGTTCAAATGAATAGAGCAGCACTATTCATAACTGTCAAAAACTGGAAACAAATACATTTCAAAGGGTCAATGAATTTGCAAACCATGTAGTGGAATTATTATTCAACAATAAAACGAACACACCATTGTTATACACAAATCTTAAAGCAATGCTGATCTATGATTGCATGACCCACAGTTCAAGGACATGGAGTTCTACTGTAACAGTGAGTAGTAACTGGATGAATCCTTTCCTGCCTTAGTTGTTAGTTTAGATAACTAAGTCTTCAGATAGCATGGAATTACTCAGTCCTTTCATTGTAGGAAAGGACAAAAAAGGAAAAGTAAGCAACTTTAACTTTTTGGGGGCTTCCCTGGTGGCTTAGAGGTTAAAGCATCTGCCTGGAATGCGGGAGACCTGGGTTCGATCCCTGGGTCGGGAAGATCCCCTGGAGAAGGAAAATGGCAACCTACTGCAGTACTCTTGCCTGGAGAATCCCATGGAGGGAGGAGCCTGGTAGGCTACAGTCCATGGAGTCGCAGAGTCGAACACGACTGAGTGACTTCACTTCACTTCAAGCAATTTTAAATAGGGAGCTCTGAACTTTTTATGTGAAATGCTTAAATATATGAGTAGACATTCTGTGAAAATAGTTTTTAACTATATTAGGTAAGCTCTGTTTCTGTTTTATGGATCCTGTAACACATATAGAGTCAGGCATACTTGCTACTGATACAATCTAGGATCTATGTGAGACGTCTTTACTTACCTGTTGGTCATAGAAGTATTCTGCTGCATGTTCCTGTAAAAGTTGTACAGTTTTGGCTTTTATGTTTAAGCTAAGAAGTTACCTTGATTTAAAATTATATATATGCTCTGAGGTAGGATTGCGGTAGGTTTCTTTCTATATAGCTATACTGTTGTTTTAACCCCATTTATGGACAAATTTCTCTTTACCCATTGTTGCTGTGTCATCTTTGCTGATGAAAAATATTTATTTCTGGACTCTCTTTGATGTATTTTTTATTTTTATGCTGGTACAACACTATATTGAGTACTATAGCTTTATAGTAAATGTCTAAACAAAGTAATACAAATCCTTCATTTAGTTTTTTATCGAGATTGTTTTGGTTATTCTGGGTCTTTCCATTTCTATATAAATCTCAGAATCAGCCTAACATATTTTATTTAAAAAAGAAAACATTGCAAGGATTATGACTGGGAGACTTGAATCCATAAGTTAGTTTGCAGAAAATTGACATGTTAATATTGTCTTCCATCTCTGAAAATGTTAACATCTCTTAATTTATTTATTCTTTTATTTTTCTCACCAGTGTTTTAAAGCTCTCAGTGTAAAGGTATTGCATGCCTTATGCCAAATGTATTCCTGAGTACTTTGTTTCTTGATCCTGTGATACATGGACTTCTTAAAAAAAATTTTGTTTCCCAGTTTGCCAATTATGTTGTTCCCAGCAAAGAACAACATAATTGATATTTGTCTATTGATTTTGTGTACTGAGACTTTCTTCTGTTGATTTAATAGTACTAACAGGTTTATTTGTTGATTTCTTGACATGGTCTACCTAAATAGCTGTGGTTTACAAATGGAAGCAGAAAGTGTTGAATAGAAAAGACATTCTTCCTTTTATCCTGGTATTAGTAAGAATATTCAGCCTTTCATAATATTCAGTATATACTATGGTGTTAGCTATGAGCTTTTCATAGATTTCTTATCAGGTTGAATAACTTCTAGTTCTCATTTTCTAAATATTTTTTGTTGTAAATGGATATCAAACTATACTGGAGGCTTATTTTGCATTTACTAGATTAGTATCATATAGTATTTGCCTTTTCCTCAATTAATATGGTGAATTTCATTGATTGTTTTTCAAATATAAGTTTGAAATGATTCCTGGAACAATTCTTAGCTGATCATGATGTAGTATCTTTTTAAAGATTACTAGATTAAAGATACCTAGGATTTTTATTGTATGGAGCCTATTGTTCTGTAATTTTTTAAAATACTTTTTTAAGTTTTAGTGTTGTGGTTATAGAAATCTAATACAGTGGGTAGGGAAATATTCTTCATCCTCTGTTTCCTCAGAAAGTTTATGTAAGATTGATTTTATTTATTCCTTCCATCATTGATGGAATTCACTGGTGAAGCTTTCTAGCCTGAAGTTGTCTTTATTGAAATTAATAAAAAATTAATTCCTTTGATATATTAAAAGCTATTTATATTTTTAAATCTATCTTAGTTTCATTTTCATCAGTTATATTTTTAAGGAGTTTCCTTTTTGTCTGTGTTGTTGCATTCCTCAGCATACATAGTTCATAATATTCCATTACTCTTTTATTTCAGTTCTTTAAAGGTGTTGTTCTGTTTTCTTTTGACTTATATTATTTCTGATAAGAAGTAAGTTATGATCCATATCATCTTTTACTTGCATGTAATTTTTCTTTTCCTTTCTCTATTTTCAAAGTAGTTTTACTCTGCTGTGTCTAGGTGTGATTGCCTTCCTACATGGAGTTCACTGAGTTTCTTGAACCTCATTTGTATTTTTATATTTATATTTATATTTTTCAATTATTGGAGAAATTTTCAACCATTATTTTTTCAAAAATGTTTCCTCTCACTTTTTTTATCCTGGGACTTCAGTTTACTTGTTTGTGTATCTCCTAATAGTGTTTCATAGCCCACTAAATCTTTCTTTCTGTGTTTTAGATGAATGTGTGTGTGTTAGTCACTCAGTTGTGTCTGACTCTTTGTGACCACATGAACTGTAGCCCACCAGGCTCCTCTGTTCATGGAATTCTCCAGGCAAGAATACTGAAGTGGGTTGTATTTAATAGGTATTAATATGTCTCTTGAAAAACCTATATGCAGGTCAGGAAGCAACAGTTAGAACTGGACATGGAACAACAGACTGTTCCACATGGGAAAAGGAGTACATCAAGGCTGTATATTGTCACCTTGCTTATTTAACTTATATGCCAAGTACATCATGAGAAACGCTGGGCTGGAAAAAACACAAGCTGGAATCAAGATTGCTGGGAGAAATATCAATAACCTCAGACATGCAGATGACACCACCCTTGTGGCAGAAAGTAAAGAGGAACCAAAGAGCCTCTTGATGAAAGTGAAAGAGGAGAGTGAAGAAGTTGGCTTAAAGCTCAATATTCAGAAAACTAAGATCATGACATCTGGTCCCATCATTTCATGGGAAATAGATGGGGAAACATTGGAAACAATGCCAGACTTTATTTTTTTGGGGTCCAAAATCACTGCACATGGTGACTGCAGCCATGAAATTAAAAGACACTTACTCCTTGGAAGGAAAGTTATGACCAACCTAGATAGCATATTGAAAAGCAGAGACATTACTTTGCCAACAAAGGTCTGTCTAGTCAAGGCTATGGTTTTTCCAGTGGTCATATATGAATGTGAAAGTTGGACTGTGAAAAAAGCTGAGTGCCGAAGAATTGATGAGTTTGAACTGTGGTGTTGGAGAAGACTCTTGAGAGTCCCTTGGACTGCAAGGAGATCCAACCAGTCCATTCTGAAGGAGATCAACCCTGGGATTTCTTTGGAAGGACTGATGCTAAAGCTGAAACTCCACTACTTTGGCCACCTCATGCAAAAAGTTGACTCATTGGAAAAGACTCTGATCCTGGGAGGGATTGGGGGCAGGAGGAGAAGGGAATGACAGAGGATGAGATGGCTGGATGGCATCACCGACTCGATGGACATGAGTTTTGAGTGAACTCCAGGAGTTGGAGTTGGACAGGGAGGCCTGGTGTGCTGTGATTCATGGGGTCACAAAGAGTTGGACACGAATGAGTGACTGAACTGAGCTGAACTGAATATGTCTAGAAGCTCACTGACTCATTCTTCTGACATTTCTAATTTGTTTTTTAAAGCCCATTGAATGAAATTTTCATTTCAGATACTAAATTTTCAATTATAATACATCTGTTTTGTAATTTTTTAATTTTCTCCTCCTTTGTGCAGATTTCTTCATCTGTTTATTCATTACAAAATAGTCGCAACAGCTACTTAAAATCCATGTCAGATAGCTGTAATGCCTGGGTCATTTTAGGGTTAGATCTGCAGTGATTGCCTTTATTGACCACATTTTAATGTAATTTTGGGTTATCTCCTTCATATTATGAATGATACATTGTGGACAGGTTGTATTCTGTTGTATTCCTCTAAAGAGTTTTGAATTTTGTTTTGTTTTGCCTAAATTCAGACTCCAGACTCTCTTTTTCACATTGGACAGTAGGTGAAACCTTTGCTCAGTTTGTCTAGTCCTCACTAGGCTGCATGGATACTATATGTGTAGTTTAGTTGTCAGCCCAGAGATTTAAGCATAGTTTAATACATAGAATTTGTATACTGTCTTTCTCCTTCCTAGAATATTCCTCCTCAGTTTCCAGCTGCCATTGTCATCCTTAATTCTGTTGTCTAACTTAACAGCAGCTAAGACTGTTTCTTCAAAATCTAGCCAGTTTGCTGAGCATCTACTGGACCTTACACTCTGATGTGAAAGTGAAGTTGCTCAGTTGTGTCTGACTCTCTGCGACCCCATGGACTGTAGCCTACCTGGTTCCACCGTCCATGGGATTTTCCAGGCAAGAATACTGGAGTAGGTTGCCATTTCCTTCTCCAGGAGATCTTCCCAACTCAGGGATTGAACCCGGGTTTCCCGTATTGTAGGCGGATGCTTTACCGTCTGAACCACCAGGGAAGTCCCTACACTCTGATAAAAAGCCTTAAAAACAGGAAACTCACCCATTATTCTCATTCTCTTTTTCCAGATGGCAATTCTCTTCCAGTTTTCCTTCTGGTTAACCTCTAGTGCCTTGAGATAGTTGTTTATATATATATATATATGCTGCTGCTAAGTCGCCTCAGTCGTGTCCGACTCTGTGCGACCCCATAGACATCAGCCCACAAGGCTCCCCTGTCCCGGGATTCTCCAGGCAAGAATACTGGAGTGGGTTGCCATTTCCTTCTCCAATTTTTTATATATATATACACACACACACACACACACACACACATACACGTGTATATATATGTGCGTATGTATATAAAGTATCTTGACATCTTAGGTAGTTGTTCTATATGTGTGTGTGTGTGTGTGTGTGTGTATAGTATCTTGACATCTGGAACTTTAAATTGTTTTCTCTAGGAGGGTTGGTTCATATCAAACTACGTCACCATTATAGGAGATGGGATTTTCTTTTCTTTAAACTTATATAACATCTATAGTGATATCTGTTATTCCTTATGTTGATAATTAGTGTTTTTTCATTTTCCTACTAGTCTTGGAAAGATCTTATCAATTTAAATAATGTTCAGAAAGCCAACAATTGGCATTCTTAATTTTTCTTAATGTCTGTTTTCTATTTTCTTGATTTATGTTCTTATATTTATTCTTTCCCTCCACTGACTTTGGGCTTAATTTTTTAATCATTTTCTAGCACCTTAAGGTGGAAACTGAGATCATTGTTTTTAAGCCTTCCTTCATTTTTAGCATAAGCATTTAAATACACTGACATCTATCTAAGCTCTGATTTAGCTGCCTTCCACAAATTGTGAAATTCTGTGTTTGCATTGTCATTTGGTTTGAAATATCCTTATGTTTTTAAAAATTTCTTTTTTTGATATGTGAGTTATTTAAAAGTATATTGTTACTGTTTTCTAATTTAATTTCTTTATGCTGTATATGATTTTACCCTTTAAAATGTAATGAGACTTACATGAGCATACCTCATTTTATTACACTTTGCTTTATTGCCCTTCACAAATACTGCATTTTTTTTCTAACAAATTGAAGTTTTGAGGTAAGTCTGCATTGAGCAAGTCTATCAGTGCTGCTTTTCCAACATCATTTGCTCTTTTAATCTCTCTGTGTCACATTTGATAATTCTCATAATATTTCAACCTTTTTTTATTATTGTCATATTTGTTATGGCGGCCTGTGATCTTGATACTACTACTATGACTTGTTGGAGGCTCAGATGATGTTCAACGTTTTTTTGCAACAAAGTATGCTTTAATTAGTGTAGTTAGCATTGTATTTTTAAGATATAATGCTCTTGCACACTTAATAGGCTACAGTATAGTATTAACATAACTTTCATATGAACCAGGAAACTAAAAAGTTTGTTGGGCTTGCTTTATTGCATTAATCTGTTTTATTGTGGTGGTCTGGAACCAAACTCCCAGTATCTCTGAGGTGTGCCTGTGTTACAGCCCAGTATGTGGTGTATGTAGGAGAACATTCTGTGCATTTGTAAGAGTGTATATTTTACAGTTGTTGGAGTAATATTTTGTAAATTTAATTGTCAGTTGGATCAAGGTGCTTGATGGTTTCATTTGAAGCAGTGTTGTTTGGTATATATACCTTTATTTTGTTATATGTGCATGTTGTTTTTCTCCTCTTATTATGAAAATTTCTGTATTGGTAATACTTCTCTTGAAAGCTGTTTTATTTGATGTTGACATGGTCACAGCTCTTTTAAGCTCACTGTTTGCATAACTATCTTATGTTCATTCTCTCTGTTGCTTTTATTCCCGGTGCACCTCTGGTATGCACACATAGTTGGGTATTCTTTTATTCAGTCTGACAATCTCTGTATTTTAGTCATGTGTGCTTAGTCTATTATATTGACTTATTTAATGTTAAGGTTAAATTTAGGTCTTCCACTGTACTATTTGTTTATTCTTTGTTATAGTTGTGTTTTGTCTCTGAAGCAGCTTTCTTGCCTTATTTTTCAGTTAGTTGAATATTCAGCATGTTATATTGATTCCTCTATTGGCATTTTAGCTTTATCACTTTACGTTATTGTTTAAGTTACTCTAAGAATTACAATATGAACTTTAAATTATCAAAATCTACATAGACTCAGTATTGTTCTATGTCTTGTTAAAGGAACCTCACAAAAGTAGAATAACATGTACACTCTACCTTATGAACCTTAATTTGTTTGAGTTTTTGAGATCACAAAAGTTTTAGCCTTTGTTCAGACACTAAAACAAGTTATTTGGAAGCAGGTGGTGTTTTTCAGTTCTTGCTTTGAAGTTTCATTCAAGTATGTGTATATCAGTCTTTATTATAGTGTTAAGTTAGACCCATTATTAAGGTGTGACCTCTCTGAGGACCCTATCAAATACCTTTTGTATTACGTAGTTTCTGTACTCTGGCTGATGGGAATGCTGCCTGTTTTCATCCCTGTATGGTTTATATGTGGTTCTTTGTTAAGACTGAGTCGTGTCCGACTCTGCAACCCCAAGGACTGTAGCCTACCAGGCTCCTCTGTCCATGGGATTTTCCAGACAAGAATACTGGAGTGGTTGCCATTTCCTTCTCCACTGTTATGACTTAGTAGATTGCTTTTTCATTGGTTCAGATGTAGTAAGCTGGCCTGTGAATGCCCTTCTGAAATGATTACATCTAAAATATTTATATTTGGATCTGTTGAGGTAATATTTCTTCCTTTTATGCATGCCTTTGTAAAAGGGAAAAGTTTCTTTTTAGCTCATAGGAGTCTAAACAAGTTAGACTGTTACATGTTTCATGGTGATCACAAGTGTTGAGTTAATGAGCATATGACTCTACTCAGGTTTCATCCTTTGAGTCAGTCAGGTTGGAAATGTATTTCTCACAATAGATTGTTTCCGAGACAATTTACACATTGCTCTGAAAAGAGTCTTGTTTCCTTTTGGTTTGGTTATCATAATTGTACTGTCAATGTTTGCATAGTATTGGACATTTTTCTTACCCCCTTGTTTATTCTTTTATATGTAAATTATTTTGAAAGAATATCCTATTGTCATGCCTACCCCCACATACCTCATGAGGTGAAACTCATCTGGTATTTTTGCACTCTTCTTTGACCTTTTTCTTTTTGTTCCCTGTTACAGATTTTTTACTGCTTAAGTGCTATTTAGTGAAAATACTTTTGTTATCTTGGTTTAAAGTGTATGTGTAACATTCAGATATAGAACTTTGTTACAGTGAAAGAAACATATTAAGTCTTGGAATACCATGCTTAACCTTTTTTTTTTTTTTTAGTAGAGTTAGTGCTTCCTCTTTGTCAAAGAGTAATGTAGAAATTTACAGCTGAGTTTGTTTTTCCCTCTCTTACCTTACTTTTCATTTCTAAACACTCAAGAGCCAGAGAAGAAATTCATATGGAAATTAGAAAGTATTTTGAACTTAATGAAAATAAAAACACAGTGTATTAAAATCACTTGGATGCAGTTAAAACAATACTAGGAGGGGAATTTTTAGCACTGAACACCTACTTTAGCAAACAAGAAAAGTCTCAAGTCAGTAATCTCAGCCTTCACCTTAAAGTAGAAAAAGAAAAACAAATGAAGTGAGAACTTTTCTGGAGAAATAATATAGTAGAAATCAAGAAGGAAATCAATGAAATAGAAGAGCAATAGATAACAATTAGTGAAGCCAACATGGTTCTTTGAGAAGGCAATGAAATTGGTAAAACTTTACTCATACCGTTGATCAGGGAAAAAAAGAGAAGACATTACAAAATCTGTAATGAGATAGGTCTCATTTCTACAGATTCTACAGATATTAAAAGAATAGTAAGAGATCACTATGAACAACTTTATGCATATAAATTTGACATCTTACAAGAAAAATCTCAAGGAGACAATGTAAACTTATGCCTAAAGCATCTAGAGAAAGAAGAACAGACAAAACCCAAATCTACTAGAAGGAAAGGAATCATAAAGATATAAATGAAATAGAAGTGAAGAAAATAGTAGCAAACATCAAAAGCTGATTCTTTGAAAAATAAAATTGATAAACCTTTAACCAGGCTCATCAAGAAAAAATGGAAAAGTGCCAAATCAATAAAATTAGAATGAAAAATAAGTTGCAACCAACCCCACAGAAATACAAAGGACCCCAAGAGACTACTACAAGCAACTATGTTATTCAGTCACTGAGTTTTATCTGACTCTTTGTGATCTCATGGACTGCAACAGGCCAGGCTCCCCTATCCTTCACTCTCTAATAAGGTTTCTCAGATTCATGTCCATAGAGTTGGTGATACCATCTAACCATCTCATCCTCTGCTGCCCCCTTCTACTTTTGCCTTCAGTCTTCCCAGCATCAGGGTATTTTCCAGTGAGTGAGCTTGCCACATCAAGTGGCCAAAGTATTGGCGCTTCAGCTTCAGTATCAGTCCTTACAATGAATATTCAGGGTTGATTTCCTATAGGATTGACTGGTTTGGTCTCCTTGCTGTCCAAGGGACTCTCAAGAGCCTTCACCAGCACCACAATTTGAAAACATCACTTCTTCAGCACTCAGCCTTCCTTATCCAGCTCTCACATCTGGACATGACTACTGGAAAAACCATAGCTTTGATTATGGGAAAACCAGACGTTTGTTGGCAAAATGATGTCTTTGCTTTACATGCTGTTTAGGTTTGTCATACCTTTCCTTCCAAGGAGCTAATGTCTTTTAATTTCATGGCTGCAGTTACTGTCCACAGTGATTTTGGAGGCCAAGAAAATAAAATCTGTCAGTGCTTCCACTTTTCCCCCATCCTGTTTGCCATGGTATGGTGGGACTGGATGCCATGATCTTGGTTTTTTGAAAGTTACGTTTTAAGCCAGCTTATTCACTCTCCTCTTTCACCTTCACTGAGGGGTTCTTTAGTTCCTCCTCACTTTCTGACATTAGAGTGGTATCATCTGCACATCTGGGGCTTCCCAGGTGGTGCTAGAAGTAAAGAACCTGCCTGCCAATGTAGATAGATTTAAGAGATGCAGGTTCGATCCCTGGGTTGGGAAGATCACCTGAAGGAGGGCACAGAAACCCACTCTAGTATTCTTGCCTGGAGAATCCCATGGACAGAGAAGCCTGCTGGGCTGTAGTCCATAGCGTCACAAAGAAAGAGTTGGAGAAGACTGGAGAGACTTAGCGTGCATGCATGCATCTTCATACCTGAGGTTGTTGATATTCCTTCTGGAAGTCTTGATCCCAGCTTGTGATTTACCAGCATGGCATTTCGCATGGTGCACTCTGCATGTAAGTTAATAAGCAGGGTGACAATATAAGCCTTGTTGTACTACTTTCCCTATTTTGAACCAGTCTGTTGTTCCATATCCAGTTCTAGCTGTTACTTCTAAAATGGATAGCCTAGAAAGTGAAGGGAAAGCGGAAGTTGCTCAGTCGTGTCCTACTCTTTGTGACCAATGGACACAGTATACACTGTATAGACTGTATACAGTCCATGGAATTCTCCAGGCCAGAATACTGGAGTAGGTAGCCTTTCCCTTTGCCAGGGGATATCTACAACCTAGGGAACGAATCCAGGTCTCCCGTGAAATGGATAAATTCTTAAAATGATACAGTCTCCCAAGACTGAACCAGGAAGAAATAGAAAATATGAGCAAACGAGTTGCAGGTACTGAAACTGAATCATAATTTAAACACTCCCAACAAACAAAAGTCCAGGGACAGCTGACTTCACAGGTAGAAATTCCACTAAGCTCTTTATCTATAATATTTCTAGAAATGAACTTATAGTTTAAAACTCTTACAGAGTTTTAAAGTCTTGAAATCTTACTAGTTCAATCAGACAAGAAAAGAAAATGTATACTTATTAGGAAAGAAGAAATAAAAAGGTGTCTTTGTTCAAAGATGACATGAATGTCTCTGTAGAAAATTCTGAAGAATCTACCCCCAGATTCCTATAATCTAATTATAACAAGGTTATACGATACAAGGTTACTATGTGAAAGTCCATTGATTTCTATATACCAGCAATGAGCAATTGAATTAGCAATTAAAATCATTTGAAAAAGCAAGAGAATTCCAGAAACAAAATCTGCTTCATATATGCTAAAGCCTTTGATCGTGTGGATCACAACAAACTGTGGAAAATTCTTAAAGAGATGGGAATACCAGACCACCTTACCTGCCTCCTGAGAAATCTGTACGCAAATCAAGATGCAACAGTTAGAATCAGGCATGGAACAACAGACTGGTTCCAAATTGGGGAAGAAGTATATCAAGACTGTATATTGTCACCCTGTTTATTTAACTTCTATGTCGATCAGGTCAGTTCAGTTCAGTTCCTCATTCTGACTCTTTGTGACCCCGTGGACTGCAGCATGCCAGGCTTCCCTGTCTATCACCAATTCCTGGAGCTTGCTCAAACTCATGTCCATCGAGTTGGTTGCCATCCAACTATCTCATCCTCTGCCATCTCCTTCTCCTGCCTTCAATCTTTCCTGGCATCAGGGTCTTTTCCAAGGAGTCAGTTCTTCACATCAGGTGGCCAAAGTACTGGAGTTTCAGCTTCAGAATCTGTCCTTCCAATGAATATTCGGGACTGATTTCCTTTTGACTGGTTTGATCTCCTTACAGTCCAAGGGATTCTCAAGAGTCTTCTCCAACACCACAGTTCAAAAGTATCAATTAATTGGCACTCAGCTTTCTTTATAGTCCAACTCTCACATCCATACGTGACTACTGGAAAAACCATAGCTTTGACTAGATGGATCTTTGTTGATGCAGAGTACATCATGGAAAATGCCAGAATGGGTGAAGAGCAAGCCAGAATCAAGATTGCTGGGAGAAATATCAATAACCTCATATATGCAAATGGCACCACCCTTATGGCAGAAAGTGAAGAGGAACTAAAGAGCCTCTTGATGGAGGTGAAAGAGGAGAGTGAAAAAGTTGGCTTAAAACTCATCGTTCAGAAACATGAAGATCCTGGCATCGAGTCCCTATCACTTCATGGCAAATAGATGGGGAAACAGTCGAAACAGTGAAAGACTTTATTTTCTTGAGCTCCAAAATCACTGCAGATGGTGACTGCAGCCATGAAATTAAAAGACGCTTGATCCTGGAAGACAAGCTGTAACAAACCTAGACAGCATATTAAAAAGCAGAGACATTATTTTTCCAGCAAAGGTCCAACTATTCAAAGCTATGGTTTTTCCAGTAGTCATGTATGGATGTCAAAGTTGGACCATAAAAAAGGTTGAGTGCTGAAGAATTGATGCTTTTGAACTGTGGTGTTAGAGAAGACTCTTGATAGTCCCTTGGACTGCAAGGAGATCAAACCAGCAATTGTAAAGGAAATCAGTCCTGAATGTTCATTGGAAGGACTGATGCTGAAGCTGAAACTCTCACACTTTGACCATATGATGCAAAGAATTCACTCATTAGAAATGACTCTGATGCTCAAAAGATTGAAGGCAGGAGAAGAAGGGGATGACAGAGGACAAGATGGCTGGACTGATTTCCTTTAGGATGTCATTTCCGAAATGATGCCATTTCTGTTTCAATGGACATGAGTTATAGCATGCTCCGGGAGATGCTGAAGGACAGGGAAGCCTGGCATGCTGCAGTTCATGGAGTCGCAGAGTTGGAAATGACTAAGCGACTGAACAACAACAGTAACAATAATCAATATGTTCATGACTAGAGAAAAAGAGAAATAGAAAGAAATTCATTCCTAGGTATAAGTCTAACAAAATACATATAAGATCTAAATGAAGAAAATAGTGAAATTCTGATGAGAACAAGCAAAGGAGAACTAAAAAAACAGAGGTTCTGTGTTCAGCTATGAAGACAATATTTTGGAGAAATTAGTTCTCCCCAGTTTGGTCTATAGAATCAATGTAATCTCAGTTAAAACCCAAGCAGGTTATTTTGTGTGTGTTTAAAAACTGATTCTAAAGTTTATGCAAGGTAAAAGACCCAGAAGAGCAAACGTATTATTGAAGAAGAATAAATTGTAAGACTGATGCTATCCAAATTCAAGACTTACTAACTATAAACTTATTGTAATAAAGAGAGTGTAGCATTGGCAATAGACAAATAGATCAGCAAAACTAATTAGAATGCCCAGAAATAGATCCACACAAATATGGTGAGCTGATGTTTGACAAAGGAACAAAGACAGTTCACTGGAGAAAAGATAGTCTTTGCAATAAATGGTACTGAAACTACTGGACAGCCACATGCAGAGAAACGAATCTAGACACAAACTTTTTGTCTTTCATAAAAATAATGGGTCATACACCTAAATATAAAATGCAAAACAGCAAAACTTCTAGAAGATAGGAGAAAATCTATGTAATCTTGCATGACAAGTTTTAAGATATAACATCAAAAGCACCATTCATTAAAGGAAAATTATTAAGTGGGACTTTATTAAAATTAAAAACTTCTCTGTAAAAGACACTGTTAAAGAGAATGAAAGGATCTGATAAAGGACTTAAACCCAGAATGTATAAAGAAATCTTAAAACTCAACAGTAAGAAAACTAAGATCATGTCATTCAGTCCCATCACTTCATGGCAAATAGATGGGGAAACAGTGGCTGACTTTATTTGGGGGGGGCTCCAAAATCACTGCAGATGGTGATTGCAGCCATGAAATTAAAACATGATTATTACTTGGAAGGAAAGTTATGACCAACCTAGACAGCATATTAAAAAGCAGAGACATTACTTTGCCAACAAAGGTCCATGTAGTCAAGGCTGTGGTTTTTCCATTAGTCATGTATGGATGTGAGAGTTGGACTGTGAAGAAAGCTGAGCGCCGAAGAATTGATGCTTTTGAACTGTGGTATTGGAGAAGACTCTTGAGAGTCCGTTGGACTGCAAGGAGATCCAACCAGTCCATTCTAAAGGAGATCAGCCCTGGGTGTTCATTGGAAGGTCTGATGTTGAAGCTGAAAATTCTAATACTTTGGCCACCTGATGTGAAGAGCTGACTGATTGGAAAAGACCCTGATGCTGGGAAAGATTGAAGGCAAGAGGAGAAGGGTACAACAGAGGATAAGATGATTGGATGGCATCACCGACTCAGTGGACATGAATATGGGTAAACTCTGGGAGTTGATGATGGACATGGAGGCCTGGTGTGCTGCTGTTCATGGGGTTGCAAAGAGTCGGACATGACTGAGTGACTGAACTAAACTGAAGTGAAGAAAACTAAGGACTCAAGTTTAAATATTGGCAAAAGATATGAACCAACACCTCACCAAAGAAGATACAGTGTTGATAAATAAGCATATATAGAAAGATGCTCAATATTTTATGTCATTAGGTAATTGCAAGTGTAAACATAAACAAATACTATTACATACCTATTAAAATGGTAAAATCTAAAACACTGATAGTACCAAGTGCCAACAAGGATGTGGATCAACAAGAACTGTTGCTGGTAGGAATGCGACTTGGTACAGTCTCTTTGGAATATAGTTTGGCAGTTTCTTAGAAAGCTAAGCATAGTGTTAAAATGTGGTTCAACAATCATATCCGTGCTAAATGTTTACTTGAATGAATTGAAAGCCTGAAACCACACAGAAACCAACTGCCAACACTTGAAAGCAAACAAAAGTTGTTCAGTGGGCAAATAGATAAATAAATAGTGGCATGTTCATGTAGTGGAATATCACTCATTGATAAAAGAAGTGTGCTATCAGGCCTTAAAAAGACAGGAAAAACTTTACATACATATTGCCCAATGATAGAAATCAATCTGAAAAGTTGAGTTCTGGAAAATGCACAACTGTAGAGACAGTAAAAATATCAATAATTGCCAGGGACTTGGCTTTGAGAAGGAGGCAAGGATGAATAGATGGAGCATAAGGGATTTCTAGGGCAGTGAAACTCTTTTGTATGATGATATAATGGTGGATACATGACATTATCCATTTGTTAAGTCCCATAGAACTGTACAACACAGAGAATGAACTCTAATGTAAACTATTAATCTTAGTTAGAAATAATGTGTTAAGATTTGTTTGTAGATGTAGCAATGTACCACATTAATGCAACCTGTTGAGTTCAGTCACTCAGTTACTACGTTAATAGGGGAAACTCAAAAGGGAGGCTTTGTAGAAGAGCTCTCTGAACTTTCTGCTCAATTTTTCTATAAACTTTAAAATTTCTCTAAAAGATAAAGTCTATTAACTAAGGGAGAAAAAACTTCCCATAAAGAAAATTTCAAGCCCAGATGGCTTCACTGGTGAACGATGCCAAGTATGTAAGGAAAAAATACTGCTAGTGTCTGTTGACGGCCCCCAGTATCACACTATGTTGAGTGTCCCCAAGATCACCTCCAGGGTTAGTGACTTGTTAGATGGATCCACAGGACCAGAAGTCATACTCGTACCTAATTTTTTTTTAAAACAGCAAACTATATAAAAGCAAAAGCAATATGAATAAGTATTATCTACCAGGGACTCTTGCTTGATTCTAATAACCTAGGGTTTTCACAGGGATCGCTGTAGTTACTGAAAGTGAGCATTCACTATAAACCATGTTGTTTGCACAAACTCTCTAGACAAATCAAATTGGTACAGTGCAGTTCAAGGCTCCAAATATGCAAAAAACTTTTTTAGAACATTCTTAGAAATCATTTCCCAAGAGTCAGTCACAAAATCAGACATGGAAAAAGCAAGAGAGTTCCAGAAAAACATCTATTTCTGCTTTATTGACTATGCCAAAGCCTTTGACTGTGTGGATCACAATAAACTGTGGAAAATTCTGAAAGAGATGGGAATACCAGACCACCTAACCACCCTCCTGAGAAATCTATATGCAGGTCAGGAAGCAACAGTTAGAACTGGACATGGAACAACAGACTGGTTTCAAATAGGAAAAGGAGTACGTCAAGGCTGTATATTGTCACCCTGCTTATTTAACTTCTATGAAGAGTACATCATGAGAAACGCTGGACTGGAAGAAACACAAGCTGGAATCAAGATTGCCGGGAGAAATATCAATAACCCCAGATACGCAGATGACGCCACCCTTATGGCAGAAAGGGAAGAGGCGCTAAAGAGCCTCTTGATGAAAGTGAAAGAGAAAAGTGTGAAAGTTGCCTTAAAGCTCAACATTCAGAAAACAAAGATCATGGCATCTGGTCCCATCACTTCACGGCAAATAGATGGGGAAACAGTGGAAACAGTGGCTGACTTTATTTTTCTGGGCTCCCAAATCACTGCAGATGGTGATTGCAGGCAGCCATGAAATTCGGACATGAGTCTGAGTGAACTCCGGGAGTTGGTGATGGACAGAGAGGCCTGGCGTGCTGCAGTTCATGGGGTCGCAAAGAGTTGGACACAACTGAGTAACAGAACTGAACTGGAAGTGTACAAGATTTGAGCAAATCAAGCCTCACATGTTCCTACACAAGCTTTTTCTGGTATTTTTTCTAGAAGCTCCCAAATTATTACTTACATTATCCTGATAGGAAAGCCTGATGAAGATACTACAAGAAAAGTAAATTGCAAGCCAGTAGTCCTTGTTATTAGCATAGATGCAATAATTCTCAACAGAATATTTGCAGATCAAATCGAACAATATAGAATATATGTAATTATCATGACCAGTTTTTTTCTAGAATGCAAGATTTATTTAAGATTCCAAAATCAGTCAGTGTAATTGACCATATTAACCAAAACAAACAACTATATGATTATCTCATTATCATATCATTTAATGATATATCATATAATCTCATTATCATATCATATAATATGATTATATGATTATCTCAATAGATAGAGAAAAAAATGACAAAATTCAACATCCCTGTCCTATAAATGCCTCTGCCAACTATAAACAGAATTTCTTTAACGTCTTCTAGGGTATTAATGAAAAATTGGCACTTGTACTTAAGTGGGAAGACTGTATATTTTTCCACTTAAGATTAGAAACAAGCCTAGAAATTGGAAGTAGAACTCCTGATCATCATTTTAAGTTAATTTATGATTCTTTACTTTCACATTTGTATGGAACTTTCACAGTTCAATGCAACAAATACATTTTTGGGGGTGTGACACTATTATATCATCCATATTTTTTCTTCTGATATTTTGCTATCATTTGTTATATTTAATTTTATATTTGTATAGCCATTGTGAATAATGGGATAAGACAGAATAACAGTAATATATTAGAAACTTTTGAGTAATTTTGGTTTTGCTCTGTGAAACTCACTGAAAGATATTAGTGTCTTTTTGGTTTAAAACTCTTCTGGGTATATATAACCAATTTTTTAAGTGGTCATGTCATGATTCTTTAGTTTTATTTAAAAGGAGAAGTGGTGCAAGATTCAAATAATGATAGATGACTGTAGTGTTTTGAGTAAAAGTGAATGATGTTTAACATTTATGGCACTTGGTTTCAGAATGTTTAAAACATTTTTTTTTCTCCTGAAAGTATTGGTCCCCTAAAGAGACAGGGACCCAGGAGATGGCTCAGGTATTTTTGGATAAGTTAAATACGTTTTGAATGTGTTCAGTTTGACCTGTATGTAGGTCTTTTGGAATATGTCCATTTACCAGAATAGTAAATGGAAATCTGCCTATAAGACTCGAGTGAAAAGTCAGACACTTATATGTATGTGCTTGTGTGCGTGCTAGGTCGCTTCAGTGATGTCTGACTCTTTGCAATCCTATGGACTGTAGCCCGCCAGGCTCCTCTGTCCATGGTATTCTCCAGACAAGAATCCTGAAATGGATTGCTATGCCCTCCTCCAGGGGATCTTCCCGACCCAGAAATCAAACCCGGGTCTCTTATGCCTCCTGCACTGCAGACAGCTTCTTTACCATCTGAGCCATCAGGAAAGCACTTCATAACACATACACATACATATACACAGTGGCGCTAGCGGTAAAGACCCTCCTGTCAATGCAGGAGACCCAGGTTCAATAAAGATACTGCAAGAAAAGTAAATTGTGAGCCAGTATCCCTTGTTTTTAGTCCCTCTGGTGGGACTTCAGAGAGCAGAGAAGAGGCTCACTAGGAATTAATGAAGACTTACCAGAGGAATTAACTCTTGACCTGAATCTTAAAGCACAAAAGACTATCTAGTAGAGAAGGCAAAGGAGAGAATGTCAGACAAAGGGAAAAGCATATGAAAAAGCATCGAGAGGTAAACAAGTGTGGCACTGTTCAGAGACTAGTATTGGTGGACACTTGCAGTATAGCACTTGTTAATTAGCTTGCAGTTGTTTATCCTAGTGAACAGTGATTTTCTTATTAAATGTTTAAATGTTCCTAAACTTTTTCTAAAAATGTTTACTTCTTCTTCTGTTCCTCAGTGCCTTGCACAGCATTTAACACATAACAAATACTGAAAAAATATTTCTTGAAAGAATGAGACAAAGAAGACTTAGTATAAAAAAGTCATTGCATTGAGACTTGAAAGATGAATAGAAAATTACCATGCCAGGAATTAAGGGCTAAAGAAAGATAAAGGAATATTCTGGACAGAAGGACATATCCCAAGATACAAAGATACAGAGAACATGAAGAGGCACCCTCTATAAAATGGAAGCCACTAGCTACATGTGACCATGTAAATTTAATTATAACTGACTAAAATAAAAAGCTCAGTACATTAGTTGCCATGTTGTATTTTAAATTGCCAGTTACCCACATGTGACTGGTAGTGGATAGGATGAGTATAGAACATATACATCATCACAGAAAGTTCTGTTGACTAGCACTGTCATTATGTGTTTAAGAAACTTCAGGATTTACTTTGATTTACTGAAAGTACGGGTTGCATCAAGGAAGTGGAAGTTGTAAAGGAAAGTGGAAGGAAATGATGCTGGAAGAATAACCTTAATTCAGATCACTGAGGGTCTTGAGTTGCAAAGGCCTTTGGACTTACCCTGTGGGATGTCAGCTTAGGGCAGGAGGGTGCTTTCAGTGTTTGGTTTTGATAATTGAGGGTAGAGCTGGTAAATTGATCTGCTTGGTGTTGTGAAAGAATCTTTTCAGCAGCAAGACAAAAGATAGATTAAAGGGTGAAATTAGTGTTCAGAAGCTTACTGTGTGGTAGAGCAGGAGTTCAGGTGGGAGAGATGCTAAAATCTGAGCTACATCAGAGGTGATGAGGATAGAAAGAAGGAGACTGACTTGATAGCTATTTAGAGGTAGAGCAGGGACAATGATTTGTTGCAGAGCCAACAGAATCTGAGTGCCTCTGATTTCTGGATTGGGCATGTAGATAGATGGGGTAGGAGATATATGGGAAAAAGCAAGTTTTAAAAACATAGAAAGATTATGACTTTAATTTTTGCCACATAACTTTGAGTATAAGTTCAATCTAATTAAGATAAGAGTCTTGAGTTGGGAATATAATTTAGGACCAGACATGTGCTTCTGGGAGTCAGAATATAATTGAAGCTTAGACTTTGGATGAGATTGCCCAGGAAGAACATATAACCTGAAGAGAGGTAAAAGCCACAGTCAGACCCTAACTTTTATTAGCTATAAAAAGATAGGACCTTAGAATGAGAGGGGCTTCCATGGTGGCTAAGACGGTAAAGCATCTGCCTGCAATTCTGGAGACCTGGGTTCAATCCCTGGGTCAGGAAGTTCCCCTGGAGAAGGAAATGGCAACCCACTCCAGTATTCATGCCTGGACAATCCCATGGACCGAGGAGCCTGGTGGGCTACAGTCCATGGGGTTGCAAAGAGTCGGACAAGACTGAGCAACTTCTCTCTCTCTTAGAATGAGAATGAGAAGGAATAGCTAGAGACAAAGGAATAGTGTTAATAGTGTGTCAGAAGAAGCTGGAGGAAGATAGCATTTCAAAAGAATTACTTGTACAGAGAAGTCATATAAGAGAACCAGAAAATATATATTGAATTTGTTGGAGGAGGAATACGTGTGGCGTTTCCTAGACATTTTCATATTCATTCATGTATTATTAGAAATTACAATACACTGAACTACTGTGTGAATTCAGATCTTCATTTGAGGTGACTTTGTGAAGGTCTTACTCCTTTGTGAAGAAGTAACAAAACAGCTATGGTAACTTCAGCCAGGTAATAAGTTCCCCGTACTTCATCTGTAAGATGATAGTACACTATGATGTTTTTACTATTATGAAAGTCAAGTGAGGGAATAAGAGAAAAAGTATCTTATAAACTCTAAAGTTAACTTTTTTTTAAGTTTACAGAATTGTAGTTACTTTTAGGTGAAGCCTATGTTTAATTGAAGGTTAAGAAGATGGGAGGGAAGATTTTAGGTGAAGCCAGAAAACACAAAGACATGTGATGGTAGAATGTTAGAGATTCTAGGACCAGTTAGAACCATATGAACGTGGAGTTATGAGCCAGGAAAGAGTAGGCCTGGGCTGAGCAAGAAAAGAAACAGAATATTTGTGATTAGTAGACCATTTGATTGATACCTTTTTCCTGGGCAAATCTAGACACTAAAAAAGTTTGAGACTGTTTCTGTACTGTACAAACAGATCACTCTTCCTTAGATATGTTCATACTAGTTACAGTAGTTACAGTTTAGCCTTCTTGAAAAAAAAATTGACTTAACACATTTCTTACAAATTGATTTCTTTGAAATAATTGTGAAGGTTATCTAGTTTTCCTTCTCCTTCTGTTTCTTCATCCCTTTGATTTCTTCTCCTTTTAATAGTTTTCTGAACCCCTTTTTCTCTTGTTGTTTTAGTTCTTCTCGAAAACCCTCATCTTTTGTAGCTTTTGAGTGCAGGTCTTCTGGGTGTGGAGTTTCCTAGGCATTTTCACATTCATTTTACCATGAAGTGAGCTCCTTGTTCCAAGACGTTCTGTTTTCTGGGGTCTAACTGATTGGATGGAAGGATAGATTATCTGAGAAATTATTTATAATCTGATCAAGAATAATTGGAATTTTTATTTTAGCATATCTGGTTATCATGACTTCGTTGGCCTCTAGAAATGTAAATTCTGGCAGATCAAGTAGGCAACAGCACGCAGTGTCTTCGCATTGTTATAGGAAAGAGGAACACCAGTTTCACTCGCTTCCTTTTCTTCTTTGCACTGTGCTCACCTTCCACCCTGAAGGAGAAGAGAGGAGGCGGGGACAGAGGGAAGAAGGCAGATGGACGCACTGTGGTTGCACAGTAATGAACATACCAAGTCCCATTCTGTATTCCTTCATTCAGCGCATTCCTTGGATGATCTTTGCTTCTTTCCTACCATTAATGTTATACAGATGCTGGGCAAAATTGTTACTCAGCTGTGACTTTAAATTTGTTTCTTTTCTTTTCACTGAAAAGTGGACTAGGAACTTGTTCCTTGGCTTTAAGAGAGTGAAATCTCAGCTAAAAGCATGTACTTTGTCTAATATTTTACCCCGTATTAAATAATAATTTAAATATAAATTCATCAAATGGGGGAGAAGAGACAATGCTTTCTTAAAGAATTTCAAATAATAAATGTAGTTACTCCTTCTTTCAAAAGGTGGAGCTTAATTTCCATCCTCTGCTCCTAAGATACTCTCACTTATTTGCATTTCAGAGAATAGGGAATGAAAGGAAAAGTAATGCCACAATGAAGAAACCCAGCAAACATACCTTAACCAAGTGATGGAGGTTCACATCACCAGAGTCTGTGGCTCTCAGATACCCCTGCTAGGATGGAGTGAGAATGGCACTTGCTGCCTCTGTGGTATGTTTTTCCAGAATCCATCATCCCATTCCAGCAATGAGAAAAGCATTCAACAAGCTCAAACTGGAAACTGGTCATTGTTCCTCAAAATATTCAAAGTCACGGAAAACAAGGGAACTGTCACAAACTACAGAAAATTCAGGAGATGTGGTAACTCAATGTATCCTGAATAGGACCGTGGAATAGAAAAAGGACATGAATGGAAAAATCAGTGAAATTTGATTAAACTCAGGAGTTTAGTTAATAGTAATGTAACAATGTTGGATTCTTAGGTGTGCCAAATATACTATAGTGATAGAAGATATTAATAAGGAAAACTGGATGAGAGGTTTTTGGGAACTCTAGTAACTTTTCCACAAATCTAAGATTATTCTAAAATAAAGCTTATTAAAAATAAATTAATCATAATGCTGTGGCAGAATTGCTGCCTAAAGACTGCCTGCTGTGAGCAGAGACAATTTAAAAATAGTAATAAATTTTCCCTTGATACTCTTATGTTCACTGCCCTTTAAAGGAGAGTAGTAGTCTCCAAAGGGAGTACCCTTGTAGGGACAGGTAGTTATAGTTCAGCACCAACAGTTCATGCAGTACATTTAAAGTCTAGATTTCTTCTTGAACAGAAATATTTACCCAATTCAGAAGGAATTGTATAAACTAGGCTAATATTCATGGCCAACCCCAGTATGATAGAAGAAGTTACCTTCTTCCTCCCATTAGTCTTGCTTTCTTTTTTAGGAGCACAGATGGGGCAAGATGTGTATGGTAGTGGTATTCATGATGTATTAATTGTGGTTGTTCATGGTACTGTCATGGGATGGAGATAAAGGTCTTGACCAAAACAGAATGATGGAGTGATTAAGAGTATGGACCCTGGTGCCACACTGCTGGGACCCGAACCCTGATGCCTCAGATTTTAACTGTGTGATCCTGAGGAATTTATTTAACTTCTTTGTATCTCGTTTTATTCATCTGTAAAATAAATTATTAAGTGTACCTCATTTAATATCTTCAATATTAATTTAGGATATTAAAGGGGTATTAGAATAGTTTCTGACATGTAATAAGTACTCAATGAGTATTAGTTATTCCTGTTGTTTTATTGCTTGTAACTGTCAAGCCACAGTGTGGAATATAGCTGCTATGATATGCTTTTTAAAATACTTTAAAATGATTTTTTTCCTGCTATCTTCAAAATTTTCCTTTGGCTTTGATTTGCAGCAATTTGACTATGATATGTCTAGAGAGGGGTATGTGTGTGTGTGTGTCTGTGTGTATGTGTTTGTGTGTGCGTGTATCTGTGTATGTGTGTATGTTTATCCTGTTTGGAGTTGTTGGAGCTTCTTTTGTGTGTGATTATGCCTATGACCTATGCATGCATCCTCAGTAATGTCCGATTCTTTGCGAGCCCATTGACTATAGCTCATCAGGTTCTTCTGTCCTTGGAATTTTCCAGATAAGAATACTGGAGTGGGTTGCAATTTCCTACTCCAGAGTATCTTCCTGACCCAGAGATTGAACCCATGTCTTGTGTCTCCTGCATTGCAGGCAGATTCTTTACTCACTGAGCCATTGGAGAAGCCTTTGTGGTTTGTTGTGTTTCATTAATTTTGCAAAGTTCCTGACCATTCATTATCTCTTCAGACATTCCTTCCATCTCCTCCTCTTTTCTCTTTCTGGGATTCCCATTGCACATGTTTGATACGATAGCAAAGATCTGGAATGTCTGTCCTTTTTATTTTCTTTGTGTTTCCTTTTGGATAAATTCTGCTACCTTCCAAGTTGAGTGTTTTCTGTGCTATGTACAGGCTGCTAATAAAGCCATCAGATAAATTTTTTATCTTTTATTTAATGCCTGACATTGTGTGTTAAGGAATACTGGAGACTGAGGTAAGCAGTGTTTATGCTCAGAAATGGCACCTCTCCATCAGGCAGGCAGTTAGTATCCACTTTGAGTCATTCCAGTCAGTTGTTGAGTTGGATTTGTGTCTTATTACTGTACTTGATATTTCTCCAGTGATGGGCTTCTGCTACCTTGTGCTTATTGTGGGTTCTGGGGGTACTGGCACAGTTTTCCTCATGTTCCTGGTCTCTGGGTATAGGTAGGGCAGGAGTGTTTCCTGACCCCCTGGAAGTTTCTAGCTTTTGCCTGTATAAGACAGTGGTCCAGGAAGAGGGCAGTTTGTACATATGCATCACTAATGAGGATTCTCTTAGGTCTCTTGCTTCATTAATATGTCTTGTAAGACCCTGATAGGGGCCTGTGTGAAAGAGCTGGAAGGGAGTACATACTGTCCTGTGTCTGGTGCTCCCAGGGATGTGTAAGCTGTCACATTAGCCCACACTCAGCCTTTATTGGGGCTTCCCCAGTGGCTCAGCAATAAAGAATCCGGCTGCAGTGCAGGAGACACAGGAGATATGGGTTCGATCACTGGATTGGGAAGATCCCCTGGAGGAGGAAATGGCAAGCCACTTAAGCATTCTTGCCTAGAGAATCCCATGGACAGAGGAGCCTGGTGGGCTACAGGCCATAAGGTCGCCAAGAGTCAGACATAACTGAAGTGACTGAGCATGCACACACCACCTTTATTAAAATTTTATTTTAATTTTTCAGGTGTTCTTTATCTGCTTTTCATGATGACCACCACTTCCTTTGAGTTCTGTGTCCTTAAAGCGGCTTGTCACCTTTGGAATTCACTTCACCTGATTATCTTGTGACCTGAACTCTGATGGGCCCAAAATAGTTTACAGATTCTCTGGCTCTTTCTCACTGTTAGTGTGGGAGCAACATTCTCTTGAAACTTCCTGCATTCTAAGCAGAGTGGACCTCCCTTATAATCATGATATATCTTTTGTACAGGAGTTAAATAGTTCTAAGAAAAATTACCTCACATATAGAATTGCCTTTTCTAACTTTGAATCTAATAGTAGTAGGTTTTAAAATAGTAGTAGCATTGCTGAAATGAATGGATAGGAGCTTATTTTTAATAGGCATGTTGAGTCTCACAAAGAGATGTTATAAAGTATGCTGTGTGATGAGGTGAGCTGTGCACCAAGATACTTTGAATCTGTGGTATTAAAAGAATGGACCGCCTGTTGTACTCTGCCTGCAGATATGGAGTCCACTTTATAATTAGTGTTCTATAGATTATTACATCAGATCAAAGCAATAGCCAATCAATTTTTCTTTAGTTCTCCTATTTTAAATATAGGATAAATAAAGGATGCCATTCAAAGTGAATCTGAATATTATGGTAGAGTTTCAATGTTATAATAGTTCCATAGCAACTCACAATAATTGCTAGTATTAAAGTAAAAAAAAAAAAATTCTTTCCAAAGTTGGGACCCTATACTACACCAGAGTTACCAGTTTTTGCTATCTCATAATGCCTTTATGTTTATGCCATTATGTGTATTTCCCCATTGATGGTACATACTGTCACATGCATTTTTCTTCCCAACGTGAATCCAGTGAAAAAGCAAAAAAAGAAAAAGAAAAGAGAAAACAAATTGGCAGAAACCTCAAATGATGAAGAAGTCTTTTGGCTAGGACTTGGATTTATAAAGACAGTTCAAGACATCTTGACCTTTTTCTCTGCAAGTATTAAGAGGACTTCTGCTTCTGGTTGGCCTCACTCTTGAGGTAGCTTAGCCTGATGACATACTTGAAGATTTGTTTTTCTCTGACTTTCAGAATTGTGAAATATTCATTTATTCTCTAGGTTTCATTTTAAACAAGAAATAAAGTAGTAAATAATTTTCTGTTTTGAGTGTTTTTGTTGTTATTTGCTTTAGGGAATCTATACTGTGATATAAATTTTTGAAGAATAACACACGCCTAGCTGTTTTATTTTTTAAAATTGTAGTTTTAACATGTAACAGTTTATTCACACATATATATGCTATAAGAATAGCTTTGCTCCTTAGAATTCTACCTTGCATATTATATTACACAGAAAGTGTGATGTATAATTTAAGAAAATCAGTTATAAAAAATTTAAACCATATGCATTTAAAAGTAATGCCCCTTTCCTTACTTTATATCCATGATGTAACTATTCTATCAGTTTATTTTACAAAGGGAGGATAGGAGAAAATATATATAGTATGAACAAAAGTAAGTTTTTTGAAAGTGAATTTATGATTATAATCTTATTATCTTTATGACCTGGACCATATTAGACACCTTAGTGACCATAAACATTTATAATAATCTTTTGATTTTCATTTAAAAAGTTTGAAATTTTATTCAAGTATTTCTGTAACTGACATTTATTGTAATTACCTAACCTCTGGTGATTCAGATAGTAAAGAATCCACCTGCAATGCAGAAGACTCGGGTTTGATCCTTGGATCGGGAAGATCTCCTGGAGAAGGGAATGTTAACCCACTCCAGTATTCTTGCCTAGAGGGTTCCATGGACAGAGGAGCCTGGTGGTCTACAGTCTGTGTGGTCACAAAGAATGGGACACAATTGAGCTACTAATAATTTAACTTTCACTTTCAAAGCCCTGAAAGGGAGATTAGATTCAACAGTGAATGTGGGAAAATAGCCCCACAGCACATTCTGAAGCACTTGCTGTGAGCTCAGAAACAGGAACAAAGCTGTAGGTGCTCTGTCTTGTGTGAGTGTTGCCTGCAGAATTAGTAGAAGATGAAACTGTTAATGATATTGGAACTGGTTTCAGATTCTACTTTTTAATCAGTATTTAAAAATGATCAAAGTATGTTCACCCTTGGATTTTCAGGACTCCAGTATATATGTTTTATGTCTGCATTAGGTATTTTAATCCGTTTTCGTTTGTCTTTTTACCTCAGAGGGACAGATGTCTAGACTTCAGTACAGAGCATCAGGAACTCAGTCAAACATTGAGGGTACAAGAATAAGAAAGAAAAACTAAGAGTTTCTTTAATTTAGCCAATTTTATTTATTTTCTACAGTGGAGATGAAGTGATGGACAAATTGAGGCTCTTCTTTGTTTTTCCAGCTTTGCAGGATTTTCCTAATCTCTGTGTTTCAATCATTTTGTTTGATGCAGCTTTTGATTTGCATGTGTGCTAAGTCACTTCAGTCGTGTCTGACTCTGCCACCCTGTGGACCATAGCCCGCCAGGCTCCTCTGTCCATGGGATTCTCCAGGCAAGAATACTGGAGTAGGTTGCCATGCCCTCCTCCAGGGGATCTTCCTGACCCAGGGTTTGAACCTCTGACTCTTAGGTTTTCTGCATTAGCAAGTGGGTTCTTTACCACCATTGCCCCTTGGGAAGCCCTAGATTTTTATTATAATCGAGTCCCATAATTACCCTTCTCTGCCACTGATATTCATGTCTCTGCCCACAAATAAGGGATCATTCCATTGTCATGATGATTAGTGGTGTTGAGCACCTCTGTGTGTACTTACTTGTTGGCCATTTGTGTATCTTCTTTTGAACAAGGTCTATTTAGGCTCTTTGCCTATTTTTTAATTTGGCTTTTTGTCGTTGTTATTGGATTTTGTTATTGAATTGTATGAGTTCTTGTATATTTTTTTTTCTTTTGAGAGTGAAACTTTTTATTTAATTTTTTTTTAACTTTACAATATTGTATTGGTATTGCCATACATCAACATGAATCCACCACGGGTGTACACATGTTCCCAATCCTGAAACCCCCTCCCACCTCCCTCCTCATACCATCCCTCTGGATCATCCCAGTGCACCAGGCCCAAGCATCCTGTATCCTGCATCGAACCTAGACTGGCGATTCATTTCTTATGTGATATTGTACATGTTTCAGGGCCATTCTCCCAAATCATCCCACCCTCTCCCTCTCCCCAGAGTCCAAAAGAGTACTCTATACATCTGTGTCTCTTTTGCTGTCTCACATACAGGGTTATCGTTACCATCTTTCTAAATTCCATGTGTTATGTGTTAATATACTGTATTGGTGTTTTTCTTTCTGGCTTACTTCACTCTGTATAATTGGCTCCAGTTTCATCCACCTCATTAGAACTGATTCAAATGTATTCTTTTTAATGGCTTAGTAATACTCCATTGTGTATATGTACCACAGCTTTCTTATCCATTCATCTGCTGAAGGACATCTAGGTTGCTTCCATGTCCTGGCTATTATAAACAGTGCTGCGATGAACATTAGGGTACACGTGTCTCTTTCAATTCTGGTTTCCTCAGTGTGTATGCCCAGCAGTGGGATTGCTGGGTCATAAGGCAGTTCTATTTCCTCCCTGTCCTATTCCTCTGCCATCTTAGGACCACCCCCGAGTTCTTGTGTATTTTGGATATTGACCCATTATTGAGTATGTGGTTTGTAGATATTTTCTCCTATCCCATAGGTTGCCTTTTAATTTTGCTGATGGTTTCTTTTGCTGTGCAGAAGGTTTTTAAGTCTGGTATAGCTTCACGTTTTTGTCTTTGGTGTCAAATCCAAAACATCATTGCCAAAACCAATGTCAGGAAGATTATCCCTGTGTTTTCTTCCAGGAGTTTATGGTCTCAGGTCTTATAGTCCAGTCTTTAATCCATTTTGAGTTGATTTTTGTGTATGGTGTAAGATAGATAATGGTTCAGTTTGATTCTTTTGTATGTAGCTCTTTTGAATGGTGTCCCCAACACCATTCATTGAGGAAACTATCCTCTTCCCATGTATGTTCTTGGCTCCTCTGTCATAAAATAACTGACCATATATTCATGGGTTTATTTCTGGACACTCTATTCTGTTCTATTGATCTGTGTGTCTGTTTTTTTATAAATATTTATTTTGGGCTGCACTGGATCTTTATTGCTGCATGTGAACTCTTTCTAGTTATAGCAATTGAAGGCTACTCTCTAGTTGCGGTCGTGGACTTCTCATTGTGGTGGCTTCTTTTGTTGAGAAGCACAGACTATAGCGCATGGACCACATGGTCTTAGTTGCTCCATGGCATGTGGGATCTTAGTTCCCAGACCAGGAATTGAACTTATGTCCCCTGCATGGGCAGGCGGATCCTTAACCACTGGACCACCAGTTAAGTCCCTATGTGTTTGGTTTTATGCCAGTACCATACTGTTGTGATTATGATTCTTTTGTAATATAGTTTGAAATCAAGGAGCATGATGCCTTCAACTTTGTTCATCTTTCTCAAGATCGTTTTGGCTATTTGGGGTCTTTTGTGGTTCCATACAGATTTTATGATTGTTTTATTTCTGTGAAAAATGCCATTGAAAATGATAGGGATTGTTCTGAATCTACAGGTTGCTTTGGGCAGTATGGACATTTTAACCATATTAATTGTTTTAGTCTATGAAATGGAATACTTTTCATTTTCTTCTTCAATTTCTTTCATCAGTGTCTTATAGTTTTCAGTATACAGACCTTTTACCTTTTTGATTAAAATTATTCCTAAGTGTTTTATTCTTTTTTCATGCTATAGTAAATGCAGTTATTTTTTCTTAATTTCTCTTTTTGATAGTTTGTTAGTGTTGTACAGAAATGTAACAGATTTTTATATATTGATTTTGTATCCTGTAACTTTATTGAACTTATTTGTTAGTTCTTATATTTTTTTGGTGACACCTTTAGAATTTTGCTTCTTCCTTTCTGATTTGGATGCCTTTTACAATTAGCTCTCATTATCCATGGAGGATTAGTTCCAGAATCAATGTAGATAACATAGATGCTCAAGTCCCTTATATACAACAGTGTTGTATAATTGACCCTCTCTTCTCAGATACAGAACCCGTGGATATGGAGGGCCATCTATATTTCATTTTCTTACCTGATTGCTCTGGCTGTCACTTCCAGTGGTGATTTTTTTTTTTTTTTAATAAATCAATGAAAGTAACAAGAAGGAAGCTTAGGGAAAGGAAAAGTAAATGTCATGCAATATGATAAAGTAAATCTGTAACAACTATGTGGTTTTATTTAATATTAGTCCAAGTTAATTTTCAAAAGGCTCATCACTCTCAAAACCAGTCACAGTGATCTTAGAGACCACTTCCTGTTAGAGTCCAAGTGATTCTCACTCATCGTTTCTATTTCTCTTGAAATCCAAGGAAATTTACAGCCATAGTTTTTCTAGTTCTCAGTTAGGCTCTAGGCTCTTTGCAAACTGCAACCTACAGATCAAATCCAGATTACACCCACTTTTGTTTATTAAGCTTGTTTGGAACACAGCCATGCTTATTTGGTTACGTATTATCTGTGGCTACTTTTACACTGCAGTGACAGAGCTGTTCAGTTGCTGTAATGGCTCAGAAAATATGAAATACTATCTGGACCATTAGAAGAAGTTTGACAAAGTTTACATGAAAATTATCCACCCTAAATTAAATCTCTAGGTCCAAACAGTCTCCCTTTTCTGTCTTAATCTGTTGTGCTTTTATTGCCTAGCATAGTTCCTTTTGTTTTTCCTCTCTTGCAGAATCTGATATTTAATACTGCTTATCTCTGGAATTCCAGCTTTTCAGTTGAAGAATTTGTACCCTTATCTTCCTGAGGAAAGCAAAACATTGTAGTTCTACTGGTAACTTAGGAGGAAATTTACATTTGTTTTACTTTTGCATTTTTGTTTATTTTTAATCTTTATTGGCCAGTCTTTATTGCCTGAGCATACATATCTTCTTCCTTGCTGCATTTTCCTTTATCCTTTTCTCCTCTTCCCTTTTCCCACTTATCCAGACTTGAAGTCACTTACTAAAAACTGCAAATTTGGAGCTTCTTTGGTATAAGCCTTTCAGTTTATATTTTAAGGAAAAGGGCATCTGCCTACTTGTGAATAGCTACCCAGATAACGCCATCTTTGCCATTCCAGATAGCATATGACATCTGATGCTTTATGTTATCTGGAACCATATAATTGGTTAGTTGGGGTTTTCATTTTAGTTTGGTTTGGTTCTGTTATGACTTGTAAGAAACAGATCAAATAAAGAGGGAAACTTCTGACTTGGAGAGAAAGAAGTCCTGAAGCTTTAATGCACTGTGTGGTGAATTTAGATAACAAAGCTGTATTATAAACTTGGCCAAGAGAATAGATCTTAGTTATTCTCACCACAAAAAAGAAATAATCGTTACCTGACATGATAGAGGTGCTAACTCTCACTATAAGGTAATCATGTTATAATATATGTAAACGTATCAAATTAACATTTTTGTACACCTTAAATTTATACAGTGTAATATGTCACACATACTTTGGTTAAAAAATAAAAGTATGCACACACACACACAGTGGAGAAAGTGGAGGCTGAGTACTTTGCAGCCCCTTGTCCCCATGAAGCAGCCAGGCTAGTCTGTGTCAAGTGTATACTTTATGTGCCTGTTTAGATGTCAGTGGAGGTAGCTGAGAGAACAAGGAACATTTACTACCGAGAATTTCTGGGTGCTTGGCACTTACTATACGGCAATATGCATATATTAATGAGTTATATACTGGATTTCAGTAAAAATCTGTGATAAATAACCCTATCATAGCAGATCTTATAAAGGTACCATTATTAAACCATTTTTTCTGTAGGTTGTAGGTCACTGTAACCAGGACACTCAGTTTAGTGCTTTTTTATACAATTGGGGAAGAAACATTAACTTTGTAGTTTTTTAAATGTTTGTCTAATGAAATATGTCTCTCCCAGGCATATGACATAGCATGAGTTGCTAGAGTTTTTATTGTACACATGCTGTTTTACACACGTAAATGAAAAAACAGTTTTATATTTTATATATAAAAATGTATGTATATATAACATCCTGCCTTTTTAGGAATTAATATTTAGTCATATTTTATCTTGTTTATTTTCTCTGGCCATTCTCTCTGTTGTTATCCATTGTGATCCAAGCAAATTGTGTTCTAATAAAGTTAGAAAGACTAACAAAATAGCAACAGTTTGTTTGATTTTTTTTTTTTTTTAATAAGCATTCCAGTTAATTCCTATAAAAGACCTATACTTTGGTGGCAGGAAAGCTGTTTTTCTTAACTCTATAGGAGTGCAAAATAGTGGAAATGGAGCCTGGGCCTTTGTCAAAGTAGTTCACACCATTGCTTCTCAGACTGTAACGTGTACATCAGTCACCTGTGTGGCTTGAGAAAATGCAGACTGACCCATATCTGGAGAGGGTCTCGGGATTTTCCATTTCTTAAAAGCTCTCAGTTGATTCCAGTGCAGTGGTATCAACTGAGATACCAGATATGGTTGTCAAGGCAGGGCAGCAGCACAAATTATTTGGTGTGATTAATAGCTTGAATAGGAAAAATGGCAGAGTGTGTGTGTGTGTATGCATAATAAATTTTGTATCACATGTATATAAAATTTTTCCCTCCTGATTTCTTAATAAAGGTTTATAACAGAGAAGAGAGCCTTTCAAAAAGGAAATAGAAAAAGTTAGTAATACTCCCATGAAAATAAACACATAAAACATGTTTTTAAGTTACAAAACTTAGATAATTATTTATGATTACTCTTGTCCTATACACAAATATAGTAGAGGCATGCATTTTACTATTTATGATACAGTTCTGCCAAAAGGAGACATCAGTTCAGTTGCTCAGTCATGTCTGACTCATTGTGACCCCATGAATCGCAGCATGCCAGGCCTCCCTGTCCATCACCAACTCACGGAGTTCACCCAAACTCATGTGCATCGAGTTGGTGATGCCATCCAGGCATCTAATCCCCTTTTGTCCCCTTCTCCTCCTGCTCCCAATCCCTCCCAGCATCAGGGTCTTTTCCAGTGAGTCAGCTTTTTGCATGAAGTGGCCAAAGTATTGGAGTTTCAGCCTCAGCATCAGTCTTTCCAATGAACACCCAGGACTGGTCTCCTTTAGGATGGACTGGTTGGATCTCCTTGCAGTCCAAGGGACTCTCAAGAATCTTCTCCAGCACTACATGTTCCTTAAAATCACACTGCAAAATCGAGCCTCCAAAACCACACTTAAATGGGAAAAAAATACATTAGAGGCACAACACTCAAAAAGTTAATCAATGCAACCCTTTTTTATAGTTAATAAATGCATAATATGTCTCTGTGTTAATTACTCATTCATACCTAACTCTTTGTGACCCTGTGGACTATAGCCTTCCAGGCTCTCTCCGTGGAATTCTCCAGGCAAGAATACTGGGCTGGGTAGTCATTCCCTTCTCCAGGGGATCATTGTGATTCAGGGATGGAACCCAGGTCTCCTGCGTTACAGGCGGATTCTTTATCATCTGAGCCACCAGGGAAGCCCCAAATGCATAAATACTGCAATAAATATGGCGCTTTACCTTGAAAATACCTGAAGAATGCTGGTGGAAGATCCCCTAGAGGAGGGCTTAGCAACTCACTCCAGTATTCTTGCTGGGAAAATCCCATGGACAGAGGAGCCTAGCGGCTACAGTCCATGGGGCCACATAGAGTCGACCTGACTGATACTGAGCAGCCAGTGCTGGTGAAAGTGGACACTGGAAGGGACTGTAGCTTCTGAAAGTGAAGTCGCTCAGTCGCATCCGACTCTTTGAGACCCCATGGACTATATCCTACCAGGCTCCTCTGTCCATGGAATTTTCCAGGCAAGAGTACTGGAGTGGGTTGCCATTTCCTTCTTCAGGGGATCTTCCCAATGCAGGGATTGAACCCTGGTCTCCCACATTGTAGACAGACACTTAACCGTCTGAGCCACCAGGAAAGTCCGTAGCTTCTGAGGTATGTGTAAAGTGGTTGAAGAACAGTTACTGAGATGGATGGAAAGTTTTTAACACTAGTTGTGGGTGGGTGTGGCCATAACGCTGGGTAAACTGCCTTAGCTGGTAAATGTTTGGGGTGTGAGGCATGTTGGTGTGTTTTTGTATATTTCTAGTTGGCTGCCATTTTCTGCCTGCATCTAGCATGTCTCATGGGTGAGAGTCACCTTGTGACTCTCAAATGCATAAAATGCATAAAATGCAGTGAAACAAATTTGTGTGTTCAAAACAAGCGTTGGAACTAACTATGTAAAATTTGACACTTGGAGAAATAAAAACCTTTTTATTTTATTGCAATTCAGTTGCACAGTCACCAGGGGGAGTAGTAGGTTCACATTTCACAGCAGTACTGACCAGTGCTTTTCTTAGTTTTGCAGCTGCACATATGGCAGATTATTATCATTTTATGGTTACAGTTATAAGCAATTTGGTAGAAAACGACAGCTAAATTATGCAGTGTTACTTTTATTTGTTTTAATTTTGTAATCTAAATATATATATATATTTTTAAATGAGGAAACAAAAGGCAGAATAATTTTTAGTACTAGGAGTAACCCTTCCTGTGTCTTAGTCGTGTGCCACCCAGTGGAGCTAGCATTGCGTTTTTAACAGATTTCTTGTATATGATAGAAAGTAAAGCACATAGCTGAGAGGTTATGTTTGTATTCTGGGGCATGAATGTTTTCAGCAACATTATCATAACTCTTACTGCTTATTAAAAAGGAGATTTTGCTGGCAGTTGGATTGAAAAATACATAAATTTAAAAATCCTCTACCATTTCCTAGAGCTAGAACAGTCTCAGATTTTATTCCAGGAGCCATCTCTAGAAATGATGCCAAAGCACATGTACATCCCTGAGCCTCACCAGAATTTGATGCTACTTGCAGTGCCTGCTATCTGCATCTATACGTACAGCCCTTGTTTTAATTGAAGGGATGTGCCAGACAAAAGATGTGCAGAGTGACTTCCTTGGTTGTTTGGGACTTGTATATGCAAAGGGAATGTCAGATAATCGACACCTAACACTTGTGTGAAAGTCCAGAGTGGAGAGTCATTGCTTTTAAGTCATTTTAAAGCAGTTGTTGCACAAATGGTATAAATGGCCCTAGAAAACAATTCGTTTGGGGGTTACAAAACTGAATATTACTGTCATCTTATTGACACTAGTTGTAAATAAAGAAGAAATTTTATATTGATGGATAACATAGTCCTTAATTTTATTCAGTGTGATTTCTTTTTGTTGTCTATGGTACCCTAACTTACTTCACTTGCAGTAAGCATGTGTCATTTTGGATTCATTTCAAAGTGTCATCAGGTCAGGAACTGATTATGCAATATTATTGTTTAGTAAATTTCATGTTTCCTTCACATGAAACTGATATGTATTAGCATTTTAAAATAAAAAGTGACATCATTCAACAACATTGTGATGGTACTGTATGTGATAGTAGGATGAAAACTTTTGGAGCATATTAACTTCAGTTATTTAAATGTAAAAACTCAACATTATGATTTGAAAATATTAAAAATGATTTGAGAAATTAGAGGTTTAACAATTATCTTACCTACATTTTATAAAACATAAAGTGTCAAATATGTGCATATACTCTACTGCCATAGAACCTTAGTCACTTTGCTGGACTAGTTGAAAAACAGAAACTTGGGGATCACCAGCATATGTATTGAATTTGAGCTATGGTATTATATAAGGTCATGGGAAGAGGTAGTGAATAGGTTCTAGGACATTGTCTTAGGGAATATTTTCATTTAATGGGGATAAAGTAAGGGCCAGTCAGTGAAAGAGATTTTAAAAGGAGTAACTGATAAAGAAAAAGCTGAATGGGTCAATAACTCAAGAGACCAGAAGAGGGAAAAAGTGGCCGGCAAGGAAGATGTTCAGTTGCTAAGTCATATCTGACTCTTTGCAACCCCATGGACTGAAGCACGCCAGGTTCCTCTGTCCTCCACTGTCTCCTGGAGTTTGTTCAAATTCATGTCCATAGAGTTATTTTTATATTTAACAATTAATAAATTAGAGGATATTTGTCAAGAACACAGTATAAATAAAATGACAGGACAGGAAAACACGATTTTAGGCCAGAATTGAAATGGACATAAGAATTGGAATGATTGCTAAGTTACTTCAGTCATGTCCAACTCTGTGCGACCCCATAGACGGCAGCCCACCAGGCCCCCCCAGTCCCTGGGATTCTCCAGGCAAGAACACTAGAGTGGGTTGCCATTTCCTTCTCCGAAGCATGAAAGCGAAAGGTGAAAGTGAAGTCACTCAGTCATGTCGACTTAGTGACCCCATGGACTGCAGCCTACCAGGATCCTCCATCCATGGGATTTTCCAGGCAAGAGTACTGGAGTAGGGTGCCATTGCCTTCTCCAGAGATAATGATTATGGATTAATTTTTTAGTGTTTTGGTAATGGTAATTGGCTCCTCAGGAAGATTTAGGAGGGAGGGAGTTTCTTAGGATGCACTTAATTGAAGGCTTATGAGAGGGAGCCAAAATCTGTTGAGATCATGAGAAAGATAGTATAATTAATAGAACCTGAATCATATAGAAGAGGGTGCAGTTAGAAATACAGGTGGAGAAGTTTGTCTTAGAAAGCATTCCTTCATTCGCTCATTCATTCAACATTTATTGAATGCGAAGACATGAAGGGATGATGTATTGAGATGGAAGCTGGGAACGTTTAACAAGGTCATGTTGGCCATTTGCCTTTTCAGTGAAATAGGATGTACTTAAAAATGAGTAAATTGATTGATTGCTTGCAGATGCAGTTGCTTAAGGTATTACCATTCCATTGTGAGTCTTTTAAAATCCACATCAAACAACGTTATAATTTGTGTTTCAACTGTCAAACATAATTCAGAAAATTTAAGAGGGGAAAAGAAGATCTGTTTATCCATATTTGTATTCTTTCTGTTCTTCCTTCTTGATGTTCCAAAATTCTTTCCTACTTAGAGAATCTGTAGCCACTGTTTTAGAATAGATATAAATTGTCTTAGTTGTCTTTCATCTGACAATTTCTTAATTTTGCCTGCATTTCTGAAGGATATTTTTGTTGGACACAGAATTCTGGGGTGGGTAGTTCTCTTCTTTCAGCACTTGAAAAATGGGCCACTTCCTTCTGGCCTTCATGTTTTATGATGAAAATCAACTGTCATTCAGTTTTTTCTTCTTTAAATGAGGTTGCTTCTCTCTTGCTTTTAAGATTTTTCTTTGTCTTTAGTTTTCAAAAGTTTGATTATAATGTGTCTTGGCATGGATTTTGGGGAGTTTATCTGGTTTGGGGTTTGCTTGACTTCTGACTGTAGGTTGACAGTTCTTGCCAAATTTGGGGAATTTTCAGGTGTCAGTTCTTCATATATTTTTTCCAGCTCCATCCTCTTTCTGATCTCCTTCATGGACTCAGTGACAGGAATGCTGGATCTTTTACTGTAGTCTCTCAGATTCCTGAGGCTCTGCTCATTTTCTTTTTCTGTTTGTTTTCTCTTTGATATTCAAATTGGGTAAGGTATTGGGTAAGATATTGTTCTGTCTTCAGCTTCACTAATTCTTTCCTGTGTCCACTCCTTTCTCTTGTTGAGCCCATCCAGGAAGCTTTTTGTTCTGGATTTTATATTTTTCAGTTCTTAAATTTCCATTTGATTGTTCTTTATATTTTCTGTTTCTTTACTGAGACTTTTTTCATTTGTTTTAAGCATGTTTGTAATTGCTTGTTGAAGCATTTCATGATTGCACTTTTAAAATCTGTATCATTTCAGTACTGGCATCTGTTGATTGTCTTTTCTAATTCAGGTTTAGATTATCCGGATTCTTGGTATTACAAATGATTTTTAACTGTGCTCCAGACATTTTGGGTAGGTATTATGTTGTGGTTTTATTTATATGATCTCTTTTAGCAGACTTTTTCTGACATCACAGCAGTGGTGAAAGAGGAGACTCCATCTCATAACTTTTAGGTGAAGGTGGAAGTTCAGGGTCTCTATTCAGCCCAGGGTGAGGTGGGCACATAATTACTGCTGGGTAAGGGATAGAAGTTCAGCACTGTACTAGGGCTCTGCTGATATCACCCTAGCTATGGACAGCGGCTTCCCAATTGGCCTCCACTGATATCGCTGATATGTCATGAAATTCTTGGCTTTGCATTCAGCTTCCTCTGACATCACCCCAGCAGGGACAGATGTCTCATTAAAGGTAGATGGGAGTGGAACTTTAGGCCAAGAGATCTCTGTTAATCATGAGGGTGAAGAAGTTGGGGAAGGAGTCATTAACATCAGTCTTCTCCATTGAGTCTTCTCTGACCCCTCTCCAGCAGAGCGGGGTGGGGACTAGAGGGAGTAGAAGTCTGAGCTCCTCACTGAGCCTTTGCTGATGGAGGTGGTGGTGGCATTGCAGTCATTTATGTGATGTTTGGCTCAAGTCAGGCAGTTCTTACCTAAAAGCCTTTGATTTTGCTAGGTTCCCACCAACCCCTGCCCCCCCCCTTTTTTTTTTTGGCTGATGCAAGTAAGCTTCTCTTGGATTTTCTTTTTGTCAGTGGCAGTTGGGATTTCTGAACTGTTTTCTACAACACAGTCCCAGATATACAAAGTGAAAACAAAACTAGGCAACTCTCCTCTGTGTTGTTCCCCAGGTTTTGAGGCTCTCAGCCAGTCTATCATCTGTCCATCTTTTAGAGTCTCCTTATGTTTATATTGTATATCATGACCACACTTTTAACCATACTTAATGAGACAAATAGGGTAGATTATGCTTACTTCATCTTGTCTGGAATTAGAAATCCCATTGTACTTAAGTTTAATTTTACTATTAAAAAATGTTTTTTTCTGGCTATGTACATTGACTTAATTTTCTGAACATATCCTGTTATATTTTGATGCTTTGTGTCCATGTGTGCTAAGCTACTTCAGTCATGTCCGACTCGCGATGCCATGACCATAGCCTGCCAGGCTCCTCTGTGCATGGGATTCTCCAGGCAAGAATACTGGAGTGGGTTGCCATGCCCTCCTTCAGGGAATCTTCCTGACCCAGGGATCGAACCCACGTCTCTTATGTCTCCTGCATTTCGGGCAGGTTCTTTACTACTAGCACCATCTGGGAATCCCATTTAGATGCTTTACCTTTGTCCATAAGATGGTATATTCCCTTCCAGTGCAGACATGGGTGAATTGATTTATCTAACACTGATTTTTCAAAAATAAAAAATCACTACTAGACGGACTGAATATATAAAGCTTTTGCCTCCTAGTGGAATTGCTTAAAATAGTCAAAGAATAAAATAGAAATCATTGGCTCTTCAGCTCATTACTTTTGAATTTTATGGTAGATTCAGTTTTCTGTTGTTAACATATGAAGATAAAATCCTAGGTCTCAGGGATTATTTTTTAAATGTGTCCTCTTGGATTAATGTATTTAGCAGTCAATATTGTTAAAAATAGTAAATCAGAAACTTGACTCCTTGATTTTATTGACACTGTAAAACTTTTCTCCTTGAATATTTTGGGCTATTTCTCTATAACTTCTTGAATGGAGGGTCAAGCAGATAATCTGGTTCTTTACCAGTTTTTAAAATGCCATTCTGCTAAACAGTTCACATAAGCTCAATTATATTAGGAACCAGTGAAGTGAAGTTGTTCATAAAATGCTTTATTACCCTGAGTCTTTGCAGCATTTGCTGGGTTTAGATAATAAACCTGCACATAGAAGTTACTTAATTTTTCTCTGTGCAGTAATTTACATTTGTGAGCAGTAGCCCTAGTCATTTTCAAAGAGGGAAGAAATGAGATATTCCTACTACTTTTTCTAGTTTAACCTTAAAATGTTAGATGTGATTCCGTTCTATAAGAACTCTCCTTTTTTACTCTAGTCATGAATAGTATTAATATTTTATGGAAATCACTTGATTTTTACTTTGAGTTACTGTATTAGTCATATTTTCATACTGCATTAAAAAGTGCTTGCATCTTTGGTGAGGGTGCTTATCCCTAAAGTGAAATGAAGTCACTCAGTTGTGTCTGACTCTTTGCAGCCCCATGGACTGTAGCCTGCCAGGCTCCTCTGTCCATGGGATTTTCCAGGCAAGAATACTGGAGAGGGTTGCCATTTCCTTCTCCAGGGGATCTTCTCGACCCAGGGATTGAACCTGGGTCTCCTGCATTGCAGGCAGATGCTTTACCCTCTAAGCCAGAGTAAACTCTTCTTGTCCCCAAGGCCATAGCTAATGGCCTACAATGTTAAACTGAGTTTAGAAGTTATACTGCAGAGTTAAGGCTTAAAAATGAGGATGGATAATCTGTTTGAAAGTAGAAGAGACAAAATGTGGTTGTTCATTTTTTTTCTGTGGACTTTCTTCCAATATAAATTCCCCACCCTACAGGTAATACTTGCTAATTGTTATGACTTCAGCAGTCAGCCACAGTAGAAAAGTATTTCTGTATACTTTTTTCCCAAAACAAAAGTGGAAGTGTTAGTTGCTCAGTTGTGTCCGACTCTTTACGATCCCATGGACTGTACCCTGCCAAGTTCCTCTGTCCGTGGGATTTCCCAGGCAAGAATACTGGAACAATTGACCAAAAAGAGAAAAAGCATCATGTTGTAAGGATAGATTAAAGAGAAGAAGCACAGAAGTTTAATAATGTATTATACTTCAAAGTAAAGAAGGAGGCTGGGAGGGTCTTAGAGACGATATGCACAGTTTGGTCTCTGGACCAGAGATTAGCATCCCTCAAAAGCTTGTTAGAAATGTAGAACCTTAGGCCCTACCTCAGATCTTCTGAATCAGTATCTGCTTTCTAACAGGATTCACAGGTGATTCCTGTGTACGATACTTTAATCCAAACCTCAGCTCGCTGGCAGAGTGACTAACCTTGGGTAACTGTTTAGCCATTCTGGGCTGCAAATTTATTTGTAAAATAAGACTAGTAATAGTACTTTGTTTTTTGTCTTTTGATGATGGTTAAATATGATAATTTCTTTAAAGCACTTAGAAGTGTTCTATACCCCAGCAGAGGTTATACTGAGGTATCAGTTTTTCTTTTACCAACAAATCTGTTTTCATATGCAAAAATTGTCATTGAGTACCAAACTAGATAAATAATTTGGACCTCATTGTTTATCTCGGGAAATGTCTTCAAATATTCTAATTCAGGTATCTATTCCTGGGTTGTAAGCGTTTAATTGTGCAATAGGTGATGGTGGTCTGTCTGACTCTTAAAAGAACTCTAATAAGGAACTGAAAAAGGGAGAGATGACAAGCACAAAGCTGATAAGAGCTGGAAGATGAACTATATAAGGGAAACATAATGCCCCTGGATTACTGAGTGGGAAAAGAGATTTAAGGGACCTCTTACAGTCATTTTACATTTCCACTCAGAAATGGATGATCTTACACGCAGCATAAATAGTTCAAGCAGACAAATAAAGACATATGAAGAGAGAGAGGTGTGTCATATATATTGATGTTGACAGTTCATGAAGGGTTTTAATTTAATTACAAGAACAAAACTCTTCTTGAAGGTGGGGAACAGAATGAGATGACTGCTTTCTAAGGTGCTTTTACCCTATTCATTTCAGTCTAGGGAGCTTAGTGTGCAAACTCTTTTCAGGGGTCTATGTTGTCAGGAATTTACCCCTTTGGAAATTTGAAATGTTCGAGTGTTCATCATTGTTACCATAGTTTGCCTTGTAAAGTAGCTTCTGGTGAGGGGAGAGGTGTGATAACAACCTTCTTTTCTACAGTTCTAGGCTGGCTTTTGTAACTAAAGAAAGGTTGTATTGATTTAAAGCAGGCTTCCAAATGGCTGCTTTAAATACTTATCCTGCAGGTCTAGTTGCAGGGGGACCTTTACACAAAAGATATGTTTTAAGCAGGTTAGAAGCGAGATAAAATGTGTGACTTTCACTAGAAATGTTTTTGCAACCTTGTCTTTAACGTTTACCATGATTTCTTGAAAAGACATGTATCCTTAGAGTGTTATGTGGAAAGGAAACTGGTATTAAGAAATTAAAATTCTAAGCAACCTAGTACATTGATAGCCTGCTTTTTAAGTATCTGTATATGAACTTTTAAATAAGGATACTTAGCTTTAACGTTGAAGAAATAAATTTTGGGTCTTCATTTACGTAGCTGATTTTCTGAAAACCTCAGAGTTCAGTGATCTGAGCAAAGACATGATGTAAAGCTTTACTCTTAGTTCCAGATCTGTCTCTGCCCCATTTTCTGTGAGTTTGCAAGAAATAAGGTAAAGACTATAATACTAAGAAAACTCCCATAAAGCTAGTTATTAATATATACTCTAATTAGATATCTTTCAATGGCTTGTGTTTTTCAAACAGAACAAGTAGAGTCCAGAAGAAAATGGGTGAGGCTTTTGACTCTTTTTTCCTTTGTAAGTGTCCATAACATCGAGTTTTCCCTGTTCGATTTGTTTATTTATTTGTCAGGAAATTGAAAAACACTGTTGCCATGTACCTAATTTGCCATGAATTTCTCTTTTAATTAGATGGAAAATTTCAGACTTGTATCAGTGGGTTGTACCCCAGTACAGATCACAGTTTAATAAAAGGGTATCAACATTCGTATGAAATTTTTGTCTAGTTCTGCTCATCAGTGCATCTTGGTATCAGTTTTTCTTTTACCAACAAATCTGTTTTAATTTGCAAAAATTGTCATTGAGTGCCAAACTAGATATATAATTTCAGTGTTTATCTCAGGAAATGTGCCCCTTTTTTTGAAAAGGGAAATAAGGTAGTGATTGTAGAGTGAGAAATATAACATGATCAGAAACCATATTTGCTTCAAGATAGGAAAATCTTGTGATGTCAGAACAATGTAAAGTTTTTAATAAATTTGTATTTTTAGATGTCTTCTTGGCTACAGACCACATAGCGTATCTTTGATTTGTTTTGATTCCAGATCCAAACCTCACATGAAATTGAGGCCCTCCTTTACTCCTTTACTTTTATGCCTTAATTTGTTCCTGTAACATTTTTAAAATGACTGCTGTGTATCAGAGATAGCAAGCTTAATATACTATGATTTCAGAAACACACAGGCCACTTCAACTGATAATAATATAATCATATAGTTTTAGCTGTATAGTTTGAACTTCTGCCTGAAGTTCAAAGTTAGGAGGAAAAGGTGACGTAAAGCTAAGTTTGAAGGGATAAGAAGGAATTTCGTAGAATTGGGATCAGGCAAAACATTTTAAGCAGAATATACAGTGTGTGCAGTCTTTATATATTAAGTAGTATGTTGGGGTACAGAGTGAAGGGAGTCCCTGCCATAGTGAAGATCTTTGAGTTCTACATTCCCTTGAAAGCTTGTGACTCTCAGCTCTTTCTTTCCAGGAGCTTCTCTCTGAAGGGAAATAGAATCTATCAAAACAGTGGGGGAAGTTGTGAACAAACTTGTATTCTGGCGAGAGTCACTGTAGTGCCTTAATGTCATCTTTAACTGGTGTGGCCTCTGCAGCATTGGGCCTCGTTGACACATCTTTTTATCAGTTCCTCTTCTCTGCCTGCCCTTTACATGTTGTTGTTACATTGGCCCTCTTCTCTTAATTTGAACATTTCTTTCCCCGAAAGGGTTTTCCTGGTTCCTCAGTTATTTGGGTCCCCTTAGGAAGTACTTGCATAGGACTACATTAATGTTCTTGCTGTTGCTTTCATGATCTGTTATCTTAAGTATGTGCTTGCTTACCTGCCCTCCTCGCTGGATGACAAGCTCCCTGCAGAAGACAGTGTTGGTCTTGTTTGTCATTGTGTGTCCAGTACCTGGCACAGTCTGGGGTATTAATGTACTCAGTAAATATTATTCAATAAGTATTTATTGAGCACCTATTATGTAGGCTAAGGAATTCAGCAGTAAACAAAACAAATATTCCTGCCCTCTTGATACTTATTTGTTGAATGAATGAAAGAACGAACAAGCAAACAAACTGAATACTTTCCTAGACAGTGTTAAACATTCTCATGTCTTTGGCCAGCACATACAAAATGATTAATTCCCAAATCTCTATTTATGCTGAGACCTCTTCTCTGAATTCCAGGCCCAGGGCTTCAAGTGTCCTAATTGGGCATCTCAGTGAATTGCTTCCCAAGCATCTCCAACTCAATGTGTCTAAAGCTCCACCCCTTCCCCCATACCTTTTGTTTGTTCTCCACTGCCCATCTTAGAAAATGGAAATGTGCATCATACAACTTTCTACTCAATTCATAAGCTGATTTCGTCTTAAATTTCCCTCTTCAGCCAAATCCCCCCTGCATTTCCTACTATTATTACTTCAACTCGGACCCCTCTCGTCTGTTCCTTTAGACTGTTGTAGCTAATTCTAGCTGATTGCCTTCATTCTATCTTCAAGCCCCCCAATCCACCCTTCACATTCCTACTAAAGGGATCTTTACAACATACAAATTGGTTGTAAGATATCAATGGGTTCCATAAAAATAAAATTCAACAACTTAGTATAACATTCAAGATCTGGCCCCTGTTTGTCTCTGCAGCCTCTTCACTCATTCTCCTTACTCTCAACCAGTCAGCCACCCATGCTGTCATATTTGCAGTTCCCTTAATGTGCAAATCGGGTTCATTTCTTTATCCTTTGCTCCGGATGACCTTTCAGCCAAGGGTACTCTCCTTCCTTCCTACTCAGTGCATCTGTAAACTCCTTTTCCAGAATTCATTTCATTTAACATACTATGAAAACAAAAAGAACACAGAGATTTTTTTTTTTTACAACTTTTTATCATGACAGTTTTCAAATATATCAGTTCAGTTCAGTCCAGTCGCTCAGTTGTGTTTGACTCTTTGTAACCCTATGGACTGCAGCATGCCAGGATTCCCTGTCCATCACCAACTTGTTGAGCCTGCTCAAACTCATGTCCATGGCATAGTTGAGTCGGTGATGATGTCCAACCATCACATCCTTTGTCGTCCCCTTCTCCTCCTGCTCTCAATCTTTCCCAGCATCAGGGTCTTTTCCAGTGAGTCAGTTCTTCACATCAGGTGGCCAAAGTATTGGAGCTTCAGCATCAGTCCTCCCAATGAATATTCAGGACTGATTTCCTTTAGGATAGACTGGTTGGATCTCCTTGCAGTCCAAGGGACTCCTAAGAGTCTTCTCCAGTGCCGCAGTTCAAAAGCATCAATTCTTTGATGCTCAGCCTTCTTAATGGTCCAACTCTCAATACATGACTACCAGAAAAACCATAGCTTTGACTAAATGGACCTCTGTCAGCAAAGTAATATCTCTGTCGGCAAAGTAATGTCTCTGCTTTTTAATATGCTGTCTAGGTTTGTCATAGCTTTAAAGCTATGGAGCCATCTGCCATGCTTCCAGTTTTCCTCCTTTTATTTGCAATGAAGTGATGTGATTAGATAACATAATCTTAGTTTTTTGACTGTTTTAAGTTTTAATCCAGCTTTTTCACTCCTCTTTTCACTTTCATTGAGAGCCTCTTTAGTTCCTTTTCACTTTCGCCATAAGGGTGGTGTCATCTGCATTTCTTCTAAAGAATTCTTGTCCACATTAGTAGAGATAATGTTTCTGAATTAAATTCACCCATTCTGCTCCATTTTAGTTTGCTGATTCCTAAAATGACTATGTTCACTCTTGTCATCTCCTGTTTGACCACTTCCAGTTTAGTTTGCTTGACTCATGGACCTAAGATTCCAGGCTCCTATGCAATATTGTTCTTTGCAGCATTGGACTTTACATCACCAGTCATGCACAGCTGGGTGGTGTTTTCGCTTTGGCTCCATCTCTTCATTGTTTCTGGAGTTGTTTCTCCACTCTTCTCCAGTAGCATGTTGGGCACCTACCAACCTATTTCAAATATATAGAAAGGTTAACAAACTCATGCAATGAACTACGCTATACCTGCTCCCTAGATTCCACACTTATTGACATTTTGCTCTTTTTGCTTTGCCTCCTCATATGTATATTTATATGTGTATATATATACATGCACACAAATCTATGTACATATTTATGTTTTAGTTCTATTATACATTTATATAAATAAATTTACTTACAGATATAAAATTTATTTTGCACTTTTTCTTCCCTAAAGTGGCAGCTGTTATATGTCACCCTAAATATTTCACACTCATATGAATAATATTTCTCTTTATAAACCAAATTATAAACCACCTAAGAAAATAAGCAGTAATTCTATAATAACTTTTCCTGAGTCTATTCCAATTCTCCTAGTTGTCCCAAGAATGTCTTTTATAGCTATTTCTCTTCCTGAGCCAAAATTCAGTCTGATTGATGGGTTGTATTTGGTTGTGTCTTTGATCTCTTAATCTAGAATAGTCCTACCCTCTTTCTTCCATATAACTTGACTTTTTGAAGGGTTGAAGTGCTTTGCAAAATCTCTCACATTGTGGATTTGTCTGATTGTTTGCATGTGGTGTAACTTATCCCTTTGTTTCTTTTAATTCCTGTTAAATGGGAGTTAGATTTCAGATTTGGTTGGATTCAAATAAAGCATACTTGCAAAAATATGTCTTAGGTGATGTTGCCTTGTTCAGACACTAGGAAGTACATAATTTCTGCTTGTTTCACTAGTAGTAATCCTAAATTAATTTACTTTGTTTAGGTGATGACTACCAAATTTTACCATTTAAAGGTCATTTTCTTCTTTGCTGTAAACAATCTTAACACCATACGAATTTCTTATTCATTAACTTTTTACCTACTTTATTAACTTTTTAGCATCAACGAATGACCCTCACCTAAATTAGTTATTACATTGGGGATTACAAAATGGTGATTTTTAAAATTTTACCATTCCTTCTATATAATTAACATTTTTCTATAAAGAGGGACTTAAAATTTTCCCCCTTTCACTCTTTTCTTCTTTTGTGAAGTATCACAGTAGATGGGTGGAGTTTTGTTTACTTAATTTGCTATTAATGAGTCATTCTTTTTGATGCTCAGTTTATCCCAAATTTGGCCAAAAAGCGCCAGCCAAGGGGGACTGAGAGTCCCTTTTAGATCTGCTGCTATTCGTTTTGATATGCCCTCATCTATTTGTTTTAAACACTTTCTTGTGTTAGAATAAAAGTTTAGGATCACTTTGTACCTTCCCTGTCCCAGCCATTGAAATCAGCCTTTTCTTTAAGGCGTCTTGGTTCCCTAAAAAGGAGTTGTTTAAATATATATATATATATATATATATATTTTTTTTTTTTTTTTTCTGTTTTGTACTCTCCCAGAGACCTTTCTTCATTTCATTTTGTATTAGATCAGGAATTACATAGTAGACCACCAGATTCAGCTGTCCTAAACATCTGAGGCAAGGGTGGGATGGGGTCATGGGAGTGGTCTCCACTGCACCAGAAGAATGCTTCCAGTTTAACAAGACAGCTAGTTGCTTAGGCAACATGCTAGTAGCATATGCTGTCTTCTGTTCTTTCTCCTTCCACTCTTGGTTTTTCTCTCACAGAGTTTTTTAATCTTTCATCTCCCTATTCATTCTGCCTCAATCTCTAGTTTTAGTATTTTTCTATACAATGATTTTGGGGTTAAAGGCTTTAAGCTTTGCAAAATCACCATTTCCAGCAGCTGTTTCAGCAAATTAATTTGCTGTTTAGGTTTTGATATGATAGTGCTTAATATTAATTTATTTTTCTGTTGGGAAGCTTTATTTCTTTAATGAGATCATGAGGACTGCTGTTTCTCTCAGCTCTTGAATCACAGTTGAGCAGACCTGCAGTGCTGGGTTCACATTGTGGTTGGTGCACACCTTCCCTTAGATTGAATTTCATCCATCTGTTGCATTCTGCCCCGTCTACTGGCCAGGATTGAGTTAAATATGTCTTCTTTCTCAGTATCTCCCATCCCCCCGCCATCAGTTAAGAAGGCATTTCACCCACATTTTCCTCACATAAATCTCTCTACAGATGGAGGATTGTAGTCTCATTGTTCTAGGGAGGAAGGAAAATTACTGTTTTGCATGTACATATATTTTGGATTTTACAGGAAAGGAGAGAACGTTTCAAAATCTGGTGAATCAATACAGATATAAAAAATTGATAAAGTTAGGACTGCCTATTTTATATTCTGCCACATAGCATGTATTTAAATGAATTTGCCTATAATTTGCCTTCAAATGCTGACATTTAACTCTTAAGCTGTATAATTGTGCTAACTTTTTCATGAATAAAATTCATATTCTGTGTCCAGGCTAATATGTTCATCTACTATAAACATTATTGCCTATGGTAACAGCTAGAATAAAAAATTCTTTTTATATACATCATATAGCTGGCAGAGACTCTTGGGACCGCCACAAATCATTCCTGTCTTTTTGAGATTGCTGAGAAAAAGTGCGGGAATGTAAAACCAACCTGGTTTGATGTAGATTGACTTTGAGAGGATATTAGCTTATTTAGACCACTGTATATTGTGTCATCGTTGTTTTTTAAGATGCTGAGTGTTAAACATTCTCTTCTATTTAATATATTCTTTAGCTTAGTAACCAGCGTTTCATTATGAACCAGCTCCTATCCTACAAGCCATCTCTGGCTCCTTTTTTTTAAAGGTTAATAATGAGAATAATGAAGCAATTGGTTATTTATGCAGTCAGGATTGGCAAAAGTTATTAGAATAGGAATCTGCCCAGGAGCAATGATTAGGTTATGAAAATGTTAAGAAGAATGCTGAAGCCAGTCACCATTTTTGACATTTAAGAAATACTATTCCCACCCTTAATCATGATGGCCTGTTATAAAGGTATTTATATAGACTAATCTCATTGGACAGTAATTTTATACCAATAGCATTCATAATTAGGTTTTGAGGGGAGACTCAGAAATGATCTGAGAGAAAAATGGGCCTGGGGAAGGAATTACCACAATGAGAAGTAGGGAACAGAGAACTCACCCTTGAATAGAATTACCTGTCTCCCAGACACCTGATCTATGCAGTTTGAGCATCTTCTTCTTGAGTATTTTGCAAATTTGAGAAACTGTGGGAGAGGGTAACCCCAAGTTAGATTGCCGTGTTCTACATGCTAGACTGTAAAACATGTAGGGAGGTATATGGGAAGAAAATTTTCTAATGTTGCTTTTATTAATGAAATATTGACTTAACTCATATGCAAAACCAAAGAGAGCCAAATCTAATTATAATCTTATGTTTAGTATAGTTAGAACTTTCTATGTAAATTAAGCAGTGATTGCTTTGACCAAAACAGTTTAATCACTTCTCTGAATTTTTGTTAACAGCTATATTGAGATATAATTCACATACAATAAAAATCACCTGTTTGCAGTATATAGTTCAGTGGTTTGAGTATATTCCCAAAGGTGTGCAAAGACAAGCATCTAATTCCAAATCATGTTCATTACCTCCCCCACAATATTCATACCCATCAGCAATTGCTTCCTGTTTTCCTCCTCCATTTTTTGGTAACCACTAATATACTTTCTGCCTATATCAGATTGCCTATTATGGACATTTATCTCCCCGCCCTTTAATTCATATGATGAATATTTCAGAAAATTGGAGAAGGGGGCAGGAAATGAACATGGATAAATATAACTCTTATTTGTGATCGGTGTACTTAAAATTGGTAAAGAATCTGCCTGCCAATGCAGGGAGCAAGAGACATGCCTTTGATCCCTGGATCTGGAAGATCCCCTGGAGTAGGAAATGGCACCCCACTCCAGTATTCTTGCCTGGAAAATTCTATAGACAGGGGAGTCTGGCGGGCTTCAGTCCATGGGGTCGGGTCAACATGACTGGGTGACTTAGCACACACAAATACACACACATACTTGGAATTGAGTTTTCTTTTCCCTGGCCCTGGCTCATTGGAAGATGTATTTTAAACATCAGTAGCATGCATAGAATACGTAGCCTTTTATGTCTTAACTTCTTTAGCATATCAGTGCATTCAGGGTTCATTCATACAGTAGCATGTAGTGATACTTTGTTTCTTTTATGATTGAAAAATATTTCCTTTTTTAGGTATACCACATTTGGTTTATCCATTTATCACTTGATAGACATTTGAGTTGTTCACTTTTTCACTGTTATAAATAATGCCACTTTGAATATGCATGTACAAGTTTTTGATGTGAACCTATATTTTCAGTTCTCTTGGAGAATTGGAGTGGAATTGCTGAGTCTTACGGAAACACTATGTCTAATTTTTTGAGACATTGCTAAATTATTTTCCAAAGCAGCAGCTTTTTACATTCCCCTCAGCTATGTAGGAGGGTTCTGATTTCATCATATTCTTGCCAGCACTTGTTATTGTCAGTCTTTTTGATGATAGCCGTCCTAGCAATTGCAAAGTGGTATGGTTTTGATTTGCGTTTCCTAGTGGTTAATGGCTAATAATGTAAAGCATCTTTGCTTACACTGCTTAGACATTTGTATATTTTCTTTTGGGAAATGTCAGAGTCCTTTGCCCATTTTTAATTAGGTGATAGTTTTTTATTGTTGAGTTATGTAACACCTTCATGGGCTTCCCAGGTGGCACTAGTGGTAAAGAACCTCCTGGCAATGCAGGAGACATCAGAGATGCAGGTTCCATCCCTGGTTTGGAAAGATCCCCTGGAGGAGGGCATGGCACCCACTCCAGTATTCTAGGCTTGGAGAATCCCATGGACAGAGGAGCCTGGCAGGCTAGAGTTCATGGGGTCACAAAGACTCGGACATGACTAAAGCAACTTAGCATGCACATACACATAACATCTTCATATTTATGAATACCAGACCTTTCCCATTTGTTCAGTTCAGTTCAGTCGCTCAGTTGTGTCTGACTCTTTGCGACCCCATGATGATTTGCAAATATTTTCTATGATTCTAGATATTTTCTCTTCAATTTCCTAATAGTGTCCTTTGAAGCACAAAGTTTTAGAATTTGAACTCCAATTTATTTATTCTTTGTTGCTGTGCTTTTAGGTGACATTGCCTAATCGAAGGTCACAAAGATTTTGCTTTTATGAAACTTATAGTTTTAGCTATTACATTTAGGTCAGTGATCCATTTAAAGTTAGTTTTATTTATGGTGTGAGGTGGGGGTCCATCTCTTTTTTTACATATGTTTGCATTTGTTCTTATTTATTCAAATTTAAAGATTTGAGAAAGAAATATTTAAATGGGGTGAACATTGTCACTCTCTGAAACATTATTGTTTCATGATTTTGAGGGGGATACATGTGCTGTGTTCATCTGATGACTATACTTACCTGCACTGTCACCAAGTATGGTTGCATTTCTGCTTCTATTTTGTTTGTTGAAATCTGAAATGCTACCCTGCTGGATGCAGTTTAAATCCATTTGTTAGTTCTTTTACCTTAATTTGCAATCTCACCTCTTCAGTTACAATATAAAGAATGCCAAGAACTTCTAAGTCTCTATCAGAAGTATCTATCAGAACAGCAGGAGAAGCTCACTATGTCTGTCTCAGAACTTGGTGCTGCTAAAACGCAGGAACAACAGGTAAGTGTCTTACTTCTTACCTTGTTCTTTAATGGATCAACCAGATGTCAGAAGAGTCATTTGGCCTCTTACTTTAATTGTCTCACTGTATACATTGTCTTTAGACGTGCAATTACAGTGTGTGATTGAGTTGGTTTAATCTACTTCCTTTCCTTTTCCTCTCCTATTCTGGGGCCCAGAGGTCAGGAATGATTCCTTGACCAGGCTCTGCATCAGGAGGGCAGCTCCTGTTTGTATGGAAGCACTACAGGAGTGATCAAGAAAACCCAGTGTTCTATTACCTGGTGACAATCAGGTGGGCTCTTTTTCATTCATAAACCTCTTCTAATTCATGTTCAGAGTTTTAGAATAATAAAAGTGTCTTAGTGACTTGTAAAAGCTTTAATTAGAGAAACTGGAATAGTTAATGTGATTTAGTATTTGTATATACTTATTAATCACATAAGTATATATGCTGCTGCTGCTGCTAAGTCACTTCAGTCATGAGTGTTTGCTTATTAATGTTTGTATACATATCATCAATAGTATATATTACATAGTTAAATGAAAGTTCAGAACCCTGCCAGCTGTGATGTGAAACAAGCTCTGAAGATCTACTTCCTTCTCTCTAGCAAGTGATACCGGATGTCTTTTTCACATCCAAATGAATTAAAATCTTCAAACGGATAAGGATACCCTTTGTATTGAAACACTGTAGGAAAAAAGCTATATGTATAGTAGGGTCAGAGTCACTCATATTAGTATTAAGACATTGATAATGTACGCATTATCAGAGTAGATTCCATCCTGGTTATGGTTCAGTACATTGAGCACAGCTACTTTATTACTAATTCTTCATTACCCAGGTTCATTTTCCATTTATGCATGGATGGACAACTTTCAGAAGGATTATCCTGTCTTTTCTGTTAAATTATACAGGTTCAGGTTCTATATTGATTGCAAGGATTATCCTTTCCCTTTGAGTAGTAACAAGTCCTGAGTGGTTTTCTGTAACCCTTCTAAGTTTTATTCAACCTAAAAACACCTCTCTCAGATGGACTAACAGTTTTGTCAAGAAAACTCCAGTTTTGAACAAGTTTTGACATGCCTGCCTGCCTGCGTGCTGAGTCACTTCAGTTGTATCCAACTTTTTGTGACCCCCTATGGATTGTAGCCCGCCAGGCTCCTCTGCCATGGGATTCTCTAGGCAAGAACACTGGAGTGGGTTACTATTTCCTTCTCCAGGGGATCTTCCCAACCCAGGGACTGAACCTGCATCTCGTGCTTCCCCTGCTTTGGCAGGCAGGTTCTTTACCACTAGTACCACCTAGGAGGCAAGTAAAAAGAAAGAATAATAATTTTGCTGAAATGTGGTATATCTTAGACTTTTAATATATCCCCCACCATTTTTTGAAGTCTACAATATTTATAAGAAACAACCAAAGTATGAGTGGTTTATTTGTATTCTAACTTTTGAAAAATTTTCTTTGGTTCTGTTTTCTGAAAACTTAGGCTGTGAAATGAGGCAGAGAAGGTAGCAGCTAATCTTGTTTGTCTGGTTTGTTTTGCCACTTTGCAAAAGGGCAGGTGTGTTTTAAGGTGGCCCTTGTCTACTGTTTTCATGAGTGGGCTAGAGAAAACTATAGCATGAAGTTAAGACTTCTGAGCTCTGCTTTTGCATTTCCACTCCTTCCCTGTCCATGACATAGGTGTTACAGGGCACAGAAACACTGACCAGAGTATTGGAGGAAAGGCAGGGGGGCTTTTCAGTTGACAGTAGTTAAGGATCGAGACTGGAGAAGGAGATGGCAACTCACTCTATTATTCTTGCTTGGAGGATCCCATGGACAGAGGAGCCTCGTGGGATACAGTCCATGGGGTCACAAAGATTCGGACATGACTAAGTGACTAAAACACACACACACAAGGATAGAAACTGAGAGTCAAGAAATAGTCATTAGGGGACTCTAAAGACATCTAGATTATGGAAGCCCAGCCCTTTTTCTATCTCCTTCTAAAAAGAGGAGAGTGAAAAAGCTGGCTTAAAACTAAACATTCAAAAAACTAAGATCATGGCATCCAGTCCCATCACCTCAAGGCAAATAGATGAGGAAACAAGGGAAACAGTGACAGACTTTATTTTCTTGGGCTTCAAAACCACTGCAGTTGGTGACTACAGTGTGAAATTAAAAGACACTTGCTCCTTGGAAGAAAGCTATGACCAACCTAGACAGCATATTAAAAAGCAGAGACATTACTTTGCTGACAAAGGTCCGTGTGAACTCCGCCCATGGCACAAAGCTATGGTTTTTCCAGTAGTCGTGTATGGATGTGAGAGTTGGACTATAAAGAAAGCTGAGCGCCCCAAAGAATTGATGCTTCTGAGCTGTGTTGTTGGAGAAGACTCTTGAGAGTCCCTTGGACTGCAAGGAGATCCAACCAGTCAATCCCAAAGGAAATCAGTCCTGAATATTCATTGGAAGGACTGATGCTAAAGCTGAAGCTCCAATACTTTGGCCACCTGATGTGAAGAACTGACTCATTTGAAAAGACCCTGATGCTGGGAAAGATTGAAGGCAGGAGGAGAAGGGGTCGACAGAGGATGAGATGGTTGGATGGCATCCTGGACTCAATGGACAGGAGTTTGAGCAAGCTCTAGGAGTTGGTGATGGACAGGGAAGCCTGGCATGCTGCAGTCCATGGCGTCACAAAGAGCTGACAAGACTGAGCGACTGATCTGAACTGAAGTGAACTGAAAATGAGGCAGGAGGGAGTAAAACTTCCTCAAGGAATAGTGTTTTATGTTTAAACTAGTGACTCTTGGACATTTCCCTAGCAGTCAGTCATAGTTAACACTGCCTCTCTTACTTAACCTTAAACTTGAGCAAAACTTAAAAAAAAAAAATAATGAATATTATAAATTGTTGGTCAAAGGAATGGAGAAAGTATATTCTCAAAGGAGATACTTTTGAATTTTCATTTTAACTTTGGTGAAGGTGAAGTCGCTCAGTCGTGTCCGACTCTTTTTGCGACCCCGTGGACTGTAACCTACTAGGCTTCTCCGTCCATGGGATTCTCCAGGCAAGAATACTGGAGTGGATTGCCATTTCCTTCTCCAGGGGATCTTCCCGACCCAGGGATCGAACCCGGGTCTCCCACATTGGAGGCAGACGCTTTAACCTCTGAGCCACCAGGGAAGCCTTTATCATAAGAAAAATTTAAAACCATGTTTTCAGAAGTGCCTGGTGGTCAAATGAAAGGCCACTTGTAGGCTCTACTATTTGAACCTGGAGGGGGAAAATAAGTTTCCTTTTGAACTATGTGGCAGTTGTCACCTACATTACCTGACTTATTCTTTGTGACAGGCTTCTTTTAGTTAAACCAAGGTGAGCACTTTGTCACTCGGCATCTTGGAACCTGGGTGAATCTGGTAGACACGTCTACTTGCCGTCAGTAAGGGCATCACTCGCTGTGCACACTCTGAGTGAGGATGTGCTGAAGTTAGATGTCCTCGTTATGTGCTCACAAATAGACTGTTCATCTCTATCATAGCACCGTTCTTATTCTTTTGTAATCACTGTTCGCTCATCCTTCTCTTTCACCAAGCTTTTCTGAAAACAAGTGTCCTGTTTTGTACACTCAGAGACTGATATATTTTGGCTTAATAAATATTTAATTTTATTTAACAAAAGTTAATGTGATACATACTATGTACTTGTGCTGTTCTTAGCTCTTAACGTACATTAAAACATTTAGTACCTCGGTAGCCCAATAAAGTTATTTTACAGAGGAGGAGCCCGAGGCAGGGGAAGAGATTTGTCCATGTCATCTAGGTAGCAAGTTGGGAAATCAAGCAACTGCTATTTAGTCACTAAATCCTGTCTGACTCTTTGCAACCCCATGCACTGTAGCCCGCCAGGCTCCTCCTTGTCTGTGGGATTTCCCAGGCAAGAATACTGAAGAGAGTTGCCATTTCCTTGTCTAAGGGATCTTCCCAACCCAGGGATTGATTTCATGTTTCCTGCTTGGCAGGCAGAATCTTTTAACACTGAGCCACCTGGGAAGCCCTGGGAAATCAAGATATGAGCCCAAACAACCTGACTCTGTATTTTCTTGAGAGAAAGACAAGAAAAACTTGAGATAGCTAAAATATAGATATATAGAAAATTTGCTTCAAGTGCCCTTGTTTCTACAACTAACCCTCTTTTGGATCTTAATCTGAAATCCAGTTTTTTATATCAGAGCACAAATCTACTAAAATGGTGGGAAACACTGTTTGATTTTTCTGTGAGTAGCCATAATGTTATGTAGATGTAAAATTTTATTTGTTTTCAAAGTAAGGTTTTTTAAAACTCATCTTTAGATTTTGTGGTGGAGATGCAGCAATTCATTTTTCATGAGACATTCATTTGACTTTAAGAGACTTGTTCAGTTTCTTCTTTGTGTTGGTTGCCATGTGGCTCAAGTTGCTTATTATAGGTATTGTGTACAGTTTTATTAAATCTGCAGTTCTTAGGAAGAATGCCCTAGCTTATGGTTTTCTTTTTACTTTTGCCATTTGGTTGAAAAGAAGTTGCTCCATTTACAAAGTAAATTTTTTCCTTGCTTTTCCCTGGTCCTCTTTCTTGCTTTGCCTCAAAGATGAATTTACATTCTCCATTCGTCTTATAATTTGTTCAGCCTTACAAATTCTTCACTGTGGAATCTAGAAAGATGTTTAACTTACTCTGTTTAGACTGAGACACCTCACTGATGTATGTCTGTTACTCCATTTCCTGATCCTTAGGAAACAGTGCTTAACAAATATAACCTTGGTTCTTGGACATGAGAGGATCCAGTAACCATAGTTTTGATCGGTGTACATTTTAGAATATAGCTCTTCTTATCATAGGTGAGTGTTAATTTCTTTTTCTGTGAATCTGAACTTAATGTCACCTTAAACTATGATGCTTATAACTTCTATTTTAATCTTTTTATAAAGATATTTATTTTTATTTATTTGACTGTGCTGGGTCTTAGTTGCAGCAGGTGGGACCTTTAGTTGTGGCATGTGGGATCTAGTTCTCTTAACAAGATTCCAACCCAAGCCCCTTGCATCAGGAGCATGGAGTCTTAGGCACTGGACCACCAGGGAAGTCCCTTATTTTAATCTTATTTGATAAGCTTTATCATTTCAGGAATGGTATATTTCCACAGAACTCTTTATATTAAAACCTAGGCTGCATGTTGAATACCTTTTCCCACTGTAGTTTGAAGATGTCCCTATGCAAGATTGACTTCTGTTTTTCTCAACTCTTCGTTTTTTTGCCAAGTGGATATTAAAAGGTAGATTTGGAATCATCTTGAGATTTCTCCCTTTACTACCAAATGGATAAAATCTCCATTACTTTTTAGCCATGGGCAGTGGATATTAATGAATCTCTGTTGTTCTGATCTGGTAAAAGGCCTTTTATAGAAAATTTTCCATTTTTCCCATGATTACTTGTTCTGTATTTCTCTATTTAGGTCTGGGTCATGGACTAGACAGAATCTGAACCATAATAAAGATAAATCACTGCTGAGTGCATGTTTAATTGTTTCTTTATTTCTATTACTGCTGTCTCTATAGTTTGTTAAAGAGTTTTGTAGCACTTTGGACCACAATGTCTTGAGACAACTTCCTGTACTGTGATTATTTTCATATATTCTTTTGGTTAAATTTTTTTTGTTTAACTACCACATATAGGCATACAGTAATAAAGCTCCTTCCCATTCTTCTTCTTCTTCTAGTACCTTCTATCTGATTTACTTATGTTTTTTAACATGTAATATTTATTTTATTTCTGTCTATACTAAGATATCTTTGAGTTTGTTATATAAGCCCAGATTTTCTTGGCAGTCCAGAAGTGTCACCACACTTCTGACAAAGAAGCCAAATCAAAAATGTCATGCTCTTGGGATATCTGTTACATATTTGACTCAAGTGTACTACAGAATTCTTCATGGAATAAAAGATTTGTAGATAGAAAAAAGATGTGATTAACAGCTAACTTCTCATCAGAAACAGTAGAAGAAAGAGGCAGTGGGATGGCATATTCAAAGAGTTGAAGGGGAAAAAAACTGGCAATCAAGCAAAAGTATCCTTCAACAATGAAAGTGACAATAAGACATTCCTAAATAAATAAAGACAGAATTTATTGCTGGCTTACCTGTCTTACAATAAATACTAATAGTAGTCTGTTCAGATGAAAGAAAATGACATAGACAGTAACTCAAATTCACATAAAGAAATAGAACACTGGTAAAAGTAATTGTATATCTTATTTTCTTAAATAGACAACATAAAAGTCACCTGAATAAAACAACAATTATAAAACTGTATTGTTGAACTTATAAGATATAAGACTTTGTGTGTATGTATGTGTGTGTACTTGCACGAAGGGAAGAAGATAGAAGGAAGCTCTGTTGGAAGAAATTTTCTCTGTATTTCTGGAATAAGACTATCTTTATTCATTGACAGCATAATCTTATATGTAGAAAATCTTAAGAAATCTAGACACACACACCACACAAACTGAAAGAATAAATCAGTTCAGCTGGTTTGCAGGATACAAGATCAGTATGCAAGTCTATTTCTATTTACTATCAATGAACAAAATGAACAAAAATGTATGTATTTAAGAAAAGCAGTGCAGTAAAGCACTGAAAATAATAAAGCATTGCTAAGAGAAATTAAAGATCTAAGATACTATTCCATGTTCATGGATTGTAGACTTGGTGCTATTAAGATGGTAATTTTCCACAAATTTGTTTATAGGTTTGTTGCAAACTACAGCATATTTCTTCTTCCCAGAAATTGATAAGATGATCCTAAAATTTATATGGAAATGCAAAGGGACACTAATAGAAATAATTTGTGAAAGAACAGTGAAGTATAAGATCACTCTTTCTAACTTTAATCTTTACTCTAAAAGTACAGTATGTAGATAGAATTTTAACTTGATTTGCATGTCTTTTCACCCCTGATGAAATGGTTTCACTCCCATGCTGTGTTACATTATTCAGTTCAGTTCAGTCGCTCAGTCGTGTCCGACTCTTTGTGACCCCATGAACTGCAGCATGCCAGGCCTCCCTATCCGTCACCAACTGCCAGAGTCTATCCAAATCCATGTCCATTGAGTCGGTGATGCCATCCAACCATCTTATCCTCTGTTGTCCCCTTCTCCTCCTGCCCTCAATCTTTCCCAGCATCAGGGTCTTCTCAGATGAGTCAGCTCTTCACATCAGGTGGCCATAGTATTGGAGTTTCAGCTTCAACATTAGTCCTGACAATAAACACCCAGGCTGATCTCCTTTAGAAGGACTGGTTGGAGCTCCTTTCAGTCCACGGGACTCTCAAGAGTCTTCTCTAACACCACGGTTCAAAAGCATCAATTCTTCAGTGCTCAGCTTTCTTAATAGTCCAACTCTCACATCCATACATGACTACTGCAAAAACCATAGCCTTGGCTAGATCGAAATTTGTTGACAAAGAAATGTCTCTGCTTTTTAATATGGTATCTAGGTTGGTCATAACTTTCCTTCCAAGGAGTAAGCATCTTTTAATTTCATGGCTGCAGTCACCATCTGCAGTGATTTTGGAGCCCCCCAAAAATAAAGTCAGCCACTGTTTCCACTGTTTCCCCATCTATTTGCTATGAAGTGATGGGACCAGATGCCATGATCTTCGTTTTCTGAATGTTGAGCTTTAAGCCAACTTTTTCACTCTCCTTTTTCCCTTTCATCAAGAGGCTATTTAGTTCTTCTTCACTTTCTGCCATAAGAGTGGTGTCATCTGCATATCTGAGGTTATGATATTTCTCCTGGCAATCTTGATTCCAGCTTGTGCTTTTTCAGCCCAGCATTTCTCATATGAGTTAAATAAGCAGGGGATAATACACAGCCTTGATGTACTCCTTTTCCTATTTGGAACCAGTCTGTTGTTCCATGTCCAGTCTAACTGTTGCTTCCTGACCTGCATACAGGTTTCTCAAGGACAGGTCAAGTGGTCTGGTATTCCCATTTCCTTGAATTTTCCACAGTTTATTGTGATCCACACACTCAAAGGCTTTGGCATAGTCAAGCAGAAATAGATGTTTTTCTGAAACTCTCTTGCTTTTTCGATGATCCGGCAGATGTTGGAAATTTGATCTCTGGTTCCTCTGCCATTTCTAAAATGAGCTTTAACATCTGGAAGTTCACAGTTCACGTATTGCTGAAGCCTGGCTTGGAGAATTTTGAATGTTACTTTACTAGCATGTAAGGTGAGTGCAATTGTGCAGTAATTTGAGCATTCTTTGGGTTGCCTTTCTTTGGGATTGGAATGAAACTGACCCTTTCCTGTCTTGTGACCACTGCTGAGTTTTCCAAATTTGTTGGAATATTGAATGCAGCACTTTCACAGCACCATCTTTTAGGATTTGAAATAGCTCAACTGGAATTCTATCACCTCCACTAACGGTCTTCATAGTGATGCTTCCTAAGGCCCACTTGACTTCACATTCCAGAATGTCTGGCTCTAGGTGAGTATGAGTGATCACACCATCGTGATTATCTGGGTCATGAAAATCTTTTTTGTACAGTTCTTTTGTGTATTCTTGCCACCTCTTCTTAATATCTTCTGCTTCTGTCAGGTCCCTACCATTTCTGTACTTTATCGAGCCCATCTTTGCATGAAATGTTCCCTAGGTGTCTGTAATTTTTTTGAAGAGATCTCTGGTCTTTCCCATTCTATTGTTTTCCTCTTTTTCTTTGCATTGATCGCTGAGGAAGGCTTTCTCATCTGTCCTTGGTATTCTTTGGAACTCTGCATTCAAATGGGTATATCTTTCCTTTTCCTTTGCTTTTCACAGCTATTTGTAAGGCCTCCCCAGACAGCCATTTTGCTTTTTTGCATTCCTTTTTCTTGGAGATGGTCTTGATTCCTGTCTCCTGTACAATGTCACAAACCACCGTCCGTAGGTCATCAGGCACTCTATCAGATCTAGTCCCTTAAATCTATTTGTCACTTCCACTGTATAGTCATAAGGGATTTGATTTAGATCATACCTGAATGGTCTGATGGTTTTCCCCACTTTCTTCAATTTAAGTCTGAATTTGGCAATAAGGAGTTCATAATCTGAGCCACAGTCAGCTCCCGGTCCTGTTTTTGTTGACTGTATAGAGCTTCTCCATCTTTGGCTGCAAAGAATATAATCGATTTGATTTCGGTGTTGACCATCTGGTTATGTCCATGTGTAAAGTCTTCTCTTGTGTTGTTCGAAGAGGGTATTTGCTATGATGACCAGTGTGTGCTCTTGGCAGAACTCTTATTAGCCTTTGCCCTGCTTCATTCTGTACTCCAAGGCCAATTTCCTTGTTACTCCAGGTGTTTCTTGACTTCCTACTTTTGCATTCCACTCTCCTATAATGAAAAGGACCTCTCTTGGGGGTGTTATAGTAAAAAGGAGATTATCTAGGTGTGATTAACCTAATTACATGAGAAAAATGAGGGTTTTCCCTAGCCAGGAGCAAAAAAGAAAGTCAGAGAGGTTTGAAACATAAGAATGGTATTCAGCATACCATTGCTGGATTTGAAGATTGAAAGGATTAGAAGCTGAGAATTGTCCCTGACCAATAGCAAGAAAATAGTGACTTAAGTCTTCCCACTACAAGGAACTGCATTCTGTCAACAACCTGGGCTTTCGAAGTAGGTTCTATCAGATATTTCCAGTTAGAGCATAGCCTAGCTGACAGCTTGATTTCGGTCTTGTGAGAAGTTAAGCAAAGAACCTTGCAAACAAACTTGCTTGAGCTGCTGACCTGTAGAACTGTGAGGTAGTAAATTTGTTTTATTGTAAATTGCTGTTTGTGGTAATTTGTTACACAGAAATAGAAAACTTCAGTATCCAAGAATATAGTACTGCCATAATGATGGACATTTAGATCAATGGTACAGAATTCTGGATTTAGAAATAAACTCTAGCAATTATGGTCACTTGATTTTCAACAAAAGTGCCAACACAATCCAATGGGTATAAAATAATCTTTTCAACAGGCATCAATAGGACAATTGGACATGTGAAGAAAAGGTGAATTTAAACCCTTCACACCATGTACAAAACTTAACTTCAACATTATTTGAACATTGAAAACACCTTTTTTGAAACCTAACATCATATATTAATTTTTCTCAGTGTGAGATTTTGTTCTTCAGGTAGTGTTTTTTATACATATTACAATGACCACCTGAACTTCAATATTGATCACAGAATTTCAATTAGTCTTATGTAATTAATAGTAACCAGAAGTACTGCCTTTAATTAAGAAGACTAAAGTATTACTTTTATGGTACATGTGACAAAGGAGGCAAGAATATACAATGAGAAAAGATATACAAGTGGTGCTGGGAAAACTGGTCAACCACTTGTAAAAGAATGAAACTAGATCACTTTCTAACACCATACACAAAAATAAACTCAAAATGAATAAAGATCTAAATGTAAGACCAGAAACTATAAAACTCCTAGAGAAGAACATAGGCAAAATACTCTCTGACATAAATCACAACAGGATCCTCTATGACCCACCTCCCAGAATATTGGAAATAATAGCAAAAGTAAACAAATGGGACCTAATTAAAATTAAAAGCTTCTGCACAGCAAAGGAAACTCTAAGCAAGGTGAAAAGATAGCCTTCAGAATCGGAGAAAATAATAGCAAATGAAGCAACTGACAAAGAATTAATCTCAAAAATATACAAGCAACTCCTGCAGAAAAATAAACAACCCAATCAAAAAATGGGCCAAAGAGCTAAACAGATATTTCTCCAAAGAAGACATAGTACGGATGGCTAACAAACACATGAAAAGATGCTCAACATCACTCATTATCAGAGAAATGCAAATCAAAATCACAATGAGGTACCATTTCACGCCAATCAGAATGGCTGCTATCCAAAAGTCTACAAGCAATAAATGCTGGAGAGAGTGTGGAGAAAAGGGAACCCTCTTACACTGTTGATGGGAATGCAAACTAGTACAGCCACTATGAAGAACAGTGTGGAGATTCCTTAAAAAACTGAAAATAGAACTGCCATACGACCCAGCAATCCCACTGCTGGGCATACATACCGAGGAAACCAGAATTGAAAGAGACATGTGTAACCCAATGTTCATCGCAGCACTGTTTATAATAGCCAGGACATGGAAGCAACCTAGATGTCCATCAGCAGATGAATGGATAAGAAAGCTGTGGTACATATGCACAATGGAATATTACTCAGCCATTTAAAAGAATACATTTTAATCAGTTCTAATGAGGTGGATGAAACCAGAGCCTATTATACAGAGTGAAGTAAGCCAGATAGAAAAACATCAATACAGTATACTAGCGTATATATGTGGAATTTAGAAAATGGTAATGATAACTCTGTATGCGAGACAGCAAAAGAGACACAGATATATAGAACAGTCTTTTGGACTCTGGCAGAGGGAGAGGTTGAGATGGTTTGGGAGAATGACATTGAAACATGTATAATATCATATGTGAAATGAATCACCAGTCCAGGTTTGATGCATAATACAGAATGCTCGGGGCTGTTGCACTGGGATGACCCAGAGGGATGGTATGGGGAGGGAGGTGGGAGGGGGGTTCAGGATGGGGAACATGTGTATACCCATGGTGGATTCATGTTGATGTATGGCAAAACCAATACAATATTGTAAAGTAAAAAAAAATAAAAGTAAAAAAAAAGAAAACAAAAACCAGTGAATGTTCTAATATTCAAGTAACTACAAAAATCAAGAGATCCTAAAATGGCGCCTGAAGCTTTGCTTTTTGGAACCATAATATAAAGACTATCTTGAAATGGCTAGATATCTTGCTGGTAAATTCACTGTGCTTGTAGGATTGATTGCCAGATCACTTTAACAGCTGTACCCTTAAGTCAATAAACAATGCTAGTCAATAAAATATATACTTTTGATAGCCAAGGAAACAGAATAAGAAATACTACCCTTGACAGATGGGTGAAGCTAATAAATCTGGTATTATATCAGTTATGTTGCAAAGATTCTTGGTTTAAGGGAAATTAATATTAAAAGTGTTTGTAGGATTTATTTTGACATAGATTTATTTAAAATGTGATCCTGTGGTATGAATCATGATAGCAAAGGTCGTGGATGCAGGCAAGGCTGTGTGGTCTGCATGTAGCTTACTGTGCTATGTGAATTTTGAATCCTAAAATGACTATGCCTATTGAATTTTTGTGTCACTATGGGGATGGGGCTTCACTGGTGGCTCAGAGGTTAAAGCGTCTGCCTGCAATGCAGAAGATCTGGGTTCAATCTCTGGGTCGGGAAGATCCTCTGGAGAAGGAAATGGCAACCCACTCCAGTATTCTTGCCTGGAGAATCCCATGGACAGAGGAGCCTGGTGGCTCAGTCCATGGGGTCACAAAGAGTCGGACACGACTGAGTGACTTCACTTCACTTCATGGGGATTGAGCTAAGCAAACAATTAGAAAGCCAATTCCTATGTCTCCCACCACTATCAAGCAGATACTTTCTTAAGGCCAGTACATAGAATTTCAGCCTGTCTGCCCCAGAAAGTAAACTTAAAATTTGATGATTTAAACTTGTATTTATTGTAGGAAAATAGATGATATAAAGAATGTGAGAGAGACTGACCAAAGAAAGTAATGCTTTATCAAAATGCAGAAGAATTAGCTGAATGTAAATGAGGATAACTCATAAAGAAGATGAGAATTCTCAACTCTAATGGGGAACATGAGAAGCATGAATACTTATTTACACTTAATGTCCCCGACTCATTATATATTATCTGGTCTGGAAAGAGTAAGCTCTATCACTGTGAGATATCAGAACTCTGAGTATAGTGAAAAGGCAAAACCACGCAGACAGTAAAATGATCTGTAGTTGCCTGCAGTCAGGGAGACGGAAGGTGGGGGTTATAACCAAAACATTTGTCAAAATCCATAGAGCTGTGTAACACAGAGACACAAAGAGTGAGCACTAATGTACACTGTTGATTTTGTGGACTTTAGGTAATAATAATTCGTCAAATAAGCTAATACACTGTAAAAAATTCATGGAACTTCCCTGGTGGTCCAGTGACTAAAACTCCTTGCTCCCAATGCAGGGCACCCAGGTTCAATCCCTGGTCAGGGAATTAGATCCCACATGCCACAACTAAGATCTGGTACAGCCAAATAAAGAAATAAAAAATTTTTTAATTGTAGCAAATTTATTGGGCTGATGGAAGATGTTAAAAAAAATCAGGGAAACCATGAGGAGAAGTGAAGGAATAAATGAGAATTATCTGTTCAATTTTTAAGTCTAAAACTGCTCTTTGAAAGTCTGTTAATTTAAAACATACAGTGAAAGTAAAGTACACAGTTTAAGTTACTCTGAAGTTATTTGCTACCAAGATTTGTTTTTATTCTAAACAAACTATGTTCTCTGAACTATTGATTGGAATTACCACAAGTGAGCAGAACTAACCATATGACATCTATATTTTAGGCAATTTAGTTTTACATATTTAACGTCATTTAATTAATGTAACCAGACTATCAGATACACCTGCTTTAAAGATGATGTATTAGTCATCTATTCTCTGTAACAAATTACTTCAAAAGATAGCAGCTTAAAACACACTTTATTATCACACAGTTTCTGTGGGTCAGAATTCCACAGAATTCTGGTTGGTTCCACAGAATTGGCTGGTTCCTTTGCTTCAAGGTCTCCTGTAGTCTACAGTAAAGGTGTTGACAGCCTGGGGGAGGATCCACTTCCCACGCTCACATGTAGTTGCAAAGAATCAGTTCCTTGTGGGCTATTGAACTGCAGGCCTCAGTTCCTACCTGACTCTTGGCTGGAGGCCAACATCAGTTCCTTGTCATGTAGACCTCTCCAGTGTGGCTGTTGGTTTCATCAAAACAAGTAAGCCAAGAAGGCACCAGCCTCTACTGGCAAGACACGTTCCTGTTTATATAACCTAATTGTAGGGATGACATTTTATCACCTTTGCTGTAATAGAAGCAAGTTACAGGTCCTGCCTGTGTGCAGGGGCGATGTTCACAAACAAGGGCACGAGTTGCAGGAGATAGGCTGTGATCCCTGGGGCCGTCAGAAAAGCTGCCTGCCACGGGAGAAATTAAGCGAATGGTATGCCATATTTGAGTATCTGGAATTTAGTTAAGTTCTTAGGACATATTTCTCTAGTTAAGATTCTACTTTATTCTATGGAGATTTATATCTTCTTTTTTCTGTTTTCTAGATACTTGATTTCTCTGATACTTAAGCACAATTGATCCTTGAACAATGTGAAAATTAGATTTTTAAAAAATTTTATTCAAGTCATAGCAGAACTTAAAGGCAGAAACCCCAAATCACCTGGTTTTTCCTTGTTAGGCTGGAGGAGAGTTTAAACCAGGGCAGGGCTACTCCAGCCTGGCCATTCCTACTCTCTCTACATTCTGGTCCCGTTTGTTTGGTTGCAAACTGTGCTAAACCCCCACAAGGCTGAAAATCTGCATATAAATTTTGACTCCCCAAAAAACTTAAATGCTAATAATAGCCCACTGTTGATCCTTAACTGATACAATAAACAGCTGAATAGCACGTATTTTGTATGTTATATTTGTTACATACCATATTCTTATAACAAAGAAAGCTAGAGAAAAGAAAATACTATTGATGAAATCTTAAGAAGAGAAAGCACATTTATAGTACTGTAATATCAATACTGTAAGTTTATGTCTATTTACAAGATGAATTGGCTATCATTCAGTTCCTATATCAGCATTGTCTTACATAATACAAAACACTGTAGCTGTTATATATAAACACTAGCACTCGATATCAAAATGAAAAGATGATGTGAAAAAGAAATTGATCAGATTTAATAACTCATCCATTTTTAATGAAGAAGCAACAGTGTGATTGTTTATGGTAGTCTAGTGTAGTTGTTATTGATTGCTTCATGGTCGCCGAGTCTATACACTGATGAATGAATCATTGTCAAATAAAATTCTTATAGCATACAGTATTACAGTCATCTTCATAATAGAATATTGAAAACATTGTTACTTTTTAAAAAATTTACCTATGATAATAGACTGATACACAGTTTCTCAAATTATGAGAGACAGTAATATAATTCCATGAAAGCAAAATTATAAGATTGTGAGAAAACTGACACATTATTAATTTTATATTAAATATCACTCACCTTATGCCTATGTGAGGAAAGGCTATCCAACACAAGTCTTGCACATGATATTCTGTATGATGAAAACTTAGGGGATTACCATGATGACCCAAAAAGGTCTCACACAGTGCTCACTGAACAAATATTTGATTTTCACTTGAGCATACCCACACACACACCCCAGATTACTTTATTTATTAACTCTAATGATTCTTTACTATTTGTTAAGTGAAAGTGGATCATCATAAAGGTGTTCACCCTTGTCGTCTCCTGTTGACTAGGCTGAGGAGGAGGAGGTGGAGGAGTTGGTCCTGCTGTCTCAGGTGGTGAAGGTGGAAAAGATGGAGGAGGTGGAAGGGGAGGCAGGAGAAGCAGGCAGTCTCAGTGTAACTTTAAGGAATTATGTCCTAATTTCTGTCTGACTTTTTTGCTTTTTCATTTCTCTAAAAATGTTCCTATACAGTACTAATTCTTCTATTGTTTGCATTCACTTCAGTGCCTGAGTAATAGAATGGTCCTTGTCATAAAATAAGTTAAAAGCAGTCTTGAATAATTTGAACCCTTCTGCCAGATTGTCTAATGCAGTCTGTTTTCTGACACTGTTTCTTCTATATCTTCTTACTCATCCTCTGGTTCTGACACAACTGATCTTCATCAGATTGTCTTCTGTTAATCCCTCTGGTGTGGTGTCTGTTATTGAGTTTTTCCGAGATCTTTGTCTTAAAACTCTTCATCCCCACCTTCCCCCACTTCCCTGATATCACAATCTCTTTCATGATTTTCTTGATAGTCTCTGTCATAAATCCTATGAAATCATGCACAACATCTGAACAGTTTTCTCCAGCAGGAATTTACTATTGCAGGCCTGATGACTTTCGGGACTTTTTCTATAACATTGATGGCATCTCCAATGGGGTAATCCTTCTAGACTTTCATAGTCTTCTATCAGGATTCACTTCCATAGTCTTGACAAGCCTTTTCATAGGGTACTGTGTGGGATGAGCCCTAAAGGTCCTTATGACCTCCTGGTCTAGAGACTGAATTAGAGATGTTCACCTGTGTTTGGGGGCAAATAGACTGCTTCAGTGGCTTCACTGTTGAACTTGTAGGGTTCTGGGGGGCCAGAGGCATTGTCCAACATCCAAATAACTTTAAAAGGCAGTCCATTACTGGCAAGATACTTCCTGACATCAGGGACAAAGCGCCAATGGAACCAGTCCAGAAAAGAGTTCTCATCCGAGTCTTCTTGTTGTGTACCCTAAAGACTGGCAGCAGGTGTTCATCTTTTCTCTCAAGGCCCAGGAGTTAGCACCTTTGTAGATAAGCAGTCTTGATCAAACACCTCACTACCATCTGCACAAAACAATAGTGTTAGCTTTTTCCTTCCTGCCTTAACTCCAGGTGCTCACTTTTCTTCCTCACTAATAGATGTCTTTTCTGGCTTTTTTTCTAGAATAGGGCACTTTCATCTGCATTAGAAACCTGCTCAGGCAGATATCCTTTCTCCGCAATGATTTCTTTAATGGCATCTGGGAGCTCGTCTTCTCCCTTTTCGATGATAGAAGCTGCTTCTCCTGTTATCTTGACATTTTTCACACCAACCGTCTTTCTAAAGTTATCAAACCATCCTTTGCTGTCATTAAATTCTCCAGTTTTAGATCTTTCACCTTCCTTTTGCTTAAAGTTGTCATATAATGAGTTCTTTTTAAAAAATCATCTTAGAGTCTATTGGTATGCCTTTCTTATAACCATCCTGCAACTACATAAAAGCTGCATTTTCAGTATGAGATAAAAAGGTATTTCACAAAAAGCATGAGATTTTTGCGTCTGCTAGAATAGCTGTAGCAATGGCTTTACAAATTTCCTTTTTCTTTTTTACAATGGTCCTTAACGCTAGATTCATTTATCCTATAATGGTGGGTAGCCACAGCTGCAGACCTCAATTTAAGGTGCATATCAGGCAATTCAACTTTTTCTGGTAGTGTCATGACTTTTCTCTGCTTCTTGGGACCACTTCTGGCATCATTAGTAGCATTTTGTATGGATCCCATGGAGTTATTCAAGGTTTACAGTATTGCACTAAACACGATGAAAAATACATGAGAACCACAAGAGATCACTTTTTTACTAAAAGTTCCACAGTTTACTGGAGAGACAAACTGCTCATGCAGAGATGATGAGCATCACATGGTGTTTTAAGCATACACTCACACTTGCAACACTGGAGCACATTGCAATAGCATTAGGAGGTGACTGTGAAATTATTACAGTAATGTAGCATATACAGTTCATTCATGCAGTTATGATTTAAAAGAACCTTTATGATTGTTTACATTTCTCTTAACTGTGAATAGTGCCATATACAGTATGTTTGTGTATTTTGATAAATTTTATCAAATTTTTTTATCAAATAAAATTTTTAAATTTGATAAAATTGTGGTAAATTTTAATGTTTTGTGATTGACATGTATATTTCATGGTAGTGAATGATAAACTAGTATAGACTTCCCTGGTGGCTCAGAGGTTAAAGCGTCTGCCTCCAATGCGGGAGACCTGGGTTCGATCCCTGGGTCGGGAAGATCCCCTGGAGAAGGAAATGGCAACCCACTCCAGTATTCTTGCTTGGAGAATCTCATGGACTGAGGAGCCTGGTGGGCTGCAGTCCATGGGGTCACAAAGAGTTGGACACGACTGAGTGACTTTACTTACCTTATTTACATATATTTTATGCATTCATGACATACCTTTTTCTTAATTTTTTTTTGTATTTATAGGCTATGTGTTTCCTGTTTTTTCAAATTGTTGCAATTCTCAAACATTTTTTTCCAGTATATTTATTGAAAAAAATCCATGTAGAAGTGGACCTGTGTAGCTCAAATCCATATTTGTCAAAGGTCAACTGTGTATAAATTTTGTGTTGAAGATGCTGTCATGGTAGCTGACCAGTCTGTGGAATGAATTATTCCTACCAGGTTTTAAATATTTTAGTTTGCTGTATATTTTACCTGTTATTATCATTGCCTTTTTATTATTTATTTGGACACCTATACAAATTATTATAGACCATTTGTTACCAGTGCGAGAGAAAGGATCAGCCTCTGTATACTCCATTAAAAATCATGGGTACCTACTCCAAATCTTCAAATCAGGCTGAATATAATAATAGTAAATAATTATTTGGTGACATACTACAAGGCCATGCTAGTTGAAAGCCAAGTCAGGATTATAGACATATATTTCAGTTCAGTTCAGTTCAGTCGCTCAGTCGTGTCCGACTCTTTGCGACCCCATGAATCGCAGCATGCCAGGCCTCCCTGTCCATCACCAACTCCCGGGTTCACTCAGACTCGCGTCCATCGAGTCAGTGATGCCATACAGCCATCTCATCCTCTGTCGTCCCCTTCTCCTCCTGCCTCCAATCCCTCCCAGCATCAAAGTCTTTTCCAATGAGTCAACTCTTCACATGAAGTGGCCAAAGTACTGGAGTTTCAGCTTTAGCATCATTCCTTCCAAAGAAATCCCAGGGTTGATCTCCTTCAGAATGGACTGGTTGGATCTCCTTGCAGTCCAAGGGACTCTCGAGAGTCTTCTCCAACACCACAGTTCAAACGTGTCAATTCTTCGGCACTCAGCCTTCTTCACAGTCCAACTCTCACACCCATACATGACCACTGGAAAAACCATAGCCTTGACTAGACGGACCTTAGTTGGCAAAGTAGTGTCTCTGCTTTTGAATATGCTGTCTAGGTTGGTCATAACTTTTCTTCCAAGGAGTAAGCGTCTTTTAATTTCATGGTTGCAGTCACCATCTGCAGTGATTTTGGAACCCAAAAAAATAAAGTCTGACACTGTTTCCACTGTTTCCCCATCTATTTCCCATGAAGTGATGGGACCGGATGCCATGATCTTCGTTTTCTGAATGTTGAGCTTTAAGCCAACTTTTTCACTCTCCTTTTTCACTTTCATCAAGAGGCTTTTTAGCTCCTCTTCACTTTCTGCCATAAGGGTGGTGTCATGTGCATATCTGAGGTGATTGATATTTCTCCCAGCAATCTTGATTCCAGTTTGTGTTTCTTCCAGCCCGCAAGCAGGGTGACAATATACAGCCTTGACGTACTCCTTTTCCTATTTGGAACCAGTCTGTTGTTCCATGTCCAGTTCTAACTGTTGCTTCCTGACCTGCATACAGGTTTCTCAAGAGGCAGGTCAGGTGGTCTGGTATTCCCATCTCTTTCAGAATTTTCCACAGTTTATTGTGATCCACACAGTCAAAGGCTTTGGCATAGTCAATAAAGCAGAAATAGATGTTTTTCTGGAACTCTCTTGCTTTTTCCATGATCCAGCAGATGTTGGCAATTTGATCTCTGGTTCCTCTGCCTTTTCTGAAACCAGCTTAAACATCAGGAAGTTCACGGTTCACGTATTGCTGAAGCCTGGCTTGGAGAATTTTGAGCATTCCTTTACTAGCATGTGAGATGATACGTTAGGAACTCTAAATCAATTCCCCAAATGATATGATGACCATTTTAGCTAATAAGTCATCAAAGTAGGTCAAGTGGCCTCAGGAGATGGTGTCAGATTAGGAATAAGCCAGGATTATTTTCTTTCACCTCTGTTCAGCTTTGTATTGGCAGGTCTAGCCAGTGCAATAAGTCATGAAAAAGAACTAAAACTGTCTTTACTTGAAGATGGCATGATCAAAATGTAAGTCTGCATAAACCGTAAGTGTACTATCTGACTTTCTATGTAATTTCAAAGAAAAGGGGAGTGCTACTAGAAGTTATATGAGTTTAGGAAGTTTGCAAAGTACAAATCAATTTACAGAAACCAATTATATAGCATTTATATGAGGTACTGAGGGTAGTAAAAATCACAGAGATAGGGAATAAAGTTGTTGTTGCCAGGGGCTATGGGGTGAGGAAATGGGAGGCTATTGTTTAATGCAGATAGACTTTTAGTTTTATAAGATGAAAACAACTGTGAAGATGGATGTTTGACAGTTGAGCAACATTATGAATGCATTTAATACCACCAAACTCTGTGCTTAAAGATGATTAAGATGGAAAATCTTATGTATATTTTACAAGATAAAGTTTTAAAAATCAACTGTGTATCTGCATATTAATAACACCCCACTCCAGTACTCTTGCCTGGAAAATCCCATGGGTGGAGGAGCCTGGTAGGCTGTAGTCCATGGGATCGCGAAGAGTCAGACATGACTGAGTGACATCACTTTCCTTTTCACTTTCATGCATTGGAGAAGGAAATGACAAGCCACTCCAGTATTCTTGCCTGGAGAATCCCAGGGATGGTCGAGCCTGGTGGGCTGCCATCTATGGGGTCACACAGAGTCAGACACGACTGAAGCAACTTAGCAGCAGTAGCAGCAAGATGTTAAAACTTAAAAACATTTTAAGTTTTTAAATTGTAAAACTACCATTTTATAATAGCATCAGAATATAAGAAATTCTTAGGGATAAATGTGACCTGTACTCTAGCAACTGCCCTGCAAAAGATTGGCACCCCATACTTTGAAAGACATACTGTGCTTATGGATCAGAAACCAATATTGTTAATATGTCAATTCTCCCCAAAGTGACCTATAAAGCCAGCTGATACCAGCTGAAATTCCAGCAGGCTTTTCTTGTAGAATCAACAGCTGAGTCAAAAATTCATCTTAAAATCCAAAGAGTCAGACAAGACTTACTTTTAAAGTACAGTAATTAAGACAGTGTGGTAATGTAAAGATAAACAGATCAATGGTTCAGAACACACCCATCCAGGGACTTCCCTGGTAATCCAGTGGTTAAGACTCCATGCTTCCATTGCAGGGGGCTGGGATTCAACCCCTGGTCAGGGAACTAGGACCCTACATGCAGTATGCCCCTTCTCAAAAAATCAGTTATAGGAGACGAAAAAAAAAAAATACAGCATCCAGAATTAGACCTACTTATATATTATACCTAAGCTTAATGTAAAACCCAAAGCTATAAAACTTCTAGAAGAAACCATTAAAAAATTTTTTTTTCTCATTGATTTAAGGGAAAATGTCTTAGAATCAATACCACAAGCATGATTTGTGAAAGAAAAATTGATAAATTATACTTCATCAAAAGTAAAAACTAGTCTTCTAAAAGTACTATGGAGAGGATGAAAATATAAATCACAGACTCTAGAAAATATTTATAAATCACACATCTGATATCCAAAATACGTGATGAACTCTCAAAACTCGACGTTAGGGAGAGGAACTAAGAGTTAGCCCTTTACTGCTTGTAGACCTTTGTTGTTGGTTTTTGAAGGGAGAGAGAATGGGGAAGAAAATGCAAGTGAATTTTTTCCATGTTTACCTTGTTGAAAATATCTTCAATACTGTGGCATTTTGTCTCATATGTACAATGAGGTAATAGGGTCTCTTTAGTTTCTATATATCTTATCATTTAGATTTAGAGCTCAGTGTTGGGGACCACTTAGCACTGACTTCCAGCTGCTAATGCTACCCTAGTCAAATCTCTATCCACTCACTTTTCTTAGACTACCAAGGAGTTTCTTTCAAAGTGTTCATGAAATGCCATGACTTTGCCCAGGCCCACAGAGTGAGCCAGTGGTAGTAAAGACTTAAACCCAGACTTGGTCATCTGAAGGTCAGTGCTCTTTTTGTTTTACCCCAGCTGCTTGGTTGAAATGAGTTTAGGGTTCTAATTTTTGCTCTTCCTATTCAGTTATGTGAACTTGATTCAGTCATTTAATTGCTCTCATCTTCCATTTTCTCAGATGGAAAATGAGAAAGTAGATTGAAAGAAAAGTAAGACCCTAAGACTTTTCATTCTTTCTATTATTTTCTTATCCTTCAGTTCTTCATGTTTCCTGCCCTTTGCTCAGCATTTTTCTCCCCCCTTTTCTCTTCTTACCACTAGTGAGCTCTCCTTATGAGTCAAGTTGTTGTGTAAAAGTTGTCACTATTGAGTGACATGTGTACCTTACAAACTCTTAGATTTCTCCTGAGCATTCCTCGCTAACTGCAGCCCTGTTTTCCTGTCTTCCCACCAGCAAGATGTCCCTACAGTTCTGTTTTTTTCTGTCTCTAAAGCACACCATACTCTAAAACTGAAAATCAATTTTTACTGTTGTCATCTTGAACATACTCAGCTAGAAGACTTACTTCTAAATTTGCACATGTGGAAACGGTTGTCTTCTCATTTTTTTACTCCCTGAGATTTCTCTTATTCAAGGGTAGTTATTTAGTGACGTCTGCCCTTTTCTATAGCTCCAAAGTAATCAGGGAAAAAATTGCATTTCTTTAGAATATTTTTCTTTTTTTTAAACTTTTTTTTTACATTTCTTTTTAATTGAAGGTTGATTGCTTTACAGAATTTTGTTATTTTCTGCCAAATATCAACATGAATCAGCCATAGGTATACATATGTCTCCTCCCTCTTGAACCTCCCTCCCATCTCCCTCCCCATCCCACCCCTCTAGGTTGTCACAGGGCCTCTGTTTGAGTTCCCTGAGTCATACAGCAATTTCCCATTGGCTGGCTGTTTTACATATAGTAAGTTTCCATGTTACTCTCTCCATACATCTTACCCTTTCCTTCCTTCCCCTCCACCCAGCCGTGTTCTTAAGTCTGTTTGAGCACTGATAGAATTGTATGGTTGAGGGAAGGGTGCATGGCAGTACTTCAGTTTTAGTCCTAGTGAGGAGAAAACTAGCTGTGAAGGTGCTGAAGTACAAGAGTAGCTGTAACCGTGTCTTTATATTGCCCTGTAATCCTGATGCTCTTCATGTTCAACTCACGCTGCCACTTTGTCATTCTTTTACATTTACTTTAACCCCATTTGCTTGTGCATCATCATTTCTCAGGAATTTTCTTTCACAGAAGCTTAAATCACTAGCCACACAGTTTCACTTAAATAGAAGCCACTTTTCAAAATGTAAAATAGGACATTTCCATTTGTGGCTAGCAGGTGTAGTTGGAAAGCCTGTGGCTGCTTTAATTCTGATACTTTTCTTTCATGAGTCTGATGTCCGTGTGAGAACATTTCCACACCATCCAGCCTTCTCCGACTCCCTTACCCTCTTCTCCCCCTTCCACACTTTCTCATGGTCAGGCATCAGGCCTAACATTTCTAGCCAGCTTGGGACTGTGTTAATAAACCTGCCATTACTTCGTTTTTAAATAATATCACCATATATGCATGGGTGCATGCTCAGTTGCTTTAGTTGTGTCCAACTCTTTGCAACTCTATGGACTGTAGCCCACCAGGCTCCTCTCTCCATGGGAGTCTCCAAGTAAGAATACTGAGTGGGTTGCCATTTCCTCCTCCAGGGGATCTTCCCCACCCAAGGATCGAACCCATGTCACCAGTGCTCCTGTATTGCAGGCAGATTCTTTACCACTGAGCTGCTTGGGAAACACAAATATAGGAACTCTCATACTTAATAAGAACTTACTTTAACTGAATAATTAAGAACAGTAATGAATTGATGAATTTTATACTTTTATGGGAAGAACAGACTTTCATGAGTCTATTCAGTGATAGAAATAGATAGATAGGCAGATACATATATACCTATATACTTGGGTAGTTGGGGAGGAAGGGTTGTTATTTACAGTAAAATTTTGCAAGGCCCACTGGTAAGTGTGGAAGGAGTGCTAATGAAATCATTATAGAAAAGGTTGCATCAAGCAAGAGTTATCAGTGGCTGCTAAATCTAGAGAGCAATGAAAAGGAGGATATTTTCATGGTCTGTAAGTGTTTCCCCTAAGACTGTTTATTAATTGTAAGGAAGAAGAAGAAAAGAAAACAATAATTATACCACATGGAGAGATCGTGTCTCCAGGTGTTCAACTCTGAGAACACATCACCAATTCAGTATTCTCCACAAAAGCACACAACCTGAATCTAAATCTCAAGGAAACATCAAACACAAAATGCCAAACTTTCTTCTAAATAAAGGAGGGAATTTTTGAATTTCAAAAATTCAAATGTCATAGAAGACAAAGGTGATGGCAGTCTTTCAGATTAAAGAAGAATTAAGAGATATGAGAGTTAAATGCAATGTCTGACCATGTTGGGAGGAGTATAGTACAAAGGTTATTATTGGGTCAACTGATAAAATTATGTGGCTTATAGGTTAGATAAAATTTGTGACATTGATAACTGTATTATAGTTACACATGTAAGAAAATTCTTGTTTTTAAGAACTGCTCAGTGAAGTATTTAGGGATAAATGGTCATGATATATGTAAGTTACTCTCAAATACTTCATAAAAATATTACATATGTATGGGTGTAAATACTTGAATGCACGAATGATAAAGAAATGGGGTATAATGTAAACTGTGTAAATCTGGGTAAAGGGCATATATGAGTGTTCATGTACTTTATTTTTAGACTTTTTTTTATCGTTTAATATCATTTCCTTTTTTTCTGTTACTCATTTTCTTTTTTTCCATATGTACTGACCTGAAATATAAATTTAAAATATACAGCATAATGATTTGATATATGTATGTGTTACAAAATGATTACTACATTAAGTTTAGTTAGCATCATCACCTACATCAGTTCAGTTCAGTTCAGTCGCTCAGTCATGTCCGACTCTTTGTGACCCCATGAATCGCAGCATGCCAGGCCTCCCTGTCCATCACCAACTCCTGGAGTTCACTCAAATTCACATCCATCAAGTCGGTGATGCCATCCAGCCATCTCATCCTTTGTCGTCCCCTTCACCTCCTGTCCCCAATCCCTCCCAGCATCAGAGTCTTTTCCAATGAGTCAACTCTTTGCATGAGGTGGCCAAAGTACTGGAGTTTCAGCTTTAGAATCATTCCTTCCAAAGAACACCTCACATAGTTACATTTTTTTGCTTATTATGAGAAATTTTAGCACCTACTCTTTTAGTAACTTTCAAATATATAGTATGGTATTGTTAATCATATTATCTTATACATTACAACTTCAGAACTTACTAATCTTGTAACTGCAAGTTTTTCCCTTTTGACCACCTTCATCCAAATGATAGTTTCTAAATAACTTTTACAATTTAAAAAAATGTTTAAGACTAATTAAAGCCTTTGTCAATCTCAGAATTAATGAGCAACCTTATACCTTTTATAGAAATAATAATTTTAAAGTCCTATGACATGGCTACTTTAAATATTCTGTTGTTTATTTTTACAACTGTGGTTTTTATATGTACCTTAAATATATGCTTACTGTTTTTCATGATAGAAAACCTCTGGACTAGACACATCCTGGAATATAAGTAAAACAAACAGAGACTGAGAAATGAGTTGTGAATCCAAGTACCCTATTTACTAGAACAAGTAGAACAGCTGGAAGTTCTGTCCCATGGAACTGTCTGCACTGATGGAACTGTTCTTAGTATGCATTTTCCAACATGGTAACACATAATGAGTGTGGCTATTGAGCATTTGAGATGTGGGTCAGTTCTGTTCAGTTGCTCAGTCGTGTCCAACTCTTTGTGACCCCATGGACTGCAGCACTCCAGGCTTCCCCATCCATCACCAGCCCACAGAGCTTGCTCAAACTCATGTCCATCGAGTCAGTGATGCCATCCAACCGTCTCATCCTCTGTCATCTCCTTCTCCTCCTGCCCTCAATCTTTCCTAGCGTCAGGGTCTTTTCTAAGCAGTCAGTTCTTTGCATCAGGTGGCCAAAGTATGGGAGTTTAAAACTGCAGTATCAGTCCTTCCAATGAATATTCAGGACTGATTTCCTTTACAATTGACTGGTTTGATCTCCTTGCAGTCCACGGGACTCTCAAGAGTCTTCTCCAACACCATAGTTCAAAAGCATCAATTCTTCACACTCAGTTTTCTTTATAGTCCAACTCTCACATCCATACATGATTACTGGAAAAACCATAGCTTTGACTAGATGAACCTTTGTCAGCAAAGTAATGTCTCTGGTTTTTAATATGCTGTCTAGGTTGGTCATAACTTTCCTTCCAAGAAGCAAGCATCTTTTCATTTCATGGCTGCAGTCACCATCTGCAGTGATTTTGAAGCCCAAGTAAATAAAGTCTGTCACTGTTTGCACTATTTCCCCATCTATTTGCTGTGAAGTGATGGGACCGGATGCCATGAGCTTAGTTTTCTGAATGTTGAGCTTTAACACAGCTTTTTCACTCTCCTCTTTTATTTTCATCAAGAGGCTCTTTAGTTCTCCTTCGCTTTCTGCCATAAGGGTGGTGTCATCTGCATATCTGAGGTTATTGATAGTTCTCCCGGCAATCTTGATTCCAGCTTGTGCTTCATCCAGCCTGGCATTTCGCATGACGTACTCTGCATAGACGTTAAATAAGCAGAGTGACAATATACAGCCATGACGTACTCCTTTCCAGTTTGGAACCAGTTCATTGTTACATGTCTGGTTCTAACTGTTACTTCTTGACCTGCATACAGATTTCTCAGGAGGCAGGTAATGTGCTCTGGTATTTCATCTCTTTAAGAATTTCCCACAGTTTATTGTGATCCATACAATCAAAGTCTTTGGCATAGTCAATAAAGCAGAAGTAGATGTTTTTCTGGAACTCTTGTCTTTTTTGTGATCCAGCAGATGTTGGCAATCTTATCTCTGGTTCCTCTGCCTTTTCTAAATCCAGCTTGAACGTCTGGAAGTTCACGGTTCACATAGTGTTGAAGCCTGGCTTGCAGAATTTTAAGCATTACTTCTGCTAGCGTGTGAGATGAGTGAAATTGTGTGTTAGTTTGAACATTTCTTTGGCGTTGCCTTTCTTTGGGATTGAAGTAAAAACACCTTTTCCAGTCCTGTGACCACTGCTGAAATGTGGGTAATAAAACTGAACTGTTAATTAATGTAATTTCACTAGACACACATGGCTAGTGACTACCATATTAAGTAGTGCCATTTGGGAGTGGTGATTGATACCTTGATATGAGAAATTTATAAGTTCCCATTATCAATAAGCTTATTATTTAAAGAGATGAGCTAGCCATGGCTGGGCCTAATTAGCTTAAGTAAGATTTGTCCTTTTCAGAAAGCTTCTTTGATGTTATTGCCTATGTTTTAACTATACTAGTAAAAATTTAGTGTTAAATAATAATGAATCAAACCCAATGAAACTTGCAGTGACAAAATTAAGTATAATTAGTGCATTTCTGCATTTTACAATTTACAGCATTTGCCACCAAAAACCCAAAGTAGATGCAAGACTTCTGCTTTACTGACTTACTCTGATTAAAGAGACTTACTAGATACATAGGGATGTAAAAGAGGAAAGAAGAGAAATAAAGATGGATAGTTGGATGGACAAGAAAACAATGCAAGGTATTCTATTCTAAGTACGGCAGGAGGGTTACATTAAGTCTCTTTTATCAAATGTGAACAGACCTGATGTTTCTAAGGTTCCTTCCAGCTCTAACTTCTGTGATGCTAAATCTTAAGAATACTGAGCAAGAGGAGATCTCTGAGACTAGAGCAATCAGATTAATTTAGGATTTGGAGTTCAGTGTTTGACTGGTTTTGTTATGTGATTGTAATCTCCCAAACCATATGAATGATTTCTGTATTGCTAAGTAAATTTATTTCACTTCAAGCAGAGTATACATTAAAAGAAAGCTCTGATAAATACTGTATTCTCTAGAATATGGTATCTTCCTGGTTACTTTGATAGCTTTTTAAAAAGTGATTGAGATGCTATTTAATCAGTCACATATAAATACACTACTTATAAAGGCAGCATGTTAAGAGAATAAGCTAGAAGGAAATACAAAGATAACTTGTGTGTTTTCTGAATACAGCACTCTTTAAGCACTGAAACCTCTGTCTGTTGTTCCTGTCTTTTACTGTGTGTCGGTAAGACCTTTCATTGGCATTGGGAGTAACACTGTTCTAGTTGTGATGCCAAAAGCTCAGCTTCTCTGTTCACTGATGCCAAATTGTATCTTGGAGACAGAGTTTCAGGTGAAATAGAAAGAGATAGCTTTATTACTTTGCCAATCAAAAGGGGAACACAGAAGGCTAATGCCTTAAAAACTGAGCCCCCTCCCTGGTGAATAGGAAGAGCTTATATAGTCAGGCAAGGGAATGTGATAAAGATAAAGGCAATAATACTCTTGCATCCCTTCTTTCTTCTGCACAGTTTCAAAAGGGTGGGGTAGCTGACAAGATTAGAGTGTGTGCAGGATCCTAGGTGGTGGGTCTCCTAATCTTGATGTACATCTGTGGTCTCTTTATCCTGCTTCAGGTAGTTTCCTGACTGTTCCTCCTTTGTAGGAGTTCTGTTTCCCCCTTGGAACTCAGGTCATGGAAACTGGAGTCTTGGCTGTGAGAAATGGGGGATAAAAAGGCCCTCATGCTGAGGAACCCCACAGGACCCTGCTTGGGATCAGGAGGACATATTAGACTCCACATATGGTCAAATCACAGCTAAGATTTATTGCGGTGAAAGGATACAGAGCAGATTCTACCAAGGGAGAAGGTACATGGTGCGAAGTCTGGAGAAAATCATGTACAACCTTAAAAGAATTTTGTTGAAGAGAAGTCACACCAGATGTACTTGTTACTTGAAAACTGGGTTCACCTCTTGGTGGTTCTCAAGGCAGTAAACAAAATGAAACCAGACATCAGGAGAAGGAAGGGTTTATATTTATTTGTAGCAAGTAGGAAGAACATCAGGAATTTTTCCCAAAGCAGTGTTTCCCTGAACAGCAGAATAGGAGAAGTTTTAAGCTTAGAGTACATGCACGTTTTTAAAGCAGTTTTTTTTTTTTTAAGTGTATGATTTTCCTTTAAAGTTCTAGTTGCCTGGTCTCATTGGGGTCAGAACAAATTCTCCAACTCTGATTCAGTTTTATCTTTACCCCTGTAATATATTTAACTCTCTTGCCTTTTCGATGATCCAGCAGATGTTGGCAATTTGATCTCTGGTTTACTTTGCCTTTTCTAAAACCAGCTTGAACATCTGGAAGTTCATGGTTCATGTATTGCTGAAGCCTCGTTTGGAGAATTTTGAGCATTATTTTACTAATGTGTGAGATGAGTGCAATTGTGCAGTAGTTTGAGCATTCTTTGGCATTGCCTTTCTTTGGGATTGGAATGAAAACTGACCCTTTCCAGTCCTGTGACCACTGCTGAGTTTTCCAAATTTGCTGGCATATTGAGTGCAGCACTTTCACAGCATCATCTTTTAGGATTCGAAGTAGCTCAACTGGAATTCCATCACCTCCACTAGCTTTGTTCGTAGTGATGTTTCCTAAGGCCCACTTGACTTCTCATTCCAGGATGTCTGGCTCTAGGTGAGTGATCACACCATCATGATTATCTGGGTCATGAAGATCTTTTTTGTACAGTTCTTCTGTGTATTCTTGCCACCTCTTCTTAATATCTTGTGCTTCTGTTAGGTCCCTACCATTTCTGTCCTATATCGAGCCCATCTTTGCAGAAATGTTCCCTTGGTATCTCTCATTTTCTTAAAGAGATCTCTAGTCTTTCCCCTTCTGTTCTTTTCCTCTAGTTCTTTGCATTGATCGCTGAGGAAGGCTTTCTTATCTGTCCTTGCCATTCTTTGGAACTCTGCATTCAAATGGGTATATCTGTCCTTTTCTCCTTTGCTTTTCGCTTCTCTTCTTTTCAAAGCTATTTGTAAGGCCTCCTCAGACAGCCATTTTGCTTTTCTGCTTCTTTTTTCTTGGGGATGATCTTGATTCCTGTCTCCTGTACAATGTCACAAACCACCATCCATAGTTCATCAGGCACTCTGTCAGATCTAGTCCCTTAAATCTATTTGTCACTTCCACTGTATAGTCATAAGGGATTTGATTTAGGTCATACCTGAATGGTCTAGTGGTTTTCTCCACTTTCTTCAATTTAAGTCTGAATTTGGCAATAAGGAGTTCATGTGAGCCAGTCAGCTCCTGGTCTTGTTTTTGCTGACTGTATAGAGCTTCTCCATCTTTGGCTACAAAGAATATAAACAATCTGATTTCATAGGTGTTCGTTGGAAGGACTGATGTTGAAGCTGAAACTCCAATACTTTGGCCACCTGATGCAAAGAGCTGACTCATTTGAAAAGACCCTGTTGCTGGGAAAGATTGAGGGCAGGAGGAGAAGGGGATAACAGAGGATGAGATGGTTGGATGGCATCACCAACTCAATGGACATGAGGTTGGGTAAACTGCAGGAGTTGGTGATGGACAGGAAGGCCTGGTGTGCTGCAGTTCATGGGTCGCAAAGAGTCGGACATGACTAAGCAACTGAACTGAACTGAATATATTTAACAGTTCATGATACAGTTAGTGCTCACAAAATAAACTTGGAAGCAATTAGTATAGCCACTATCCTAACAAAGTATATATTACTCACAAAATAGAAGTGTTACCATTTGAATTTCATTTTTATGACTCCTTACACAGGCTTTAAATGTCAGTCTTTGTATTTTCAAACATGAGAAAGCTTAAATGAACTTACATCTAAGAGTAATGAACTTTGATAGCAAAAGGCTGAATATCAGTTTCTGAAAATAAATTTCACATGAATCTTTTCTCCAGATGATTTGGATTTTAAATGTGTTTAACTGTGACATGTTTATATGAGTACATATAGATTGAAGAAGTAGATATAACCTGAGATTTCCATCTTTCAGTTCTCTTTTACCATAATTGTTAACATGATATAGCTAGCTATTGTGCATACTTCATTGTTGCCTCTGCAATAAATTACTTCCCTTGTCACCAATAAACAGACAACCATCACTGTGAGAAATGTTAAGCATGTTGACTATACCCTCGAATATACTTGATGCTTTTTAAATACTGTGTGGGTGTGAAAGATTTTATGAGTGACCTTTGGACAAGCTACAGCATTCTGCTTGCTTAAGCCATGTTTGAGGGTGTTTTCTTTTTTAATTTAATTAAGTTATTGGTTTAGTTTTGACTGTGCGGGGTCTTCACTGCCTCATGGGCTCTTCTCTAGTTGTGGCGAGTAGGGGCTACTGTTGATGGCAGCGTGCAGGCCTCTCATGGTGGCCCCTCTTGTTGTGGAGCGTGGAGCCTAGGGTGTGCAGACTTCAGTAGCTGCAGCATGTGGGCTCAGCAGTTGTGGTGCAGGGGCTTAGTTGCACCATGGCATGTGGTGGATCAGGGATCAAACTGTGTCTCCTGCTTTGAGGGCTGGATTCTTTACCACTGAGCCACCAGGGAAGCCCCTAGGGGTGTTTATTTATAATTATAGTCTTGCTCTAGGGTTTGCTGTTTGGTGGACAAAATATTTTTCTGCTCATTCCTCAAGGATTCATGAATTTTGGGTCCAGAATGCTTGGGTTTACATACATTAAACTTGACCTCCTTGGGCAAGATACTAATACTTAATGTCAGTAAGCCTCAGTTCCCTCATCTACAAGATGGGTGAAATGTAATGAGTATTCCCTGGTGGCTCAGACTGTAGAGTCTGCCTGCCCTGCCAGATCCCCAAATTCGATCCATGAGTCGGAAGATCCCCTAGAGAAAGAAATGGCAATTTATTCCATTATTCTTGCCTGGAAAATCCCATGAAGGGAAGACCCTGGCAGGCTACAGTCCATAGGCTCACAGAGTCAGACAAGACTGAGTGACTTCACTTTCACATCTTACAGAATATCTTTCAGGACTGAAAAGTTAATGAATGCAAGGAGAATTGTACTATACTGTAATAGATAACAGTTTACTTCCCAGTTGTTTTCATCAGTTATTGATTTTCTTGAGATTGTGCAGTAAGTTCTGGTGGGAACCAAAAATGTCATCTGTTTGGGAATGACCTTCTGTTTAGTTATTCTATTTAGTTATTAGTTATTAGTACTTAATGACATTCAGTCTGAATTATTATGTCAATTTATGTATTATCACACCTTGTTTTTACTTCTGTTTGTCCTGTAGTACTGTATTCACCAGACTTGAGTGCTTTGAAAATAAAATTGAGATTGGTGAATAAAGGTTTTCTTTTTAATCTTCTAGGAATAAAGTTTTTGTAACCACCAGTGTTCATTTGGTTTAAAGCACAAAGGCAAATGGTGCTTTCTAAAATGAATTGCTATGTTCAACTCTTATTTGAGTTCATCAGAATTAGTGGCTAAGCTTAGATTTGTGGTCCATCTAGACTAGCCTTTGATCTTGGACAGGTTCTCAAGGAGAGAACATCAGTAAATCCAGAAGAACTAACAGAAGCCCCTACCCAGATTTTGTTTTAATTTTTTTTGCTTTTATTTTCATTCAAACATGGCTCTTTGTTTTCTTTAAATCATTTAGAGGAGAGGCTCTACTCCAAGAACTCTGGAAATAGCTGGAGAGATTAGTGTTTAGTCATTGTGAACATGAGCCTGGAAAACCAAGATTTTTAAGATAGTTCATTGTTAGTATATTACTTTTTAAGATGGTTTATTGTTTCTTAGTTATTGTTAAGCTAATATATTCTGGTCTTAGAATATTTAAGCAAGTCAGAAATAAACATATTAATTGCAAATCCTCGGTATTCTCCTCCTCAGCAATAACCACTGTTAACTTTGTATATTATTCCAGATTTTTTTCTATGCACATCTGATACTTAAATTTTTATAAATGTAGGTTAATACTATACATATAATTTTTAGAACTCTTATTTTCTTACTTAATAATATGTATCATATACTTTCCAGTGGATTATATGTATATATCCTGGTGGGCTGCCATCTATGGGATCACCAGAGTCGGACACAACTGAAGCGACGTAGCAGCAGCAGCAGCATTTTAGTGTATGGATATATCAATTTGTTTAATCAACTGCTTATTGATGCATATTTGGGTCATTTCTAATTTTCTATAACAAAGAATACTGCAGTGACTATCCTCTGTTCCGTTCAGTCGCTCAGTCGTGTCCGACTCTTTGCGACCCCCATGAATCCCAGCACGCCAGGCCTCCCTGTACATCACCAACTCCCAGAGTTCACTCAGACTCACGTCCGTTGAGTCCGTGATGCCATCCAGCCATCTCATCCTCGGTCGTCCCCTTCTCCTCCTGCCCCCAATCCCTCCCAGCATCAGGGTCTTTTCCAATGAGTCAACTCTTCGCATGAGGTGGCCAAAGTACTCAAGCTTCAGTTTTAGCATCATTCCTTCCAAAGAAATCCCAGGGTTGATCTCCCTCAGAATGGAGTGGTTGGATCTCCTTGCAGTCCAAGGGACTCTCAAGAGTCTTCTCCAACACCACAGTTCAAACGCATCAATTCTTTGGCACTCAGCCTTCTTCACAGTCCAACTCTCACATCCATACATGACCACAGGAAAAACCATAGCCTTGACTAGACGGACCTTAGTCAGCAAAGTAGTGTCTCTGCTTTTGAACATACTATCTAGGTTGGTCATAACTTTTCTTCCAAGGAGTAAGCGTCTTTTAGTCCATTGAGTCCATGATGCCATCCAGCCATCTCATCCTCGGTCGTCCCCTTCTCCTCCTGCCCCCAATCCCTCCCAGCATCAGGGTCTTTTCCAATGAGTCAACTCTTCGCATGAGGTGGCCAAAGTACTGGAGCTTCAGTTTTAGCATCATTCCTTCCAAAGAAATCCCAGGGTTGATCTCCTTCAGAATGGACTGGTTGGATCTCCTTGCAGTCCAAGGGACTCTCAAGAGTCTTCTCCAACACCACAGTTCAAAAGCATCAATTCTTCTGCGCTCAGCCTTCTTCACAGTCCAACTCTCACATCCATACATGACCACAGGAAAAACCATAGCCTTGACTAGACAGACCTTAGTCGGCAAAGTAATGTCTCTGCTTTTGAATATACTATCTAGGTTGGTCATAACTTTTCTTCCAAGGAGTAAGCGCCTTTTAATTTCATGGCTGCAGTCACCATCTGCAGTGATTTTGGAGCCCAAAAAAACAAAGTCTGACACTGTTTCCCCATCTATTTCCCATGAAGTGATGGGGCCAGATGCCATGATCTTCGTTTTCTGAATGTTGAGCTTTAAGCCAACTTTTTCACTCTCCTCTTTCACTTTCATCAAGAGGCTTTTTAGCTCCTCTTCACTTTCTGCCATAAGGGTGGTGTCATCTGCATATCTGAGGTTATTGATATTTCTCCCCGCAATCTTGATTCCAGCTTGTGTTTCCTCCAGTCCAGCGTTTCTCATGATGTACTCTGCATATAAGTTAAATAAGCAGGTTGACAATATATAGCCTTGACATACTCCTTTTCCTATTTGGAACCAGTCTGTTGTTCCATGTCCAATAAGTAAAGTCTAGAGCAGAATAAAGTCTAGAGCTCTTAAAGAAATAATAATTAAAAAAAGCCCCAGCATTTACCAAAGTAAAATTCACAGCATCCATAACCAGGAGAAAAATCAGTATGTAGATACAGACATAAAAGTGGTAGAGATGATATAACAAGCTGACAAGAATGTTAAAAGAGCTATTATAAATACACTGAAGGAGTGAAAGCAAAACATGGACATAATGAAGAGAGAAGTGGGCAATATAAAGAAAATAATCAGTGAAACTTCCAGAGATAAAAAATTAAAATCTGAAAGAAAAATTCACTGAATTTTTCTCAGGTTTATAAAACCTGAAAGTACCCATTACCAGAAGACTTATACTGTAAGAAATATTAAAGGAAGCTTCAAGGAGATGCATATTTGAATCAACAAAAAAGAATAAAGAGCATCAGGAATGGTTAACTAGTAGATAAACATAAAAAGTATTTCCCTATAATTTGTCTCTTTAAAAAATAATTGACTATTTAGAGCAAAAGAACAATGTGCTACAGGCTTTATAACATATGTACAAGTAAATATAAAACAATAAAACAAAAGCTATAAGGGAGAGATGAAAGTATATTGTTTTAAGGTCTTTTATATATATAATATATAATACATACACACACACAAAAAATATATATATACTTTTCTGTCTCCCCTTATACCTTTTACCTTATACCTGTCATATATATATGCAAATCAAAAGATATACTATAACCCTAACAAATCACTAAAATAATAAAACATAAAATTATAGCTAATAAATGAACAAAGGAGGTAAACTGGAATCACAAAAATACTCAAAGAAAAACAGAAAATGACAAAATGCAATAAAGAACAGATTGGCAAAACAGAAAATAAAATCATAAGATGGTATATTTAAATATAACTCTATTATCTCACTGAATATAAATAGTCTAAATTATTTTATTAAAGGTAGTGATTATCAGATTGGATAAAACAAGTAAGCCCCTACTATATGCTATCTATAAACATAGCTTAAATATAAAATAAATAGGTTAAAAGTAAAAGCATGGAAAAATATATATGATGCTAACAGTACTCAAAAGAAAGCTGGAGGGGCTTCAATAATATCATAGAAAGTAGATTTCAGAGCAATGGTATTACCAGGGATTTTAAAAGGTCAAATAGATTTATCAGATGAACATAACAGTCCTAGTCATTTACACATCTAATAACAAAATGTCAAAACACAAAGTAGTATTGATGGAACTGCAGGAGAAATCTCTGCAGAGATTCCAAATCTCTCTCAATAATTGAACAAATAGAAAAGCAACAAGAATATAGAAGATATATGGACCATCTTAACCTTCTTGACTTTTTTTTAGAATATTCCACCCAAGAACAGCAGAATTACACAGTCTTTTCAAGAGCACATAGAACATTGACAAAGACAGATCATATTCTGGGCCATCTAATGTCTCATTCATAAAATTTCTGGAATAGGAATAACTATGGAGACAGAAAGCAGATGAGTGTTACTGGGGCTGGTAGTAAGAGCAAGAATTGACTAAACTGCCACAACGAAACTTTGGGGATGATAGAAGTATCCTAAAACTGAATTTTGGTAATGGTTGCACAATTGTGTTAAGTGTACAAAAAAATCATCTAACTGTATTCTTACAATGGGGAGACTGATATGTCAATTATAAATGATAAATGATATGTCAATTATACCTAATAAAGCTGAAAAAACAAAAGAGTATCTCTATTGAGTAACCTCCATTTACATTAATAGAAAAAGGTACAAAAGAACATTAACAGTGTATTCCCTTTGTGTAAGAAAGGAAAATAAGAAAAACATATACAAAGTATATAGATACATATTTAGATACAGATATACACATACACTTAACAAAAACTTATTTGAAATGGATCATAGACCTAAATGTAAAATGCAAACTTATGAAATTCCTAGAACATAGGAAAAAATCTAGGAGGCTTTAGGTATGGCAATAACTTTCTAGATACAATACAAAAGCCATGATCCATGAAAGAAAGAATTGATAAGATGGACTTCATTAAACTTTACAACATTTGCTCTGTGAAGACACTGTCAAAAGAATGAGAAAGCAAGCCACACGCTGGGAGAAGATACTTCCCAAAGATGTATCTGATAAAGGACTGTCATCCAACTCAACAATAAAAAATGAACAATCAAACCAATAAATGGACAAAAGCCCTTACAGACACCTCACCAAAAAGATATAAAGATAGCAAATATGCAAACTTCATCATATATCATTAGTGAACTGAAAATTAAAACAAAACAACACTCCACATCTATTAGAATGGTGAAATCCAGAACACTGACAAGACCAAATGCTAGCAAGGTTGTGAAGCAACAGGAAATCTCATTCACTGCTGATAGAATGCAATGGATTATGAGATGTACACTATATGCTTTGGGGTCTCTTCTGGGACCTGTTATGTAAAATGGGTTTAAACTTCTACTTACGACCCATTTTCAAAGTAATCTTCACAGAGAAAATATGAATCAAGAAGGAAAATCTTTTAATAATTTAATGGTCCCGTAAGTAAGAAAGTAAATTATCCTCCAGCACTTTATTCTGCTCAATATGTGCTGGCTTCTGAGTTCCTGCTTCTTCCAGAATGTAGGTCAGTATCAACATTCAGGACCACAAACCAAGATTCCTAAAAAGCTGAGGTGCCACATGGAATATCTTGGAAGACAATCTCTTACAAAACTAAATACAGCAAATTTTCATTGGCTCTCTATTTTACATATGGTAATGTAAGTTTCCATGTTGCTCTCTCCACACTCATGGAACTCAAACAGGGGCTCTATCAACCTAGAGGGCTGGGATGGGGAGAGAGATGGGAGGGAGGTTCAAGAAGAGGGGAACATATGTATCCCTATGGCTGATTCATACTGACGTTTGACAGAAAACAACAAAACTCTGTGAAATAATTACCCTTTAATTAAAAAATAATTTTAAAAACTTAATACACTTATTCACGATCCAGCAATCACACTTAGTATTTAACTAAATAAGCTAAAACATACATGTATCCAAAAACCTGCACACAAATGGTTCCAGCAGTTTTATTCATACTTTTCAAAACTTGTAAGCAATCAAGATGTCCTTCAGTAGGTGAACAGATAAACTGTAGTATATGCAGACAATGAAATATTAACTCAGTGCTAAAAAGAAATGAATCATCAGCCATGAAAAGACACAGAGAACCCTAAATGCATATTAAGTGAAAGAAGCCAATCTAAAAGCCCTATTTTTTTTTCTTTTGGCCATGCCACACACCACACGGTGGTATTTGGGTTCTCTGACCAGGCCCAGCAGTGAAAGTGCCAAGTCCTAACCACTGGAATGACAGGGAATTCCCTGAAAAAAACTATTTCCTGATATGAATGGTAGTTACGCAGATTTTTGCTTTGTAGGAGTTAACTAGACTGTTGAACATTTTTTGAGTTCTTTTATATAACCCAAATTTTAAAAGTCAAACAAAAACACACCAACACCACTAGAGAGATATGAACAACTAAATTCATGACTGAAAAACAGAGTAAGAAAACATGATATCCTTCTGTGAGAAGCCCTGATTAGGTTTTCCAGGTAGGTTTTTAAAATAAAGAAAAAGCAAGTAACTTACAAAAGAAGGTTGGCACACAATAAAAAGGAAAACAATAGCTTGTCCTTCTCGAATAGCGATCGGCATATATTACAATATAAGTTGTATGTGAAGTGGTCATTTAAATATCTTAGGCGCTTTTCCAAAATTTTGGATTTGTTACTGAAAGGTTAAAAAAAGGAAAATATACTGAGTCAAGTAAAGCTAAGAAAAAATCAGTTACACATGAATTAACATACAAGTTTTATTTTATCAAAATAACCACTGTTAAAAACATGAAACTACACACACACACACACACACACACACATACCCACACACATACATACGTACACATGAGTGCATATAAAAAATGGTGAAATCTGAATAAGCTCTCTGGATGGTAGCAATGTAAATTTTCTGGTTGTGATGCTGTACTATAGTTATAGAAGATGTTATCGTTGGAAGGGAACCCGCATGCACTATTGGTGGAAATGTAAATTGGTACAGCCATTAGGAAAAACAGCACAGAGGTTTCTCAAAAAAATTAAAAATAAAACTACCATACAATCCAGCAATTCCACTTCTGAATATTTAGCCCTAAAAAACTCCAAAAAACACAAACTCAAAAGATATGTGTACCCCTATGTTTACTGCTGCATTATTGTTTTTCTAACTGAAGTATAGTTGAAGTACAGCACAGTATTTCAGATATATACACTTCTAAAAATGTTTCCAAAGTGGATGCACTATATTACATGAGGGTTCTGATGACTTCACATCCTCATCGACTTGCTATTGACATTTATGTCAATTCTTCAGCTTGAATATCCTCCATCATGTAGGGTGAGTTAATTCAAATTCCAAATCCCAGCTGGGAAAGCTTAGGGATTTCAATCACTCAGGAAAGACTGTTCCACCAATAGCCCGTGTAGAACACATACGCTAGGCTGAAATCATATTTTTTTCCTACTTAACAAGTTACTTAATACCAGACATTGTTAAAAATATTTACAAATATTATCTTTTAATTCTCAAAAGAACTCTTAAAGGTAGGTACTATTATTATCCCTATTTTACAGATAAGGAAAATTGAGGCAATTACAGAAAAGTTAACTGTCTTGCCTATATTCATGTAGCTATTTAACTGAAATTAAATTTCAGATTTAATCCCTTGGAAGAACTGAAATTTAATCCCTTACTCCAGTCTAATTCCAAGATCTGTGTACATTCATTAATTGGTTAAAGTGAAAACGCCTAGCAAATGATTAGAAATGTGGAGCTGAAACTTCTTAGGGACCTCAAGGCTGGAGGAAGATAAACTGGAGTTGCTAGCAAAGATAGGTTATTGCCTTAGCAAAATATTTAAAAGAAAGGCGGGGAAAGGACTAAAGCTAATCCCTCTGTGCTTCAATCTTGAGTAGGAGTGAAATAAAACTTAGAAGAGAGGTCTGCTTGCTTGCTTTATCCTTCTTCCTTTCCTTCCTTGCTTCCTTGCTTCCTCCCTTTCTTCCTCCCTTCCTTCCCAGCTTTCCTTCCCTCTTTCTTTCACTTCTTCCTTCATTCCTTCACTTTCCCATATTTTGTAATGATCAATAATGAATATCTATTATATAAATAATAAGAAAAGTTATATATTTTAAATAGAAAGGATGGTGAAAATACAACCTCGGGAGAATGAATGATGCTAGAGAATGTTTACCTGTCATGAATAGAGTTGATATAAAGGTTCACAAACCAGATGAGAGAGTATTGGTACATGGGATCAATGTTAGCCAGGTCTGCAATGCTAAAGAATAACACTGATGAATGTTTAGCAATAGGTCTATAACCTTCTCTAGACTCCGCTATTTTGAGTTCTGTTTTTTCTGCAATCTGGAAGAAAAGAAAAATCAAGATGAAGAAATAGGAGATGTGTTTTAATTATATATATTTCATACAATGAAATTTATATTAAAAATATCCCCTAAGTTAATGACAAAATTATAGGGGCATGGGTTACATGAAAGGGCTTCATTATGCAAACATCTATAAGAAAGAAAGGGAAAGAAAGGAAGTAAAGAACTAGGGAGAGAGGGAAGAGAACAAAGAGAGAGTGGAAAGAAGGAAGGTAAAAGAAAGAAAAGTATCTTTACAGATCAAAGGCGTAATTACCTATCAATTATCTCTTTCTTATTTGAGGAAGACAAAGCTGTGAATCTTTGCTTACTCTTTGCCTTAATCTGACGTGTATCCACTACTGTCACTCACCTTCTTTCAAACCTAGACAGCGTATAAAAAGCAGAGACATCATGTTGCCAACAAAGTGCCGTATAGTCAAAGCTATGATTTTTCTAGTATTCACATATGTGTGGGAGAGGTGGACCGTAAAGAAGGATGAGTGCTGAAGAACTGATGCTTTCAAATTGTGGTGCTGGAGAAGATTCTTGAAAGTCCCTTGGACAGCTAGGAGATCAAATCTATCAATCCTAAAGGAAATCAACCCTGAATCATTGGAAGGACTGATGCTGAAGCTGAAGCACCAGTGCTTAGGCCATCTGATGTGAAGAGCCGACTCATTAGAAAAGACACTGATGCTGTGAAAGGCTGAGGACGAGAGAAGAAGAGGGTGACAGAGGATGAGATGGTTGAATGGCATCACCAACTCAATGGACATGAGTTTGAGAAAACTCAGGGAGATAGGGAAGGACAGGGAAGCATGGTGTGCTACAGTCTATGTGGTTGCAAAGAGTCCAACATGACGTAGTGACTGAACACCTCTTTTATTTTAATAGGTCAGAGACAGAAGGAGAAGGAGAGAGAAAGTGTGTATATACGTGTATGGTTTAAGGCACCAACATGTTACCAGAACCCAGCACAAAGTCTAGCAAAGCAAGAATTTGGAAGTATTTGTTGGCTGTTTATTTGTTGTTCTTGTTACATTAAGAACATCTTTTTTTTTCAGTGAGATTCTCATAATTTTAACTTTTTTCTAATAGGAGTATAGATAGATATTCAATCTCCAAAAGAAAAAAAAAATTTCTTCAAGACAACAGTCATTCCAGTGACAACTCATATGATACATTGATATTCTATAGGAATAACGTATAGAGCACTTTTCCAACCCACTCTCCCTTCTTTGGACATGCTATCCACAAACTCTGCTGAATAAGTTGCCTATGTAGCCACATATATACTGAATGATCCTATTTTCAGCTGATTCAATCAGGTGGTAGGGACAGAACCAGACCCAATATAAGCTAATACATTTTCCCTCCAGAGAATTAGATCTTCAGGAGCATCAAAAACTGAAATCAGGTGGTACTCAGCCTTAGAGCTAAAAGGCAATGGTATCAGAGTTGGTTTCTATGTGCAAGATAAAAGTACAAAGTAACAGTACAGAAGTTTTCCAGAAAAGAACTTGGTCTCCAGATGGAGCAGAATGAAGCATGTATGAGGACAACACAATCCTAGAGAAAAGGAGAGAGAAAGAGCGTAGAAATTTAACACTTTCCCTTCATTCCTGAGGCCTACATGTGCTTCCTACAATTGGGAAAATAAAATATCCCCAATTTGAGTGGGTTTGTGTTCCTTACAAGCAAACTTTCCCCCAAATTACAGTATAACTACAATTAAAAGTACGTTTTGAAGCTCCATCTTGACTATAAGTAAAACAAAGTTATCAACAATGGAAATGAATGACATCTTTACAAAAGAAAGTATGATCTTAATATTCTCTCATTTAAATCTTGTTATTTAACCCTTAACTTTTCAGCCAAGTACTATTTACCACTGCAGTGATCAATGCAAATAAATGATTACTGTTCAGTGATCAATGCAAAAAATGATTACAGTGATCAGTGCAAAGAAATAGATGAAAACAATTGAATGGGAGAGACTAGAGATCTCTTCAAGAAAATTAGAGATACCAAAGGAACATTTCATGCAAAGATGGGCACAATAAAGGACAGAAATGGGATGGACCTAACAGAAGCAGAAGATACTAAGAAGAGGTGGCAAGAACTATACAAAAAAGAACTTTATGATCCAGATAACCATAATGGTGTGATCACTCGCCTAGAGCCAGTCATCCTGGATCTGAAGTCAAGTGGACTTTAAAAAGCATCACTACAAACAAAGCTAGTGGAGGTCATGGAATTCCAGGTAAGCTATTTCAAGTCCTTAAAGATGATACTGTTAAAGTGCTGCACTCAATATGCCAGCAAATTTGGAAAACTCAGCAGTGGCCATAGGATTGGAAGAGATTTTCATTCCAATTCCAAAGAAAGGCAATGCCAAACAATGTTCAAACTTCTGCACAATTGCACTCATCTCACATGCTAGCAAAGTGATGCTCAAAATTCTCCAAGCCAGGCTTCAACAGCATGTGAATTAAGAACTTCCAGATGCTCAAGCTGGATTTAGAAAAGACAAAGGAACCAGAGATCAAAATGCCAACATCTGTTGGATCATCAAAAAAGCAAGAGAGTTCCAGAAAGACATCTTGACTATGCCAAAGCCTTTGATTGTGTGGATCACAACAAAATGCAGAAAATTCCTAAAGAGATGGGAATACCCAGACTGCCTGACCTGTCTCTTGAGAAATCTGTATGCAGGTCAGGAAGCAACAGTTAGAACTGGACATGGAACAACAGACTGGTTCCAAACAGGAAAAGGAATACGTCAAGGCTGTATATTGTCACCCTGCTTATGGATGAAGCACAAGCTGGAATCAAGACTGCCAGGAGAAATATCAATAACCTCAGATATGCAGATGATACCACCGTTATGGCAGAAAGTGAAGAGGAACTGAAGAACCTCTTGATGAAAGTAGAAGAGGAGAGTGAAAAGCTGGCTTGAAACTCAAATGAGGTGACTCATTTGAAAAGACCTTGATAGGGGAAAGATTGAGGGCAGGAGGAAAAGGGGACAACAAAAGATGAGATGGTTAGATGGCGTCACCGACTCAATGGACATGAGTTTGGGTAGGCTCCAGGAGTTGGTGTTAAACAGGAAGGCCTGGCGTGCTGCAGCTCACAGGGTCACAAAGAGTCAGACACAACTGAGCGACTAAACTGAATTGAAAACTCAACATTTAAAAAACAAAGATCATGGCATTAGTCCCATCACTTCATGGCAAATAGATGGGGAAACAGTGGAAACAGTAAGAGACTTTATTTTCTTGGGCTCCAAAATCACTGCAGATGGTGACTGCAGCCATGAAATTAAAAGATGCTTGTTCTTTGGAAGGAAAGTTATGACCAACCTAGACAGCATAGTAAAAAGCAGAGATAGTACTTTGCCAACAAAGGTCTGTCTAGTCAAAGCTATGGTTTCTCCAGTAGTCATGTATGGATGTGAGAGTTGGACTATAAACGAAGCTGAGCACCAAAGAATTGATGCTTTTGAACTGTGGTGTTGGAGAAGACTCTTAAGGGTCCCTTGGACTGCAAGGAGATCCAATCAGTCCATCCTAAAGGAAATCAGTCCTGAATATTCATTGGAAGGAGTGATGCTGAAGCTAAAACTCCAATACTTTGGGCACCTGATGGGAAGAACTGACTCATTGGAAAAGACCCTGATGCTGGGAAAGATTGAAGGCGGGCGGAGAAGGGGACATCAGAGGATGAGATGGCTGGATGGCATCTCCAACTCAATGGACATGAGTTTGAGTAAACTCTGGGAATTGGTGATGGACAGGAAGGCCTGGCATGCTGCAGTCCATGAGGTGGCAAAGAGTCGGACATGACTGAGCTACCGAACCTAACTGAACTGAACCATTTACCATTAACAGTAACAGTAAGCAAAAACATTTAGCAAATATTGTTGTTATTTTTGAAGAGTAAATAATAATTTAACTCAGGTTCCAAGGCTTGCTCTATAGTATATTTATAAATAATGTTACATTTACATATACTTGAACCCTTAGTATGAACACATAGATTTTTTATTATCATTAATAACCTAAAATCAAACAATTTGTTATTTTCTAACAAATAAACATTGTGAGCATATGATGTTAAAAAATTGAAGTGTGAAATTTGCTAAGAGGAGAATTTATTATCTGTAAAAATTTCCTGATATTTATATATATTATATATTTATATAGTTATATTTATATATATTATACTTCCCTAGAATCACTAGACTATATTTCAATCATGACGACCTTTGTGGGAAGAAACTTTTGGAACCTATAGAACAAATCCTTAAAGTTTCACTTGTGTTTGTTAAATCTTATGGTTTGGGATAAAAAGGAAAGGTGAGTTTTAGACTACGTGCAAAGACTTGCTGTGAAGATGTGTTTTCTGATGTTGAGTGAGTGGAATAGAAGTCATGGCCAGATACAGAGCAAGTTTTGAATCAAAATATATCAGTTCAGTTCAGTTCAGTCGCGCAGTCGTGTCCGACTCTTTGCGACCCCATGAATCGCAGTACGCCAGGACTCCCTGTCCATCACCAACTCCCGGAGTTCACTCAGACTCATGTCCATTGAGTGTGAGTGATGCCATCCAGCCATCTCATCCTCGGTCGTCCCTTTCTCCTCCTGCCCCCAATCCCTCCCAGCATCAGGGTCCTTTCCAATGAGTCAACTCTTCACATAAGGTGGCCAAAGTACTGGAGCTTCAGTTTTAGCATCATTCCTTCCAAAGAAATCCCAGGGCCGATCTCCTTCAGAATGGACTGGTTGGATCTCCTTGCAGTCCTGATTTCTAAATTATGTTTGTAAAGATCAACGAGACTCAGTCAAAAAGACATGATTAAATTTCTCTCTATTTGTAAGATAAAGTATTTGAACAAATAAATATTGATATCTACTTTCCTCTTTGAACCTAATAGAAAATAAGGTGATAAATGCTTCCTGTCTTTTCTTTCACTTTGAAAAAACAAGTGGTGAGAGGAAAGTGAGGAATGGTTTCTGTTCTAATTGACAGTAGTTGGGAAGGTAGACATTATCGAATATCTCATCCACGGTCCCCAGATGAGAGGCTACTCTAAGACACTCCTCCTTTTGGCTCTCTTGAAATGAAAAAAACAAGCACAAACAAAACAGTACACCCAAAGAGAGTCATTGCCATCACATTCACGTAAACTAAACCCATCCCAAAGGGAAGTCCTCTACCCCAAAACTGGGGTGAGTGAGGTAGGGTGCAAACAGAAGGTGCCAAGCAATTAGTGAAATTTCTACTTAGGATTCTCTTTATTTTTTAATTATCCCAATACTAAAGATATGTTTAGTTCACTGGGTGGGCTAAAGAGGATAGAAGGGTCTGAAAATCCTTAAAGTAAGCCTATTGAAGTCAATCTGTATTATCATTTCATTGTGTAAACTTGGGGCTTAACTACTTTTTCTGAGTGCTACTTTTCTCAACTATGAAATGCTAAAATGACTAATAGCTAAGGCCCCTTTAACTTGTAACACTAGGATTATATATTTTTAAGACAATATAAAAATACCATTTGAAAAAATTAAAAAATAAAAATACCATTTGGCTATGTTAGATTAATTTGCAACAAGTATGCTATTGTGTGAGTTTTCCTTCCTCCACCTGCTGCTCCCAGCTCCCATACCTCCTCCCTCTCAGACAGATGACGAGGCAACACCAGAAGAACATCCTCATTAGATCCTAGAACCACTTACTGTCCAAATAACCAGCAACGACCTCATACATTTTATGTTCCAACTAGGAACTTAAGCAAGCCAAGTTCTCAAACTGCTGTTTTAGTTGAGGAGTCAATCAAAACTTGAATGAACCTGACTCGCTCACCCTACCTATGGAACAACAAAAATTATACTAAAACTGTTTTTCACTCCAAATGTATTTCTTCTATTTATAGGTACCACATAGATGACCCAGGTTTTGAATGATTCAACAGTAAGAGATATTCTTATGAGTTTAAAACTAGTTTATATGCTGTGGTATTTTATGAATTATTTTCCTCTTCCCATAAGCCTACTACAGCACTTTACTTAGGAAGTGGGAGCAAACTGGACTCCAAAGAATCAAAACAATTTTTAGGATTCTTTTTTTACCTGTTGTTTCTTGGTTATCTCATTGGACATCAATTTAGCAGAGTCTAAGATTTTAATCGCACTTTCATCTTCTAAAATGTTTCCTTCTGAAGATGATAATGTTTCTAAAATTTTTTTCTCTATATCTTTCAGCTGTTTCTTATTAGCTGCGACTGAAGAATAAGAGCATTTCGTTCCTCCTCTAACTCTGGTCTAAAAAGATAAAAACATTTGACCTAAATTTGTAGTACTTTATCTAAATATTAGACATCACAATTTTGTAGGCATTTAAATATAACAATTTTATAGACACGTAACACAAATTAAGATGATTAAGCTCTTTACCTTAAGGAAAATATATTTCCATAAAAATGATAATTTGAGAAATTCAAGCAAAAAAAAGCATTGATTATAAATATGTAAAATGCAGCAATAATATATACTATGTTAAGTCTAAAAATATGTTAAGTTTATCCATATGGCTTAGCTCATTGTGTGAGAATAAGAACTGGAAGAGACACTCAGAATATGAAACTACTATTCCTTGGCTTAATCATATTCAGTCTCATTTTCATCATCTGTTCTATAATAGCAGACACAGAAAAGATGACTCATCATACAACTGGCTCAAAGTAAAAGATTTAATTGGCACTTAATACCTTAACAAAGATGGTACGAAACTTTAAATAACATAATTCATGTTATAGAATGTTATGACTTGGTTCTGTCTTAGACATTATGCAAGTGGGATAAATACTGAAAATAACTAAAGTACCTCATGGTACATATTTTCACTTATAATTTGATTTCATTTAATTGACTACTTGATAGTGTTATATTAATCTTCAAGCTGAGTCAAAGATTTCCTTCCGGAAGCAATTCTTTTTTAAAAAAGTTATTTATTTGGCTGTGCTAGGTCTTAGTTTTGGCATGTGGGATCTAGTTACCTGACCAGGGATAAAAGATGGGCCTGCATTGGGAGCTTACAGTCTTGGCCACTTTAAGGGAAATCCCAGGAAGCAATTCTTTACTAGTAGCCCTTCCAAGGATCATTAATATTTTTCTCATTAAAAAAAAATAACACATGCTAGTAATGGAAAAATACATAAAGAAAATAATGAGTTATCCATAATCTTACCACTCCTAAGGATTATCACTATTAATATTCTGGTGTATTCTTTCTCAATCTTTTTTCATATATATGGATATCCATTCATGTATTAACTTTTGAAAAACAAATTACCCCTATCATATATAGTTTTATATCCTGCTTTTTCATTCTTGTCCTAAGTATTTTCTTATTTCATTAATATTCTGTATATGTCTTTGAACACATTTCTGATTTTGTCCAAAACATACATTTTAAGAAATGAAATTTTTTGTTTCAAACAATCAGATACAAGTCAAAAGTCATGGCACATCACCTAAATCCTATTACCCATACTAAAAGCCCAATATAACATGGTTGGCTTATAACTTATTTATTATAGAATGATTAAAGAATTCTGTATTTATTTAATTTATAACGACAAAGGAAATCAAACCAGTCCATCCTAAAGGAAATTAATCCTAAATATTCACTGGAAGGACTGATGCTGAAGCTAAAGCTCCAGTACTTTGGCCACCAGATGTGAAGAGCCAACTCATTAGAAAAGACCCTGGTGCTGGGAAAGACTGAAGGCAGAGGAGAAGAGGGAAGCAAAGAATGAGTTAGTTAGATAGCATCACTGACTCAGTGGACACGAATTTGAGCAAACTCCAGGAGATAGTGAAGGACAGGCAAGCGTGGCGTGCTGCAGTTCACGGGATCGCGAAGACTGGGACACAACTTAGCGAATGAACAACAACAATAAAATTTAGACAAGGTTTCAGAATAATCACATAACAAAAGTATCCAGTTCAGTTCAGTTCAGTTCAGTCGCTCAGTCGTGTCCGACTCTTTGCGACCCCATAGACTGCAGCACACCAGCCCTCCCTGTCTATCGCCAACTCCTGGAGTTTACTCAAACTCATGTCCATTGAGTCGGAGATGCCATCCAGCCATCTCATCCCCTGTTGTCCCCTTCTCCTCCCGCCTTCAATCTTTCCCAGCATCAGGGCTTTTCCAAGGAGTGCCAGAAGCCAGCATGAGGAATCCCACCCGTGACATGGTCATGTAGCAGAGATTTGATGGGCAAGGACGAGTCAGATCTCAGGTTTTCCCCCTGGCATTTCCGAGCATGTACCTCCCCCCCCCAAAAAATAAGAATCTGCCTGCTTTTCTACTCTTCTGACATTCTCTGGAAAAAGTCAATTCACGGCTTTAGTCTTCTGTATTTGAAAGAGTGTTTCGATCCAAAAACCTCTCTGATGGCTTTCTAGCCTGCCTGCAGGATGCGTACAGCTGCGTAAGTGATTGTTTGAGGCCTCCTGACTGCGGGAGGCACAGGAAGCTTAAAACATCCTAGGAATGTAGGGGCTTCCGAGGAGTCATAATCATTAGAATAGGACTGATTAAAGGTTTCATTTGTTTAGCCAATACTTGCTGCCAAATTTTCCTATCTTATATAGTTGGTATATAGAAAAACAGGTAGCAGACCTGATATTAGCAATATTAGATCTTTGAGTTAAGGACTTTCTGTGTTGTAACTCACTGTACCTTTTTTCTATAGGAATGTAACTTCATTTAGTATTTTGAGGGTAATGTAGAGTAAAGAAAAAACACTTCTAGGGAAAAGGAGTTTTCTGGTTGATAGACAATTACCCAGGAAGAGAGCCATAAAAATGTTAACAGGCCTCTTGGCCAGAAGATAATGTAAACCATCTGAGACCTTTTGTATACGGGAGGTATGCAAATAGAAAGCCTGGTTTTGGGGCTGCTAATGCTGATCTCTATGTACAATCAAAAAGGTGTAAAAGGCCCTTCTAAGATAATAGAGGGGGGGCCAGTCCTTGGAAGGGACCAGTCCTTGGAAGGGGCTAGTAGTTATTGAAAGGACTGGTTTCCCCCATGTCTCCTATTTTCTCTAATTTCTGGCTGAATTCCCATCTGGGGCGTGGAGGCTCGCCATGTCTACTTACCTGTGCTCTCTCCGATATTCAAACTGATGCCGGTGGCCTAACGTAGATGGTGCAAGCTCCTTGTCTGGAACTTTATTGGCTTTCCACGTAAACCAAGTTATTCAGCCTTATTTTCGCCATCTTAATTTTCCTACTATACTATTTCTTCCTAATCTATTCTATTTCTAAATAAATAAGTTTTCCTCGCCCACACCGTCCCCGCTTCGAATACCCTGGATCCACCGGGGCTGGACCCCGGCAAAGGAGTCAGTTCTTCACATCAGGTGGCCAAAGTTGCCATGATCATCTTTGCCATGATCAACAAAGATGCCATGATCTTAGTTTTCTGAATGTTGAGCCTCAAGCCAACTTTATGGTCTACCAATATTCTTTTCTAGACTATCTGAAAGTATCTAAGAAAATACATACCGCTCCTTTGCAACAACAATACCAAGTAATTGATCTTCAAGTCCTTCTGGAGTTATCATGAAATTGAGCAAAGATACCTTTGTAGCCAGCTCTGGCATATAATGTGGATTTCTCAACTTTGTGGTGATATAAAACTTGAAATCAAAGGAATACTCAATAATGACCTCACCAAGTCTGATGCAATCAATGCCACCTGTATTTCAGATAAAAATGCATAATAAATAAGCCAAAGTTACACACCCCTTTCCCTTCTGTTAAAATCCATCCTAGGTTATAAGTAAAACGTCATAAAGTAATTTCAAATAGAATACAAGTGTTGCAAAAGCCACAGACACAGAGGCAAGTAAGCAATTATACAGCATGAATCATTAATTCTGCGGTAATATTGTTTTTTCCTGGTTGTCATGGAGCCTTCTAAATTAAGATTCCTTTTGATCTTACTTCCTCTATTAATTTTCAATAATGGTTCCAAAATTATTTATGTATGACTAAAGCTCTTAAAGTACTAGAATTTGACAGAGAAAAAATTTTATAAGCAGAAAGATATACAAGGTAGACAATGTTTACCTAAAGTCAACTCTGGTCCACATTAACCATTACTATTCATAGTAATGGACTTTGTGTGGTCCTTGGTCATAAGATAAAGGAATTTCAGGCTGGATTCAACTTCTGTATGTTCTCTACAGAACAATCTAAATAACAGTGACTAAGGCAATCAAAGGAAGGCAAGGTATTTATTTTAGAATATCTGATACTTGTTCAAATTTCCTTTCATGCATAACAATGACACAAAGTTCTGCATTATTAAGATTATTATTAAAATTATGTAGTAGTCTTCTTCCTTCAAAGATAAGCCTCAAAGATAATCCAATCACCTTTCAGTTTTAGCAACTAATATCAATTGACTTCTACCTTGTTTAAAAGTTTGTCTAAGTAGTAAAGGTTCCAATGATGGATCCAGTTCTTCACCAACATTTTCTAATAGAAGTGGAGTTCCAAATTGAATACAGTTTTCCAGTGTTCTCATATAGTCTGCATCTGATAGCTTAATAACACTAAGCTGATTTTCTTTCTCAGAGTTTTTGATCCACTTATTGGCTTGACCCTGGGGGTCAATCATTAAAGGCCTAAAATATAATAAGAAAAAATTTAGGGGACTAAATAGATGTTGAGATTTATCTAAAATTATATAATTTAAATAATAAATATCACCGTCAACCTATAGAAAGTGTTTCATATACATTATCAGGATAAATCTTCACAAAAGTTCTGTGAGGAAAAGGAAAATGGAGTTTCATTCTCATTTATTTTTGAAATGAAGAAATTAAGTACTTTGCCCAAGGTTTTAAGGTCAAGAACTAGTTTAATGTCAGAAGTAGGACCTTATGAATGTGTAAGCTGTGCTCTTTCCAGTTTAACACATGGTCTTCATAGTAATTATAACACATATCATCTGTTAACATAATATGAAAAATAATCCTATGTATCGGATAAGAATTTAAAATAAAAGATCTACTGGCCTATAATGGATTTCCTTAAGTCATGAGTAGAACCATAAACTAAGTTTCCAAGTTTAGTCTCGTATATATTTGAGATCTATTTAGGAAATTTTTTCTATGTAAGTATGGTAAAAGACTTTGTGTTCAAGAACATACAATTCATAGTTTCAGAGAATCAATATATGAGGTGCTTTCCTCTTCCTCCATGATGATACTGACCATCCTGAGTTCCTTTTGTATTTGGTACTGAAGAACCTAGGTTAAAATTTTAAGTCCCCTTTATGTTAAAACCCCGGAGGCAGGCTATGCCTCACGAAGATAACTTTCCCCTTATCTGGTGACTCAGAGTCTCCTGGTCCCTAACAAAGCCCCATTCTATTAATTCTTAACTGATGACTTACAACCTAGTTTCCTGACCTTGCAAGGAGACACCCTCTCAAAAAGATGTATTTTCTGTCGGACTTTTCCGGGTAATTGTTCTTCTAAGAACTGGCCAAGCGCCGCAGGGTGGTCAGTCAACTGTTTCGACTTAATTACCTGCAGACCTATCCCACCAATCAAGCATCCTCACCCCACCTACACCTGCCTATAGCTCCCTACCACATTGTTCCCAATATCCTGACCCCACCCACACCTGCCTGTGATTTTTCGGTATAAAAGTTCCTCGCGATTAGTGTTCGAGGTTCATCTCCTCCGGTGGAGATTGAACCCCGGCGCGCCGGCCTAATAAATCCTCTTGCCTGTTGCATCGAATCCGAGTCACTGTGGTCTTTAGAGCGACAGATCCTGAGAAAAGGCCGTTAGGTCTTACAGTACAATGTATTAAATTATTTTTAAAAATATTAATACAGAAAGGGGAATTTTCACTTCATGTCACTTTGGCTTTCCCAGACATTCTCCTTCTATTTCAACAATTTCTAGGGATAAAAATCCCCTTTCCCTTAGCCTAAAAATAAACTCTTTAATCAACTAATCCCAGATAACTTTGTTCTTTTATTTTCTTTCCTTTCCAAAAGACAAACCAATTCAACAACAGCTGTATGGTTGTCTTCTTTCTCCACTCAAATTGGGCTGAAATCTTATTGAAAACACAAGAAGTCCAGATATCAGTTAAAATTTACTTTGCTATCACAGCAAACAGATGAAAAGTGTTCTGGAAATGAGAAAGTTACTTTGCACACAATTGTTTAAAAGTTTCTAGTAGCTAGACTAGATGCTTTTAGTACCTTTCAAAGTCCTGTTTAAAGGAACATTTTTTCCCCTCCTTTTAAAAAAATTTTTTATTTTATTTTTTATTTATTTATTTATTTTTTTTAAATTAATTTTTATTTTTTAGTTGTTTTGCTTTACAATACTGTATTTGTTTTGTTACACATTAAAATTAGGCTAATTACTTTACAATATTGTAGTGATTTTTGCCATACATTGACATAACTTTATTATTAGAAAAAAATATGGTATTTGTTCATTCCCCTACAAAAAGTAATAATTTCTATAAATTAAGTTTTTCTAATGCTTATGTTCTACTCAATGGACATGAGTTTGAGTGGACTCTTGGAGTTGGTGATGGACAAGGGAGGCCTGGTGTGCTGCAGTCCATCGGGTCACGAAGAGTCAGACACAACTGAGCAACTGAACTGAGCTGACTGAATGCTTATCTTGGTAATACCTAAATCAATCAATGTTCTCAGTAAAGCAATAATTAGAGATCCTGTTTTTCTAAAAGAAATACAACTCCTACTTAATACAATTTTATGTGAGTATTACAAATACAATTGGAAAGCTGACTTGTGTCTGTCCGAAAAATAAGGCCATGCAGGGTTTTGTGTTCCATGTGTATCTGACTGTAGGTATGAGAGTAATACTCATCTACGTTTGAGATCCAAAAGCAGGGCAGTCTAAAGAAAAAATCATTATTGATTTATGCTTCTAACAGCAGTAGTAATTTTGGGGAAAACATAGCTTTGCTGTTAAGTAGCCAGTGTTGTATTAGTAAACAATAATGAAGTAGAAACAGTAAGTATTTTCATTGTGGTTAAAAAGTAGGCAAAGTCAGAATTTTGCCTACTTTAGTATCAGACATAGATACTAAAATGAGGTATTTGAAGAAAATACTTATTTTTAAAAACTAACAGTTACTGAGCACTTATCACATGCAGTAAAATGAATAATCAATTTTTAAACTCTGCTACAGTAAGGGCTTCCCTGGTGGCTCAGATGGTAAAGCGTCTGCCTGCAATGCGGGAGACCCGGGTTCAATCCCTGGGTGGGGAAGATCTCCTAGAGAAGGAAATGGCAACCCACTCCAGTATTTCTTGCCTGGAAAATTCCACGGATGGTGGAACCTGGTAGGCTACATCCATGGGGTCACAAAGAGTCAGACACGACTGAGCAACTTCACTTTCACTTTCAAGAGAGAAAATGAGAGAGAAATATTTGACTCCAAATATCCTGATACCAGAGTCTGCACTACTCTTAACCACTGTGTAATATTATAAACAGACAAACTTTTAGAAATTATGAGCAAGCACAAGAAGAATTAATAATCAACTATAGTTTCAGCAGCATGAGTGGCTAAGATACCAATAGAACTCCTTCTGCTACCAAGTACTGGTGGATAAAACATGACATTTCAAAAATACATAGGTGGCATACATTTGAACTATACATACATAGTTTATATGGACAGAAAAACACAGGTGCCAGAAAAACAGCTTTGTATGTGTGAGCTGAAATGACAGCTAGCGTTGGGGAAAGTGTCAGTACTAATAATAACTTAAGGGCTCCTTGAGCCCATACGTAGCAGGAAAGTAAAACTGAAATCCCTGTATTAAGTTTAAACCCACAGAAGTCTTCGTGAATCATAGAAAAATCCAACTCTATTCGTAAGGAGACAAGAAAGAAGTGTTCTGATTCTTGTCTCATCTTCAGCTTGGAAAAAGTTCTCTGAGAACCTGTAACCATGGGTCAATAGTTTATGCAGGTTCAAGGGGTAAGTTTATACTATGTACATGATACAGGAAATTCCAGCTGGGAAACTTAAATATATTGAGCCAATAACACTGGTATGAATCCTGAAATAAGGACAAAATATACACTGTAGCTGGGCCAAGAGCAAAAGAAAAACTCAACCCTTGGAGGAGAGGTAGAAAAATGTCTTTGGCTAAAACATACCTTTACCAACCTTCACTAAGCAGATATCCCTTAACTCTAGGAGAGGGTGTGAAACTCCTGTTCAGGATCAACCAAGGCAGAATGCACACTTAGCTGTCACAGGGAGGAGGGCCGGCAGGCTGAAAATATCCTACACCGAAGGCCCAATATGCACAGGGCCTTCCTAAGACTAGGAAATCAGAGTGACAGACAACTCTCACTTTTCCCCAAACAGCCTCACATGGAGCACTGAGCAGAAGCAATCCACCTCTAGGGGAACAAAAACAGAGAGAGACCCTCTCTGTGTCATGGGCATTCAGGAACAGCTGAAAGTTGAAGGTGAAACTCTAACACTGAGAAAAACACTCCAGAAAGCTATCCCTCATTCTCAGCATAGACCCATGGTTAGATTAAGTTGACACCACTGGTCCCCTGAACTTTACAAGAGTAACAGCAAAACCCAAACCTAGTTCAACTGATGATTAGACTGACTCAAACCTCTGTGCTAATGGAGTGACAGAAGAAGAGGCATGCCCATTTCCAGGAGTTAATACCATTACGCTCAGTTCCTGCTGTTAGACTGAAAATATCTTGCATTCAATCAAATATTATGAGATATTTAAATAAGCATGGGAAAAAAAACTCAAAACATTCTCAAGAGACAAAAGAAACTATCAGAAACGCCTCAAAGATGACACAAACATGGGAAATATTAGATATGTAGTTTTTAAATAACTGTGATTAAAATGTAAAAGAGCCAGTGAGAAAAGTGGATGATATGCCTCAAGGGACGATCTTCCACACAGAGATGAGCTATAAAGGAAGAGTTAAATGGAAATGCTAGAGATAAAAACTGTCAACTCTAAAGAATTTCTTTCATGGGCTGCATAGATTCAATACAACTAAGGAGACAGTCAGTTAATACAGTTATGAACTTGAAGACAGTTTTATAGAAATTATCCAATCTGAAATTCAAAAAGAAAAAAAGAGTGGTTAAAAGCAGAACAGGGCCTCTGAAAGTTTGGGGTCATACCAAAAAGACTCACAACTGTAAGTTTTCTTCCCAGAAAGAGAAAAGGGATAAAATGAAGTAGATCTGAGAAGCTCAAAGAACCTCAGTCAAGAGAACTACAAAGACGAACACACACACACTCCAATATACTAATACATCACAATCAAACTGCAGGCAACTAAAAACAGAAAGAAAAACAAAACAAAACTGAAGGCTGTCAGAGGAAAAAAGTTACAGAAAAGGAACTAAAATTAGAGCAGGCTTATCAGAAACTGCTGCTAAGTTGCTTCAGTCATATCTGACCCCTGTGCGACCCCATAGACAGCAGCCCACCAGGCTCCTCTGTCCCTGGGATTCTCCAGGCAAGAATACTGGAGTGTGTTGCCATTTCCTTCTCCAATGCATGAGAGTGAAAAGTGAAAGTGAAGCCACTCAGTCATGTCCGACTCTTCGAGACCCCATGGACTGCAGCCCACCAGGCTCCTCCGTCCATGGGATTTTCCAGGCAAGAGTACTGCAGTGGGTTGCCATTTCCTTCTCCTATCAGAAACTACGCAGTCTAAAAACAATGGAGTGACATCTTTAAAGGAAAAAAAGCAAAACCAGAAGAATCCAAAAACTGTCACCTCAGAATTCTAAACCCAGCAAAAAAATCTTTAAAAATGAAGATGAAATAAAGAAATAAAAAAGCTGACTCAATTAATTGCAATAGACCTGTACACTGAAAATGTTGAAAAATATTTGTCAGGCAGAAAAAGTATGAAATCAGATAGGAACATAAGACATAAAGAAGTCTAAGGGAATTTCCTGGTGGTTCAGTAGTTAGGACTTGGAGTTTCACTGTTGTGACCTGGGTTCAATTCATGGTTGGGGAACTGAGTGACTGCAGGCCATACAGTGCAGCTGAAAAAACAAACAAACTCACAAAGTCCTAAAATGGGGGAAAAATGAACATAAACATAAAAGACATTTTCTTATATTTAATCACTCTACTATAATTACTGTCTAAAGTAAAAATAGTAACAATATGTTATGGGATTCATGGCATGAAAAATAAAACAAACAATAACAGCACAATAAATAGGGGAACGACATTTGAACTACACTGCTGAAAGATTCTTATACTACATGTGTAGTAATATATTGTTATTTGAAAATATTACAGATTATAATATTCATCTTTAATTTCTGTGTTTGAGTGTTTCCTGCAGAGGTACAGATCAGTAATGGCCTGCCTCAGGGGCAGGGGCTCTGGGTGCGCAGACCTGGGTATGGCATAAGCCCTCTTGGAGGAGGTCGCCATTAATACCACCACAGAGCTGCCAGAACTTACACAGGACTGGAGGAACAGACTCTTGGAGGGCACAAACAAAACGTTGTGTGCACCAGGACCCAGGAGAAAGGAGCAGTGACCCCACAAGAGACTGACCCAGACTTGCCCATGAGTGTCTAGGAGTCTCCAGGTGGAGGCATGGGTCGGCAGTGGCCTGCTGCAAGGTCGGGTGCACTGAGTGTAGCAGTGCATGCGTGGGACCTTTTGAAGGAGGTCGCCATTATCTTTTTTACCCCTACCACAGTTTGGCCCCAGATGGGGAAACAATGGGAACAGTGAGAGACTTTATTATTTTGGGCTCCAAAATCACTGCAGATGGTGACTGCAGCCATGAAATTAAAAGACGCTTGCTCCTTAAAGAAAAGCTATGGCCAACCTAGACAGCATATTAAAAAGCAAAACAGTATGGTACTGGCACAAAAACAGAAATATAGATCAATGAAACAAAATAGAAAGCCCAGAGATAAATCCACACACCTATAGACACCTTATCTTTGACAAAGGAGGTAAGTATATACAATAGAGTAAAGACAATCTCTTTAACAAGTGGTGCTGGGATAACTGGTCAACCACTTGTAAAAGAATGAAACTAGATCACTTTCTAACAGCACACACAAAAATAAACTCAAAATGGATTAAAGACCTAGATGTAAGAACAGAAACTATAAAACTCCCAGAGGAGAACATAGGCAAAACACTCTCTGACCTAAATCACAGCAGGATCCTCTATGATCCACCTCTCAGAATACTGGAAATAAAAGCAAAAATAAACAAATGGGATCTAACTAAAATTAAAAGCTTCTGCACAACAAAGGAAACTATAAGCAAGGTGAAAAGACAGTCTTCTGAATGGGAGAAAATAATAGCAAATGAAGCAACTGACAAACAACTAATCTCAAAAATATACAAGCAGCTTATGCAGCTCAATTCCAGAAAAATAAATGACCCATCAAAAAATGGGCCAAAGAACTAAATAGACATTTCTCCAAAGAAGACATATGGATGGCTAACAAACACATGAAAAGATACTCAACATCACTCATTATCAGAGAAATGCAAATCAAGACCACAATGAGGTACCATTTCACACCAGCCAGAATGGCTGCGATCCAAAAATCTACAAGCAATAAATGCTGGAGAGGGTGTGAAGAAAAGGGAACCCTCTTACACTGTTGGTGGGAATGCAAACTAGTGCAGCCACTATGGAGAAGAGTGTGGAGATTCCTTAAAAAGCTGGAAATAGAACTGCCTTATGACCCAGCAATCCCACTGCTGGGCATACACACCGAGGAAACCAGAATTGAAAGAGACACATGTACCCCAATGTTCATCACAGCACTGTTTATAATAGCCAGGACATGGAAACAACCTAGATGTCCATCAGCAGATGAATGGATAAAAAAGCTGTGGTACATATACACAATGGAGTATTACTCAGCCATTAAGAAGAATAAATTTGAATCAGTACTAATGAGATGGATGAAACTGGAGCCAATTATACAGAGTGAAGTAAGCCAGAAAGAAAAACACCAATACAGTATACTAACACATATATATGGAATTTAGAAAGATGGTAATGATAACCCTGTATGTGAGACAGCAAAGGAGACACAGTTCAGTTCAGTTCAGTTCAGTCGCGCAGTCGTTTCCAACTCTTTGCAACCCCATGAATCGCAGTACGCCAGGCCTCCCTGTCCATCACCAACTCCCGGAGTTCACTCAGACTCACGTCCATTGAGTCCATGATGCCATCCAGCCATTTCATCCTCGGTCGTCCCTTTCTCCTCCTGCCCCCAATCCCTCCCAGCATCAGGGTCTTTTCCAATGAGTCAACTCTTCGCATAAGGTGGCCAAAGTACTGGAGCTTCAGTTTTAGCATCATTCCTTCCAAAGAAATCCCAGGGTTGGTCTCCCTCCGAATGGACTGGTTGGATCTCCTTGCAGTCCAAGGGACTCTCAAGAGTCTTCTCAATACCACAGTTCAAAAGCATCTGGGACTTGAACTCTTGATCTACAGAGCCTAGCCTGCCTGCGGACCTGCCCGCCTAACCGCTATGCTACCACGGCTGACTAAAAGAGACACAGATGTATAGAACGGACTTTTGGACTCTGAGGGAGAGGGAGACAGTGGGATGATTTGGGAGAATGGCACTGAAACATGTATACTATCATGTAAGAAACGAATCGCCAGTCTATGATGCAGGATATAGGATGCTTGGGACTAGTGCATGGGGATGATCCAGAGAGTTGATATGGGGTGGGAGGTTGTGGGGGGTGCTCAGGATTGGGAACTCATGTACACCCGAGACAGATTCATGTCAATGTATGGCAAAACCAATACAGTAAAGTAAAATAAAGTAAAAATAAAAGTTAAAAAAAATTAAATAAATTAAAAAAAAAATAAAAAGCAGAGAGATTACTTTGTCAACAAAGGTCCCTCTAGTTAAACCTGTTTTTCCAGTAGTCATGTATGGATGTGAGAGTTGGCTATAAAGAAAGCTGAGTGCCCAAGAATTGATGCTTTTGAACTGTGTTGTTGGAGAAGACTCTTGAGAGTCCCTAGGACAGCAAGGAGATCCACTCAGTCCATCCTAAGAAATCAGTCCTGAATATTCATTGGAAGGACTGATGCTGAAGCTGAAACTCCAATACTTTGGCCACCTGATGTGAAGAACTGACTCATTGGAAAAGACCCTGATGCTAGGAAAGATTGAAAGCAGGAGGAGAAGGGGACAGCAGAGGATGAGATGGTTGGATGGCATTACTGACTCAGTGGACATGAGTTTGAGTAAGCTCCAGGAGTTGGTGACGGACAGGGAAGCCTGGCGTGCTACAGTCAATGGGGTTGACACGACTGTGGACACGACTGAGCAACTGAACTGAATAAACTCTAGAGCAAACATTAAAAGTAAGGAATGTATAACCTGTAAGCAAGTAGTGGAGATAAAATGGAACCATAGAAAACTCAGTTAATGCAAAGCCAGGTGAAAAAAGAAGATAAAAGGAAAAAATAACAGATGAGACAAACAGAAAAGAACTGGCAAGATGGCAGATTTAAATCTAAATGTATCAATAATTCCATTTAAGTACAAATAATCAAAATACTCTGATTACAAGTGAGAATTATGTCACTTATAATCTCTATTTTAAAAAGTAGGGGGGGGAAGTCATGTGATCCCTCCCATTTAAAAGGTTCAAATGCGGACTCCCTAGTGGCTCAGTGGCAAAGAATCCACTTGCCAGCACTGGAGACACAGGTACGAATCCGGCAAGATCCCACACGCCATGGAGCAACTAAGCTTGTGGGCCACAACTAGCCAGCCTGTGCTCTAGAGCTGGGAACTGCAACTACTGAAGCCCTTGAGCCCTGCAGCTGTGCTCCACAACTCTGGAGCAGCCTCCGCTAGCCCCAACTAGAGGAAAAATGGTACAGCAATGAAGACCCAGTACAACCAAAAATAAATACATAAAAGCTTCAGATGGTTGGTAATATTCTGCCTCTTGATTGTCACAGGGATCATATGACCACAGGCTTTAGTCAAACTTCATTCTGCTGTTGCTGCTGCTAAGCCACGTCAGTCGTGTCCGACTCTGTGTGACCCCATAGACAGCAGCCCACCAGGCTCCCCCGTCCCTGGGATTCTCCAGTCAAGAACACTGGAGTGGGTTGCCATTTCCTTCTCCAATGCATGAAAGTGAAAAGTGAAAGTGAAGTCGCTCAATCGTGTCCTACTCCTCGCGACCCCATGGACTGCAGCCTACCAGGCTCCTCTGTCCATTTGATTTTTCAGGCAAGAGTACTGGAGTGAGTCAAACTTCACAAAAGTGCCCTAAAAAAGTTGCATTTTATTGTATATATTATACCTCAATAAGCCTGACATAAAATTAAAGAAAAAATAGAAGAAAAAAAGACATTTTCAGACCAGTGCACTAGAAAAATTAAAGGACAAAGACAGCATTACAAATCAGTGAGGAAAGGAAGGAAAACTCAATAAACACTGCTGGGGTAAATGGTATCATTATACAATAATTAAACAAAATTAGATCCTTACCTTGCATCACACCCAAAGATACAATAAATGTAACAGGGTCCTAATTGTTAAACTGCTTTCCCAGTTTATGACTCTTTTTCTGAGAACTATCTCCTGACCTATGGCTCAGACGGTAAAAGAAACTGCTTGCAATGCAGGAGACCCAGATTCAATCCTTGGGTCAGGAAGATCTGGAGAAGAAAATAGCGACCCACTCCAGTATTCTTGCCTGGAGAATTCCAAGGACAGAGGAGCCTGGTGGGCTACAGTCCATGGAGTCGCAAAGAGTTGGACATAACTGAGTGACTATTACTTTCACTTTTTCTTTGTCTTGCTTTTATGCTCCTGACCTATACCCATGTGTTTAACCATAATGGCTCGGCCCCCAGCCATAGGTGATAAGACTAGGGTGGATATTTGTCCCATGCCAGACTAATCAGATTTTTCTCTCATGGGATTTGCAGTTGTACTTAATGATTTGGGGTTTTGTATATTATTCAACGATGTGTTTTGTGAACTTAGGGACTAAGACTTCATTAAGGAATGGCCATGTGTACAGAAGAACAGAGTCAGCAAATAATCAGAGACAGATTAATGAAGCAGTGGAGAAAAACAAGGAAGGTAGGTCCTGCAGCCTGAGAGAGACAGTAAGAGAGGGAGAGAGAGAGAATGATTGAGAGAGATACCAATTTTCACATTACAAGAGTCTGGTAGCTTTTCTCTAAGTCCTCAGCTTTTCTCTGAGGTACACCTAAGATGGGCTTCCCTGGTGGCACAGACAGTAAAGAATCTGCCTGAAATGCAGCAGGCAAATGTTCAATTCCTGGGTTGAGAAGATTCTTTGGAAGGGGAAACGGCAACCCACTCCAGTATTCTTCCCTAGATAATTCCATGGACAGAGGAACCTGGAGGGCTACAGTCCATAGAATCACAGAGTAAGACATGACTGAGCAAGTAACACTTTCACACACACTTTTCACACTTAAGATACTCAAAAGTGAGTAACAGAAGAGCGAACATAAGTTACATTACTGGATTCTGCTGTCAGGAGGTAGGAAGAGGAGATTAAGCCTCTGTCATCACTCAGCCTAATGTCAAGAATGATGATGGCCATAGATGACCACTTTGGTCTCAACTGACAAGAAGTGAAGTCTGGTCTATAAGGATGGAGACTTATCCTTCAAAATTGACACAATCCATGATCTGTTGATCAACCAGCCCAAAAATATCAGGTACAAAGTAGTGACACCACAGAAAGATTACTTTATTAGAAGAGTTATCTTTCTGCCAGAAAATGACAGATTATTTTCTTCAATTTACATACAACTCTGAAACTTCTGGTTTCTCTGGATTTCCATTAAGCCTAATTGACATTCTGCTAACATTTTAAACTGCTATTTTAAAAATAAAAATGGCCAACAAATGCATAAAAAAGAGTTCTAAAACAAAATTAATACTCAAGGTCTAATATTCTATTAAATAGAACATTCTCACTTTTGGGATTAGCTTATTATACTTCCTCAGATTATAATGCTGCTGCTGCTAAGTCACTTCAGTTGTGTCCAACTCTTTGCAACACATGGACTGTAGTCTGCCAGGCTCCTCTGTCCATGGAATTCTCCAGGTGAGAATACACGATTAGGTTGCCATGCCCTCCTCCAGGGGAACTTCCCTACCCAGGGATCGAACCCACATCTCATGTCTCTTGCATTGGCAGGCAGATTCTTTACCACTGAGCTACCAGGGATTTTACCAATTGCCTAGACATTTTAACCTAAGGATGTTCACTCTCAAATAAAAAATACTATCAATATAAAGGAGACTTAGGTGTCTTGAAGTATCTAGTAAGGTTTCCAAAGAATATAAACAAACAATACCTCAAACTTTCAGAATATAAGATTTCTTTGTATCTTTACCATATCTTATATCCGAAAAGAAGACTGAAACCTCCATTACAGTTTTAAAGGTAGTAAATGTGATATCCTATTCCACATTTCACTTAACATAGTAAGAAAGAATTAGGATTTGAAGTTGTCTGGGTTCAAATTCTGATTACACCATTTATTAGCTCAGTTATCTCCCTAAATTTCAAATTACTAATTTATTCTGGGCTTCAGTTGTCTCATTTATAAAATGGACAAAAAAGACTGTGTTATACCTTGACTCATAGGAATTTGTGAGAATATAAGGTATTAAAGTAGTATCTCATGAATATAAGAACTCAGTATTATCCATCATAATTTGTTTGACATAAGGTCAAGAAAAGACTTTTATATTAGATGGCAATATGACTAGATAACTATTTACAAGAAAATATCTCTCAGATGAGAATAATTTCCCAAGTTTCCAAAAGTGATATAAATTAAAAGATAATAAAAACCATCTACTATGATAGTAGCTATAAAAGATTTACATGAAATTGCATGAATTACAAAATGAGTAGAAATACCTAGCTAAAATCAATACATTGAATAGCTAAGAACTGGAAACAGCCCAAGCATCCAACAACAGGAAAATACATAAACAATTACAGAGTCATGTAACTGAATAATACTCAGCAACAAAAATTAGTAAGATTATGCTGTGTGGAAAAAGCCTTACACAAAAGACGGCATACAGTACGATTCCATTTATATGAAGTTCTAGAACAGGCAAAACTAACCTGTGATGGACGATAATCAGAATAATAATTTCCTATGGAGTGAACGAGGGGATTTACTGGGATGGGACTAAAAAGACTGTGTTAGTTTGAGTCGCACAAGTGCATACTTTTGTTAGAACTCACAAGCTTGTGTATTTTTGTATATTTGTATTAAATTTTATATATTTCATTGCATGTAAATTTTACCTCAAAAGAAAAAAAATATTGAACTTTACTTAATGATATGCATGCTGAAGTATTTGGGAGGAAGTACGTCCATGTCTGCAACATATGTAGAAACAGATAAAAAAGGATGAGTAGAAGGATGGATAGAGGGATGGACAAGAATAATGAAACGTTAACTGCAGGATCTAGGAGGTAGTAGCTATATGGGTACTTACTCTGAAATCTTTCAATTTTTCTCTATGTTCGGAAAGTTTCAAATAAAATAATTGAAGAATAAATACTTTATCTTCCTTACCAGCGCCTGGAGTTGTTAACAATCACTCCATTGTCTATGGAGAAAGTATCTGTAGGCAATCCAGCAATATTCCAGGCTCTGATTGTTACTGGGTCACCCAAGGTCTTACTCAGTGAGAACTCCTCTGAACACGGGATTTTTTTCTCCTGTTAGAAATACACAGATTTATTTTTGACATTTTCTCTTATTTTATTGATTAAAATATTTTTAATTAATATATTATTTGTTGTTAGTATTTAATAATTCTAAACAACTGAAAAAACTGAATGAAAAGTTAGACTATGGAAATATTTTACTGATCAAATAAGAAGAAAAAAACTTCATATTTTCAGTCATTTCTTTCCTTCTCTATTTTTATTATCATCCTCTCCCCCCAAATACCCGAACATACTTTAAATGTTCTAAAAATAAACTCGTAAGAAAATATAAAACCATTACCTTGCACAACATGCTCCAATCTTCTGTACATGTTTGTCGAAAGCCAGAAGTGAAAGCACCAAGGTAGGCTATTACTCCCGCTGATATTAAGACATCACCAGTCAAATTTTCATATACTATCTGAAGGTCATCTGCAGCTTGAGACCATCTGGGAGACCAAGCAAAGGCAAAATAGCCTCACCAAAGAGAATGATTAAAGACAGTAATGAAACAGCCAGGGGTTTCTAGTCCAAATTCTATAACAAAATGCCATGAAAAGTTGGGCACTTGTTTATCTATAAAATGAGGAGGTTAGGTCCCTTCTAGCTCTAATATGCTATAATATACATTTATGTTTTACAAACAGTAATTCACTATTCATTATTAGAATATTATGCATTTCTTATAGGACTTGTTCTTTCAGGATAGGAAAACAGAAACAAACAAAAAAAAAATCACCAGAATTTTGTTTAATAATTTTATTCCAGATTATTTGGCCCAGTGGCCCTGCTATTTGTTTCTGAAAAACACAGAACATTTGTAATTCATTACCAAAAATTATATTTAAGTTGTATAGCAGTTGGCATACTATATAAGGTCGGTATCTTTTTCCATTTAATGAAACTTTTACCATAAAAAGTGCATTTCAAAACCATCTAATCTGCACTATGAACTGGCTTTGTTACATCAAGTCAGTTATTTAAAATAAATTTAACAAAATGAACCAATATTTACTGCTGCTGCTGCTAAGTTGCTTCAGTCTACTCCCTTCCAAACACTTTATTACAAAACATTTGAACACAAAATTGGAAAGAACTGCACAATGATCATCCACATACTCACTACTAAGATTAAAACTTATCTTTAGCCTTATTTGCCTCTTTCTCTTTCTCTCTCTCTTTTAACATTTGAAAGCAAGTTGCAAACACCATCCTTGACACTGAAATTCTGTTAGAAGCCTAGCCAGGTGCTTTATAGAAAGTCCCATATTCTCAACCAGCCATTTAGAAATCAGTAATCAAAATAAACAACTCACTCCAGTATTCTTGCCTGGAAAAATACCATGGACAGAGAAGCCTGGCAGGCTACAGTCCATGAGGTCACAAAGAGTCAGATATGACTGAAGTGACTGAGCATGGCATGGCATGGCAATCATAATACCCAAAGAGAGCTGCATATTCAAGCCAGACATTTTAAAACATTGTTAAAATGAGTAGAAATCTGACCTCGATTTTTCTCCACCTAGTCCTCCAATTAGTTTTGAGGCTCTTTCAAGTTTCTTAGCACAAAGTTCCACCTGGTCTTCTAAACGAGCTTTTTCCTCAGTTTTCTCAAGAAATATTCTTTCTAAATTTTCCAAATGATGTTCTACTTCTGCCAGTTCTTCTCTCTTCTGATTCAAAAGCTCCATTGTCTCAGCTAAGGACTTCTGAGCTTCTGTTAAGCGGGCTTTCTTAGGAGCCACTACCTGTTTGGGAACAGTACATGCAGCTATAACATGTACTATATATAACATTGACAATCAACATAATTCTTTATAGATATTTTGAATTTAAATGTTTATGATTATAAATACATTTATTACTTATAAAAATAAATCATGCAAATTTTAAATGCCTTAAATCTTATATTTTCATATGCAAATAAAGTAAAATATATTTCTATATCTTATAAAATATATAAAATCATCCTGGACCAGCAAACTTCATCTATAAATGGGCAAGTTACTCTAATAATATGTCACAAAATGTAGTACAAAAGCATAACATGTAGCAAAACATCTCAATACAATCAGGAGTTGCCTCTGAACTGTCGCAAAACAGAAAAACATGTAACAGAAATAAACAAACACTTAAAAATACATGAATGTGCTGCCTTTTTTTTTTTTTTTGGCATTTCCAAGTTTTTGATTTCCTTCCCAGTTAGCTGAGGATTACATTTGCTTTGAGGAGATTAAGACAGTAGCAGTAATACAAAGAGAAATAAAGACTTGGTATTTAGCTTCACTAACAAAGTTGAATTTTCCTCAACAAATTGTTGAAAAGTGATGCTTTGTTGAGAGAAAAATAATTTTCTAAAGTTTTTATTTTATTATGCTCATCAGTATATGAAGAATGGGGTATAGCCAACTTGGTTAGAGTAAACTATAAGACACCAGTATAAGGAATTTACAAAATGACCAAAGAGAGTATATGTCCATTTGAAAGAAGGGAGACCTAAGTTTACTAACACATTGCCATGAGTGAGCTGAAGGCTAAGAGGAAGACTGAAGCAAAGAATCAGATACGATTGACCTGTTTTCTCTCCTCAGGGCAGAAATCCTGAAGGGAAAATGTGTTAAACAGAAATTATCCTATGCTTTTCTTCCTACTTTGGACTTTAGAGAAGAGCTTGCTGGATATCTCCCTTCAACCTTTCCATAACAACACGAGGCAGGTGCATTGAAATTAAAATAGTGTGGAGGTACAAGGCTTACTCCTTGTAAGGAAAGTTATGACCAACCTAGACAGCATATTAAAAAGCAGAGACATTACTTTGTCAACAAAGGTCCATCTAGTCAAGGCTATGGTTTTTCCGTGGTCATGTATGGATGTGATAGTTGGACTGTGAAGAAAGCTGAGTACTGAAGAATTGATCCTTTTGAACTGTGGTGTTGGAGAAGACTCTTGAGAGTCCCTTGGACTGCAAGGAGATCCAACCAGACCATCCTAAAGGAGATCGGTCCTAGGTGTTCATTGGAAGGATTGATGCTGAGGCTGAAACTCTAATACTTTGGCCACCTCATGCAAAGAGTTGACTCATTGGAAAAGACCCTGATGCTGACAGGGATTGGGGCAGGAGGAGAAGGGGACGACAGAGGATGAGATGGTTGAATGGCATCACTGACTCGATGGACATAAGTTTGAGTAGACTCCGGGAGTTGGTGATGGACAGGGAGGCCTGGTGTTCTGCGATTCATAAGGTCACAAAGAGTCAGACACAACTGAGTGACTGAACTGAACTGAACAGGGTGTTAAGTCAGAAAAGAACCTAAATACCTTAGATTCTCTGCTTTATACAAAGAATCTAGAACATTCCACATGTCTTGTGGGGCATGCAGAAACAGGCTGAGTTGACAGTTTGCAGACCTGCTGGAATTACTATGGGGCAGGGCAAGATGTTCAAATGGAAGAATATTCAGATAGAATTAATTTTACTTATACCAGATGTATACTGGTCTACTCCTCTGAAATGAAAAAAATCCATACCTTTCTAACAAGCATGTATGCCTCATTAGGAATATCTTTTCAACTGTTACAGCATGATTACTCATTCTGTACTCTAAGGTTTTTCTAAATACATAATATCATGTATTTCCATGGGCATTTTTATTTATATTTTCTGCTCCCCTTGGTAGAATTTTGCAAGTTATAGAGGGCAAGGCCAGTGCTTCCTTCCTTGGTCTTTTGCTAGTCAAATTTGCAAAGTGCTCTTTTTAAAATTTTATTTATTTTTAATTGAAGGATAATTGTTTTATAATGTTGGTTTCTGCCATATATCAATATGAATCAGCCATAGGCATACATATGTCCCCTCTTGAAGCTTTCTCCCATCCCATCAAAATGCTCTTAACCATTCTCTGTTCTCCTGTAATTTGGCCCCAGGGAGTCTTCAAAAAAACTCCCTATCACTTCTTGAGTCCATGCTTTTCCTCTTAACCCTACTGGAATTTCTTACTTCTGACCTCTGCATCAAGATTTTCATCTGCCACTTGGCCTTTGATGTTTTGGATTTTTCTTTGCTTCTGCTGTCTCCCATAAAACTTAATTCTCTTTTGCCCCAGGTCCCTGTAACTAAAGGTCAGTCTGGCCAGTTCTGTTGATCTCCCTGCTCTCATGTATACTGGTCCCAACAGGTTATGTCATACGTAAGCATTCTCTTCATCCACTAGACACTCAATTAACGTCTGATTATGCTATCCATGGAGTAGCAAAGAGTCGGACAAGACTGAGCGACTGAACTGAACTGATTATGCTCACTTTTAGAAACTTCTGAACTAGTAAATAAAGGCACAGATCTTTTATTATGAACAAATTTATTTCAATTTTCCTTTTTTCACCAAATATTCGTTAATACAGTGAATTCAAAACACCACTTTTTTTTTCAGTTGAAGAAAGAACTTCAATTCTAAAATGACAGATTAAAAAAATTTTTTTTAATCACAAACCTTTTTAGTAAATATGAGGGGAAATGAGTTAGGCTGAACTCAACAGAAGCTAACCTTAGAATTTTCAAAGGCATTGGTTGGTTTAGTCCCTAAGTCATGTCCAACTCTTGTGACCCCATAGACAGTAGTCTGCCAGGCTCCTCTGCCCATGGGATTCTCCAGGAAAGAATACTGGAGCAGATTGCCATTTCTTCTCCATTTCAAAGGCATAGATTTTAATTTATGGGAATATTTCAATAGAAAATGGATGTGCTGATCCTCAAAATACCTTTGCAACTCTGTCATACACTTCCATAGCCATGATCCACTTACACAGACCCTCAGCTGCAGAGGAAGCTTTAGCAACCTTAGGAGGATCAAATTCAGGGTTTGTTAAGTATTCACCACGAATCTTCTGCATAACAGTCACCTGGAAACAAAGATTTAGATCTTAAAATTTCAACATATAACACACAATCATTAGATAAAAAATTGATCATATATAGTTTAAAAAAAGAGTATATAAAACAGTTATGTTGTCTTTAAAAACCAAAGTCGGTACTTTGAGATATTTTTAAAATAAGCATAATTGCAGCAAATTTATTATAGGTAGTCAAGATATGTCTTCTAAAAAAAATTAAAAGACCTTTGCAGTTTGGGAAAACATGTGTAAACAAAGAAAAAGAACTATAGTAAAGAACATAAATATATAGAAGTTTGGACAAAAAATTATATACTTTTAATCTCAGAAATCTGTGTATCCAATATGTTAAGAAATAAACTATTTTAAGAAGACATTTTGAGAACTCTTTCATGTCAGTAATACATTAAAACAGTTCATTTATTCAATGACTTTGGATGGTCTAAAAGAGGAGTGGTTTTATGCATTATGAGAATTCATAATATAGTCATTAATAAGTATTCCTTTACTATTTTAATTCTACTGATACTCTATTTGCTTACATTTTATATAATATTGAAAAATGTTAAAGATTTTCTATATCTTGGCAAAATTACATTTATAGAAAAAAATCCAATGAAACTCACAGGAATATTGTCCTTGTCATATTCTCTCAAATCTCTTAAGAAATTCATATCTCCTAGAAGTTTTTTGCTAGGTCCCCAGTAATCTAATATCTATAAATAAAATTTATGGAAACATTATATGTGTAATTAAATATGTTTGATATAAAACTTTTCTTCTTGAGGTTTAAGGTATACTAATCCAGAGAAACTATACACTGAACTTTCAAAATATCTACTTACATGTCCTTGGAAATGAAATAAAGAGATTCCTCTCTCTGAGAACATGTTAAGTATATCAAATATTTAAAATATGCATATGAATTTACATATTGAACTTATTATTAAAAATTAAATATTGAGAGTTTCCCTGGTGGTCCAGTGGTTAAGAGTCCATCTTGCAATGCAGAGAACAGGGGTGAGATCCCTGGTTGGGAGGATCCCACACACCACAGAACAACTAAGACCATGTACCACGTCACAAGTACTGAGCCTGTGTTCTAAAGCCCTTGTTCTACAATAAAAGCCACTGCAATGAGAAGCCTGTGCACCACAACTAGAGAAAAGCTGTGCATAGCAACAAAGACCTGGCACAGTCCAAAAAATAAGTCAATTTTTTAAAAGTTTAATTAAAAAAAAACAACACACCGACAGGCAAAAAATATGATCATTTCTTTTTAGAAAACTTAAGAAAAGCAGCTGGTACAAATACCATCAAAATTTCATGTAAGAAAAAATATTTTTATTATTTCAACTTTTATTTTCCTGTAATCATAAATCATAAAGGTAGTGCTATAAACTGAAAGTCTGTGTCCTCTCCCCAAATTCCTATGCTAAAACCTACTTTCCAGGATAATAGTACTTGGAAGTGGGGTCTTAGGAACGTGATTTAAGTCATGGATGTAATCAGCCCCCTTATAAAATAGAGGGCAGGGAGCTCCCTCCCATTCCACCATGAGAAGACAGTAGTCTATAAACCGGGACTTGAACCCTCACCAGACACTGAATCTACTATAGGCTTGATTTTGGACTTACCAGCCTCTAGAAGTGTGAGAAATAAATGTTTGTTGTTGATAAGCCACTCCAATCTATGGTAATTTGTTAGAGTAGCCCAAATGGACTAGGACGGGTAGCAAACATTTTTCTTACAGAAAATCCCTTCACCTACCTAGATTTTCCCAAGTGGAATACAGAAAAGAAAGCAGTAAGACAAAGATTATACACTGCTCAGTTATAAGCTAAAGCACATGGTACTCACACTCATAAAATAAAAAATGTTAAATAACTAGCTGAACATTCTTTTTCTTAATTTCAGAAGCTTGATAGGGGTGTGTGAGTGTTGTGTGTGTGTGTGTGTGTGTGTGTGTGTATGTATGAGAATAACTTGATAAGGTAGGAGCCTATTTTTTTATCTTTATTATCTCAAGAGAGGACAGAATGGGCCCTCGACAAAAACCCAATTCTCCAATTCAGGGATTCAAACCTAGGTATTGTAAAAACTTGAAAAGAAAAAGAAAAAACCCTGAACAGAAAATAAGTGTATAAATTTAGTTTAGGACAGATGTTATATCTTTCTTTTTAAGGGATATACCTTTGAATAACAATTGCAATAATAACAGCTAACGTTTACTAATAAATGTGTAGCATTTATTATCACAGACAGCTTACTGTGTGAAAGGCCTTATACGTTAAGATCTCGGTATGTAGTAACTAACCCAATCCTCATGTTAACTTTGTGATGAAAGTACTATGACAATGCTCCTTTTACAGAGATCCACAGAGGTTAAGCATCTTCCCCAGGGTCACACTGCTGGGAGGGTCAGGATTTCTGAATACAGACATTCTGGCTCCCAAGCACATAGTTTTAACGACACCACAGTACTAGTTACCTCAGCAGAATTTCTTGAATGCTTGGAAACAACACCTGTATAACCATTCTTGAGGCTCTTAGCAAGAAAATCACAGCTATCACCCTGTTCATTCAACCCCACCCCAGTAGACTGGTGAATCCTGCAGAGCCAGAAAAGGTGGTGGAAACCACTGGGACTACATTTCTCTGATACTATACTGCCCTCGGGCTTCTGTGGTAGCTCAGAAGGTAAAGAATCCACCAGCAATGTGGGAGACCTGGGTTCAATCCCTGGTCTTGGGTTGGGAAGATCCCCTGGAGGAGGGAGAGGCAACCCACTCCAGTATTCTTGCCTGGAGAATCCCCACGGACAGAGGAACCTGGTGGTCTATAGTCCACGGGGTGGCAAAGAGTCGGACACGACTGAGTGACTAAACACAGCATAGCGTACTGCCTTCACTTTACCCTGGAATACATGTACAATGTGTCTTCCTTGGACTGGGTACTATTGACATTTAATTTAATAACAGTTGTTGTAAAGTGTTCTGTACATTCATGAACGTGATATAAATCTGTGTCTAGTTATTACCTTGCCTCCAGTTCCTGAAGGATCCGAAATTTTTTCTGGTTTATATCTTTCATAACACAAACAGCAGCCATAACTAGTTTAACACCAGATGGAGGATTCTTCATTGACTTCACAATTGTAATGTCAGCTGGCTAAATCAAAAGAAAATAGGATGTCTTTAGGACAGCCTATTTGTAAATAATGACAGTTATTTTATAATGTTGGAGAGTAATAACAGCACTGATTTTCATCTGAAACTATAATTGTTTTTTGCTCTGTGTGGTTATAAAAAAGGTAACAAAAAGTTGAAGCACAGCAAATCAATGTTTCCCAAGTGTTTGAGAGTACACAGATCCTTATGAGAATATGATGTCAACTAAGAACATTTCTAATAAAATATTTTTGCACACATATACAAAATTTTTATACAACGATATACCAAGCCTACACATGGAATCCATCTTAAGAACCCTAATTTAGATAAAGGCTTAATTCCACATTTGTTTATATATTAGTTTTACCCACCAAAAATGAAAGAAGAGGTAGTTTCCAATTCCAAGTTTATTTTCTAAAAAGGTATATATTGTTATGACAGACACAATAGATCCATTTATTTACTATCCTCTCCAATATCCTCTGACTTCCCTTGCAATTGCTGGAAAGCTAACAACAATAGATCTTAGTTTCCTACGCAGCTGGAGCTGCAGGAGGTCATTAGGTTCTACCATCAGATCACTTCAGTGATCCTGCAAGATGCTGAACTACTGACAGGTTGAGCTTACCATTTTGTCAGATATTTTGCATGAAAGTTAGGGCACTGATTAGGAAAAAAGGCATAGAGTGGGGACTGGATATCTTGAACTCCCATACTACACTGGGCCTCCCTAGCTAATAGAAGCTCATCTCTCTGATCTGTTTGGTGAGATTATTCTGGTTTGCCTGAACACCCTATATAGAGAAATATGCAACAGTCTAATGCAGACAGGTGCAACCCACATCTACACTGGGAATGATCTTTAGGTTTTTCTGTACATGCCTGACCAGAAGCCTGCAGAAAGGTGACTCCGTATTCTACTTAACAATGCCTCCTGGCTCAGGTACAGAACCAATTTGGCCTCTTGGAGATTGTTCCATTCCCACTGGAATATCCTGAATAAAAATTATAAATAAATATACAAAAGCAAAAACATAAGATAACAATATATCAAAGAGGAATTGTTAAGAGTCAAATTTAATTTGACTGGATGATAACAATATAATAGCACCCACTGAAAATGATCAACACGGAATTAACCAAGTCTCTGTTATACAGTTACAGTCACTGATAAAACACAAGCTCATTCCAACACTTGCCTTTAGTGTATCCAGTGCAGACAGGGCTGCTTCCAAGGCTGGAATTGCCTCCGCTAGATCACTTTCACATTCATTCTTCAGAGTTTGGGCTTCCTCAGCTTTTCCACTGGCTATCTCTTCATCAAATTTCACAAACTTTCTTTTTGCTTCCACTTGTGCAGATTCTATCTCGATAATCTAAGCAAAAGAGAGAAAAAAATAAAGACATCTTAAACATGCTTAAACACCCTATTGTTTTCTCTATCTTAGAGACAAAAGAATATTTGAAAACTAGGACAGCAAACATATAATTTTGAAGGATAAAATGAGGAGAAATGTAAATATATGTGACCTAATTCAGTGATGAGCTTCTTATCTTTCTTCAAAAACAACAGAACCCACAAGGAACCCAGTGAATCAACTGAAAAGAGTAATGTCCTAAAGATCTTGTCACAAATGAATTAAGGCTTATTATCAAAGTTGAATTTATGTATTTCAACTGTCTTTTGTCATCAATTTTTAAAAAATTCAGGACACTTTACCTGCATCATATTTGCATTTTCAACTTTTGCTTCCTCTAATTTGGGCTGTAATTGGACAAGCTCTGTTTTCATTTCACCAACCTAAATAGACAATTTGTCATTAGTTTTCATAACTACAATAGCTATAGAGGCCAAGCAGAGAAAACTGAAACTTAAAATCAGGGCCAGAAAAGCTTAACTTTTTTATTTTTTCCAGTTCTTTACATGATAAACAAAGCCATGAGAGTGTGCCAGTTTTCTTCACAAAAGACTTTATCTTTCTTGAGTATGACAGGGCAATGGAAGAATGCAGTTGTCACGGAAGAAAAGTCAGATAGAAAAATGGTAGCAGCTCTGGGTTTCCCTATTATATTATGTGTATGGTGTACAATTCATTCAGACCACCCGCTCTGCTGCTTATGTTGAAATAATGCTAATAAGTATTACTTGACTCATTTGAAAAAAAAGTCTTATATTTAACCAGTTATTATAATAAAAAGTCAACCCTGACACTGTACATTCTCCAAATGCCAAAAACTTAAGAATAAAACTGGATGTATTTGAGTCTGTACAGTCTGAATGAACTTCTCTAAAATTCTAAAATTCACTTTACTCATCTGTAACATGAGGATCATAAAAGCGTCTACCTTATGGAGTTATTATGAGGAATAATTAAAGGAATGCAAATGAAGTACATAACATAGTACCTGGCATATAATGTATTCTCAATAAATTGTATTTCTTATATTTCTTATATTTCCACTTGAGAAGCTCCTCAAATTTACCTGAGACTCAGCAAAAGCTAATTTGTCAAGTCCATTCACATAGCGTTGTTTTGCTTCCATTATAGCTTGTCGCCTCTTAGTCAACAGTTGTCGAAATGAAGCAATGAGTTCAAGGTAAGAAGTAGCAGTAACATAGTTATGTCGTCCTAACTCTTGCAAGAACCTAAAAGAGAGGCAGACAGCATTACTATAAATAATGGGTTTTACAAAGTAAGAAGTAAATTCAACATAGCATTAACAACAAATGTCTAAGAATAAAGGTTGATTTTATTCAGAAGCTGCTGAGTACTTAACTTTACCCAGAACCACATCCTAATTTCTAGTGTGCAAAATATTAGTATCAAATAGCAATGATGTAGTAAAAAAGCACAAATCAACAAAGATTTGTCTCAAGAGAGAACTACAGCAAGAATGATAGAGGCCTCTTTATACGTTTCATGTGCCAGAAGGATCTAACCCTGTAACAGACCCAAGATACTGTACACAAGAAAGAGGACTACAGATAGGACAGCAAGAAAAAGTCGTCAGTCCTTGCATATGTGTCACATGTTGGTTAAATGGAGCTCGGCCAGAAATATAAGACTACTCCTCATACACATAAAAACAATGGATGCAGTGATGTTTCATGGTGAGTATGTAGACTAGAGCCCCCTTCGTGGCGTACCTGCCCAAGCCAAACATGCTAGCTGGCTATAAAACTCTGGATAGGCAATATACAATGAGCACGTAGGACATGAAGATGAACAGATGTAAAAGTGATACTTTTAAGGTATCCACAGCCTACCATCTTCCTTCTTGTTTAAGAACTTCCAACTAGTACCGCAGCAGCAATGTTTGTTCTATGAAACCTGCCACAGTATACACAGCAGTTCAGGCCAGGACTCGGCACTAGACACAAAGAAGGCTAAATCACATTTTGTAATGAACTTGGACTAGAAAGCTGGAAAGAGCTAATCAGCTGGAACTGCAAGAAGTAAACTTGAGAACTGAGAGGCAGACAGTTTTCCTCCATATACACTGGAAAGTAGAAAATTCAGCCTGAAAGAGAAAAGATTTGAAAGCAGATGCCAGAGAGAAATAGGAATAAGAAATAGAGAAAAAGAATTTCTGGGTTTCTGGTGGCTTCTTAACTCCTGCTTCTAGTGACTTCTAAGATCCAGCTATATTCTTTCCCTTAAGATACCCTGCTCTTTGTTAAACCTAGATCAAGTAGCTTTCTAATACTTAAAAGCCATAACTAATTAAATGATTAAAGAGAATTATAAGACTTAGAAATCCTATTAAAATTTGCAGTTTCTCCTAAAAGAGATGCTTTAACATACAAGGCATTACTGTCATTCTAAAATTTATTAATATTAACCTTTCTGAAAGTTCCATAATGGAAGTGTGAAAATGTTTGCAGATTGGAACTATCTCTCGTCGTTCAATGTCAGTGAGCTCCAGTGTTTCTAAGAATTTCACAGCTACACGTTCAAGAGCATCTTCAGGCCATGGCTAAAAATAAGAAAAAAAAAACAAGTGAAATTTAAAATGATTAGTCACACTCAAATTATATAAACTGTCTTCCTATGAGAGAAGAACTTGGGGTTGAGAAAATTAAAATCTTAGTAGGGAAAATAGAATTAGAGGGACTAAAGTCACAAGTAAATCTATGAAAGATATAAGTATTTTATACATTAAAATTAAAGATAACTCGATATAGGAAAGGTCAATAATACTTTACATATCAAAGATCTATCATGCCATTTCCCTATCTCTTCCACTTGGATGACTAGTAGGCATCCCAAATTTAGTATGACTATGGTACAGGCTGCTTTGTTGCCCTCTTAATACCTATCAGCCCCCTTTCCTTAAGACTCCAGTTTTATTCTAGATAGCAATATCCCCAGCTATAATACTAGATTTCCTAGACTCCTTTGCAATTCAGAGTGGATAATGACATATGAGCATCTATTGGGTGGGGACATCAGAGAAAGCTCTCTAGAGAGATACACAGAGCTGGCATGGGTCTCTGTGCCCTACTTTCTATTATTCTACTTCTTGCCTGGAACACAGATGTGAAAGTTGGAGTTCTAGCAACTACATTAGGCCATATGATGACTCTGAAGATGGAAACTACATGCTGAAGATAATAAAGAAGAAAGAATATGGGATTCTGATGACTTTGTTAAGACACAAAAGTCCCAGTCTTCAGATTTTTCTTCTGTATGAGAGAGGGAAAAAACCTTTATGTGTTTAGTTTACGTTTCTGTTACTAGCAGGCTTCCCTTGTGGCTCAGCTGGAAAAGAATCCACCTGCAGTGCAGGAGACCTGGGTTCAATCCCTGGGTTGGGAAGATCCCGTGGAGCAGGGAAAGGCTACCCACTCCAGTATTCTGGCCTGGAGAATTCCATGGATTGTATAGTCCATAGACTTGCAAAGAGTTGGACATGACTGAGTGACTTTCACTTTCTTTTACGAACAGCTCGTCATAATTCCTACTTGTTACAACATCCAAAGTTGAACATTTGATTTTCTCCCCCACAAATTCATTTTCCTCCAGTACTCTCCACCTCAGTGAGATGGTTCCTTTGCTTTTCCTGGAATACACTGAGGGTGCTTTTGGCCCTAGGTCTTTGGATTTGCTGTTCCTCTGACTGCTGCTGCTGGTGCTGAGTCACTTCAGTCGTGTTCGACTCCATGCGACCCCAGAGACGGCATCCCTGGGATTCTCCAGGCAAGAACACTGGAGTGGGTTGCCATTTCCTTCTCCAGTGCATGAAAGTGAAAAGTGAAAGTGAAGCCACTCAGTCGTGTCCGACTCTCAGCGACTCCATGGATCACAGCCCACCAGGCTCCTCCGTCCATGGGATTTTCCAGGCAAGAGTACTGGAGTGGGGTGCCATTGCCCTCTCCATTCCTCTGACTAGAACCCTCCTAATCTAGATCTCCATGTGGTTCAACTCTCTCACATCTCTGTGCAAATGCAAATTTAACAGGTAGGTCTGCCCAAAGCACTCCTTCTAAAACAGCATTCTTTCCCTCATTACTCTTTCCCTTATCTTGGACTTTTTTCTTAGCACTTACCAATATTTGACATATATTTATTCATTTATTTTTGTCTGTCTCACCAACTCACCACTAAAATGTAAAATCCACAAAAGCAAGGACTCTTACCTCACTACTGTTACTGTCAATGCTTAAACAGCTCTTGTTGGTAAATATTTGAAATATTTACTCAATGAAATAATTTATGTTAAGTGAGTACTTAATCTTCACTTGCTCAATAGAGTATTCCCAAACTTCATTCCATTTAGATTCAACAAGATGCTTGTAATTTCTTTCCTTTATAGTAGACAATATGCATTTTAACATCAATTTTTTCAGTGTTCAGCCCTCTACTCTAGTAAAAATCAAGCTTTTTGATCAAATACTCCATTAATTATTTTTAAAAAGTGTTAAGCACCCATTACTAGTATATACACATTTATTAATTATATTCATATGGTATTACTGTACTAATATATTTTTGAACCCAAAAAAGGCCTTTAAAGATTTGTTATTAACATAAACAATTTTTGTAAAATGTCAAAATAAGCACCATTTTCTGATTATGTAACTCTTTTCATTCTGAAAAGCTTCTCCCCAAAGCTCCCTGGCAGACTTTAAATCCAGATCCACTGGTAAGGAACATGTCACGAAAAGGCTCACGTGTGAAACAGTCAACAGTAAGAGGAGTGAGAGCACCAGTGCTGACTCAGGCCAACCAGGAATGAGTCCCTATTAGACTTTGCTACTTGGGTAGCAATTTCCCAAACAAAATCAGAATTCTGTCAGCAAAGATGAAGTGGGTAGAAAATGGCTGTTGACAGGTAACCATGACATCATAAGCTAATATTGCAAGTCATGACACACCCTGGGAATAACTTTTATTATTTAAACAGTTGATACAAATCCATATTCCGAGTGAAACTGAAGTCACCTAGTCATGTCTAAATCTTTGCAACACCATGGACTGTAACCTGCCAGGCTTCTCCATCCATGGAATCTTCCAGGCAAGGATACTGAAATGGGTTGCCATTTCCTTCTCCAGGGGATGTTCCTGACACAGGGTTCAAAGGCAGGTCTCCCATGCTGCAGGTAGACTCTTTACCATCTGAGCCACAAGGGTTTTAACCAATGTCTCACCAGATCTTGTTAAATTGTCATTGTTTTTGGTCTTAAAATGTAGCTGACACAGAGCTTGAGCTAGCTCCTGCTAGTTTTATGACAGTTTTTCACAGTCCACTTATAACTGCATTGTATAGCTTTAATTTTCAGTTCATTGCAAGAATCCCTGAGGGTCCCTTGCATACTACCTATGACGTATGTCCATCTGACAGACAAACTGAGTGGGAAAGTGAAAGTAAAAGTACAAGCTGCTCAGTTGTGTCCAACTCTTTGTAACTCCATGGACTATAGCCCGCCAGGCTCCTCTGTCCACAAAATTCTCCATGCAAGAATTGTGGAGTGGGTTGACATTCCCTTCTCCAGGGTGTCCTGCATTGCAGGCAGATTATTTACCACCTAAGCCACCAGAGAAGCTATGTCAATTCAATGAGATATTTCACACACAAGTGAGTATTTCAGTAAATTCTACCCTTATCTTCTGAACTGTTTCGGCACCTCCGGTAAGTTTACACCCTATTTTGGAGAACAGAGATCTATCCAAAAAGTCAGTGACTTCTCGACTATGTGACACATAGTAGTTCACACTCACTTCCCAGGCTTAATTCATTATGGTTCAGATGGTAAAGCGTCTGTCTACAATGCGGGAGACCTGGGTTCGAGCCCTGGGTTGGGAAGATCCCTGCAGAAGGAAATGGCAATCCACTCCAGTACTATTCCCTGGAAAATCCCATGGACAGAGGAGCCTGGTAGGCTACAGTCTATGGGATCCCAAAGAGTTGGACACCACTGAGCAACTTCACTTTCTTTCCCAGCCTTAAGAGGTTCAGGCCTCAAACAATGCCATCTGTGCCCCGCCACAGTTTCTATATCCCCACTGTTCCACTGTAAAATCTTGGTTCCTCTCTGTTATCCATTTAACTTCCCTTACCTATTTGCAACTCCTAGTTCTTTCTTTCTTAAAATTTCCCCCAATAAGTATGAATCACATATAATAGAACAGAAAGTCTCATGGTTATAAAAAACATATTCAGAAATAGAATTGTACTTATAAGATTTCACAAAAGAAAAACTTTTAACTGGACAGGCTTTGTTTGGTCTTGGTTTGGGGCTACTTAATGAAAGCAATATTAGGATACAGTTTGTACCACATATACACAATGGAGTATTACTCAGCCATTAAAAAGAATACATTTGAATCAGTTCTAATGAGATGGATGAAACTGGAGCCGATTATACAGAGTGAAGTAAGCCAGGAAGAAAAACACCAATACAGTATACTAACACATATATATGGAATTTAGAAAGATGGTAATGATAACCCTGTATGTGAGACAGCAAAAGAGACACAGATGAATAGAACAGACTTTTGGACTCTGAGGGAGAGGGAGAGGGTGGGAGGATTTGGGAGAATGGCACTGAAACATGCATACTACCATGTAAGAAACGAATGCCAGTCTATGTTCGATACAGGATACAGGATGCTTGGGACTGGTGCACAAGGATGATCCAGAGAGTTGATATGGGGTGGGAGGTGGGAGGGGGGTTCAGGATTGGGAACTCATGTACACCTGAGATGGATTCATGTCAATGTATGGCAAAACCAATAAAGTAATGTAAAGTAAAATAAAGTAAAAAAAAAAAAAGATACAGTTTGCATAAAGGAAAACTGTTTCACATGACTTTTATTGTTGTATAAATTCTAAAACATCCCCTAGCTGAAACACACTGCAGTCCTCAAAAGGGAAGGATTACTGTTTTTCAAACATGCAATTGATAAAGATGAAAGAGAATAAAACCCATTAGTATTACAAAATTATTTTTAAAAGAAACTATCCAGGGTCAAGCTATAGTCCACAATACATTAGGCATAAAACAAATAAATAGAAGGCACCATGAGCTGCCCTTCTCAAGAACATAAATATTGAATGGTTTTACACAGGCAGTGGTGATTTGCCCTGTTTAAATGAGGTGATAGCCTGTATCATTTGCTGCTGGCATGACTGAAACTGTCACCCAGCTAGTCTTCCTGTCTCTTGTTTCGCCTGATTCCAAATCATCCACCAAAAACCTTCCAAGAGTTTTGGGTTGTTCCTGAAATGTAGATTAGCTAAATACATGTAAACTGCTTTGCAATGTCTTTGGTATAAAACCAAATTCCTAGACACATTTACACATTCATTTATAGCCTGGCACCCACTCAAAGCTCCAACTTAACTCCTGTTGCCCTCATTGCCAGTCAGCCACACCACACTATTTAACTATTTGCCCAAATGAGCCACACTCTCCCCACTGTTACACCTCTGCATGTGCTATCCTCTTACGGTTAATTTTATGTGTGCCTATATATTTGGCCCAACATTATTCTAGTTGTTTCTGTGAGGTCCATTTTGGATGGGTTCAACATTTAAATGAATAGACTGAATAAAGCAGATTGCTCTCCCTAATGTAAGTGGGCCTCATCCAATCAGTTAAGGCCTGAATAGAACAAAAAGGCTGAACCTCCCTCAAATAAGGGGGAATTCCTCCTGCATGATGGCCTTCGAGTGAGGACATTAGTTTTTTTCCTGCCTTTGAACTCAAGCAGAACACCTTTTCCTAGGTCTCAAGCCTGCTGGCCTTCAAACTAGAATGACACCATCAGCCTTCGTGGGTCTCCAGCTTGCCAATTGCAAATCTTGAAAATCATCAGCCTCCATAAAGATGTGAGCCAATTTCCTATAATAAATATATGTATAAATAAAGATATATCTATCTCTAAATATATCTTTATACATATACATATGAATGTGTGTATATATGTAAACATGTACATACATACATATATACATATATATATATAAACGATACATTCTACTGGTTCCTTATACAACCCTCCTCTATGTAATGGATTCATTTTCATGCTTCAGAGAGACACTGTCTTAATAAGTACAACTTTGCAAGCCAAGACTATGGCTCTTTTATGTAACTGACTGCTCAGTTGCTAGCTATCTTTTTTGTCTTCCAGTCTAGTATATGAGATAATTTGGGGGATCATGGAGTCTTCCAAGTCCCTGGTGCTGCCATTAGAGTGAGTAACCAAAAAGCACTTGATACATGAATATTAATAGAAGTTGAGTAAGATTTCTGTAAGAATCCAAAAGATTTAGTTATCTCTGATGGCCCAGATGGTAAAGAATCTGCCTGCAATGCAGGACACCCAGGTTTGATTCCTGGGTTGGGAAGAGCCCCTGGAAAAGGGAATGGCAACCCACTCCAGTACTCTTGCCTGGAGAATCACATGGACAGTGGAGCCTGGGGGGATACCAACCATGGGGTTGCAAAGAGTCAGATACAACTGAGCAATTAACACACACACACACACACACACACACACTCTGCAAATTACAAACCTGAAACCAGTCAATGGTACAGCAGTTGATGAGGGATGGGAACTGCCTCAAGCGATTTCGAAAGGCATCTCCAATGGGGCTAAAGGCCACTACAACATGAAGATTTCTTTGCAGCGATTCACAAAGAAAGCAAACAGGGCTAAAGGACTGAGTTCACCGTGTTTATTGCCAGCCTGAGCCACAGGACGAACACCCTAGGGAATACCAGAAAAAGCCTCGTAAATAGAAACACGTAAGCTGATAAAAAGATTAGTAGACATTAAAATATTAAGAATTTGTATTACTCCTCTTATAAATATCTTAAAATTTTTGTTTTTATATCAATATAATGGTTTTGATATAGCCTGCGCTTAGAAGACTACTTTCAATTCCATAATTCTATAATTTAAAAATAAATATCTGTCAAAAATTTAACTTATAAAACTAGTCACAAAAAGTTCACCAAGATATATGTATAGGACACTAATTCAACACTGGTTTTAAGAGGAAAAAATTGAAACAACTAAAGCATCCAGTTAAAAACATTATAAAACACCCATACACTGTAATTTTAAACAACTGTTAAAGATAATGAGATGCATCAACATGTGCTATGGCAAGATCAGCAAGAAAAAATAAATGCAAGGTCAAATTGTGCAAGAGTATGCATAATATGATCTTTTTTGTTAAATTAAAAAATACATAGGTGCATATGTGTAAACATACACTTTTTTATGGAAGCAAACACAAAGAACTATTCACAGTGGTTCCTTTGGGTGAGATGGACTTAAAGGAGAATGAAAGAGGGGATTTCATGTTTATTTTGTGTATTCTTCTTGGCTTATATTATTTTTTTAATTTTGTATATTCTTCTGCTCTTTGAACTATCTGACTTTATTCTTATAATGTTTGTATTTTTTGAAATAATAATAGAGTTTGGTAATGAGATTATTTCACTCAGTCATGTATGACTCTTTGTGACCCCATGGACTGTGCCTGCCAGGTTCCTCTGTCTATGGAATTCTCCAGGCAAGAATACTGGAGTGGGTAATCGTTCCCTCCTCTGGGGTATCTTCCCAACCCAGGGATTGAACCCAATGCATATCCTTCATCGGTAGGTGGATTCTTTACCAATTCTTTAGCCACAGTGAAAACCAATGACATTTATACATTACTTCTAATTTTTTTCCTTTATGTTGGATTGATCAAAAGTTCTTTCAGGCTTTTCGTAACAGTGTACAAAAAACCGAAATGAACTTTTTGGCCAACCTATTAATATCTCTATATGAAAAAGGCTTCTTATGTGAGGTCTGGCATAATGGCTTTAGAATCAAACTTCTTGAATTCAAATTCCAGCTTGCAGCTGATTATCTATGTGACCTTGAGGCAAGTTATTTAATCTCTCTGTTACTTAGTTTCCTTATCCATTAAATGGAGGCAAGAGTACTTATCAATATATCAAGGGGTTGTTGAGTGATCAAAGAGTTATTACATGTGAATACTTAAAACAGTTCTTATCTCATAGGTATGTACTTTTCAGCTTTTTATATCCTAACTTTCTCCTTCAAAGTAGAAAAGGTTTCATACTCAATAAATTATCTTATAAACAGATTTTTAAAAGAAAATAAAATTTTAAAAGGTAGATTTATATTTTTTTCAATAGCAAATTTAGGAAGTGATCACAATGATCATATAATTTCCAGTGTGATGATAGTGAATTTATTTCTAAAAGACCTCTCTACTCTAGATATGTGACAGACATAGGTCTATGGGAAACTGTAAATCAACTTTGTTTATTCATCCTGACAGTAATTCTCAGATTAAGATTATTATGATCAGTGTCAATCTGTGAAATTACATTCAGGTTGTCTACCTCCCATTAACTCTTGAGTTAACAGGGGGACATTCAGATACAGAAAGGTAAAGCATGGTTGTAACTGTAGAACAAGAGTTCAAGAAAGGGCCAAGATGGTGATATAAATATAGGCATTATTTACACAGAAATAATAGTTAATGTGATCTTCCCTGATGGCTCACTGGTAAAGAGTCCACATGCTGATGCAGGAGATGCGGGCTCAACCTCTGGGTCAGGAAGATCCCCTGAAGGAGGAAATGACAACCCACTCCCGTATTCTTGCCTGGGAAATCCCATGGACAGAGGAGCCTGGGGGCTATAGTTTGTGGGGTCACAAAGAGTCGGACACGACTCAGCAACTAAACAACAATAACAAAGGTCAATGCTTCTAGAGTAGAAGTAGGGAGTAACATCTACATGCACATAGAAATACAAATACTTTGGGAGCACAACTGATTCTGGGAGCAAGAAAAAGAGTAGATATTGAAGGAGATAGGGAACAAACTGAGGGACCTTTCATAGTCAAAGAAAAACATATTTTAAAAGAGGAATGATGAGTTATTTCAGAGATGGATGATAATTTTAAAAGAGAACTGAGAAAATATCACTAAATATGGTAAATAAGCCACTGCAAAATTGAGGGAAAACTTTGCAGCAATTTAATTCTGCAAGGAGTGCGAACAGAACAGTGGGAAAGTAGCCTGGAAACGGAAAGCTGAAGCTACAGTTGTAATGCTGATGTCAGAGACTGTGCTGAGTCTATAAGAGGTGACCAGTAGGCAGGACCAGGCCCAAGCTCTATAGATCAGTTATCAGTGATCTGTGTCAGATGGATGAAATAAGCAAAGTCCAAGACCTGGTCTTCAAAGTGCAGGGGATGCAAAGAAATTAATATAACTTATATATCTTTTATATTTTTAAGTATTAGTATAAAGCAAGCAAAAATAAATAAATAAAAGGATGCACTTTGGTACATGTGAGTTCTGACCATGGCTATTTCCTTGTGGATAAATTGATATGGTGTTCCTAGGTTTGCATGGAATATGAAGGAAGTTCTTCAGGCTATTCTTGGATCATACCATTAAACAGTAAAGCCATGGAGAGCTTTGTAGCAAAGTAATGAGAAGAATATGATAACCACTAAAGTGAGCAGAAAAGCCTTGCAAAGTTTAGAAAATCCCATTCCCCAAAGGGTCTCATTCCCTGGAAAGGAGTGTAGGGAATATATTTTTCCTATGGATTAGAAGAATCAGCATTCTTAGGAACTTTTAGCCACAACCTTGATGCTACCCAGATACAAGTAAAGAACTTGGATTTTTTTTTTTCCTTTCTCCTCCACACTCCAGGCCATGAACTGGTGGTGCATCACATTTACTGAGGGCTTTTTAAGTGCCTAGCATTCCATAACTACCTTATTTCATTTGATGATGCTGTATAGGAGGAACTATTTTGTGTGTATAATACTTTCATTCCATAGATGAGAAAAGCAGGGTGCTTGAACTACCAGGAGGGATCCATTTTACTCCAGAGGCTATCACTGGAGGCTGGAATGAAGCATCCTGGTATGAGTGATGTAAAAGTAGTTATAATAACAGGAAAGGGGAAACTACTAGCTGAAATCTTGTATGGGAAGATCTGAGAAATGGTGGTTGAAGTTCAGGACATCTGAAGTAGCAGTGCATCAAAAGTGTGTATTTTTCTTTGTCAACTAAATCACAAAGCATGATTCCCAGATGTACCAGAATCAATACAAGTAGTTTTATTAAACTGAAAATTTTACTAACTAGTGGCAAACTATAAAAGTGAATCAAGTAGTGTTTTAAAGCTATATTTTGTCATATCACTGTAACCGTAAGACATTATTTTATTTTTTGACATACACACTACTCTGTACAATGAGAACCTACTGTATAGCATGGGGAACTCTACTCCATGCTCTGAGATGACTTAAATGAGAAGGAAATTAAAAAAAGAGGGAATGTATGTATATGTATGGCTGATTGACTTTGCTGTATAGCAGAAACCGACACAGCAGTGTAAAGCACCTATTCTCCAGGTAAGGAAAAAAGACATGATTTTAAATCTCTAATCATTCATAAAACATGCTAAATAAGATCAAATGGATGAAACACGATCAGCATTATGGAAAAAGCTTAGTTAAAACAATTAAAATTCTGTCTCATAACTATACTTCTACAGTTATAACTATTTAAAATTCACCCCAAAAAGTATTAAAATAAAATATGCATTAAGTTTTTGATTACCAAAATTCTCTACACAAGCCATATTTATACTGAAGAAAAGAAAAGTTTCAAGGTAACATTTCTGAGTTGGGAGCAGCAGTCCCTGAAAAGCATTACCTCCATCACTTCTTGTTTTTCATCTGCTGCAAAAATATTAGGTACTTCTCCAGTATTGAGCACACTGTCGATATCCTCTAGAAAAGCTTCCTCTTTAATCTGAGTGTCCGTGATTAGAAAGACTGTTTTCTGGCCCTTCATGCCCACATTCCTTAGAAGGGCCTTAAAATAAAAATGTACTTAGAATCAGAATCTGGTGGAAATCCGTTTTTTTTTTGTTTGTTTCCCTTCCCCTTTCCTTTCTTTTGATAACAACATCTTGCCCTTTCTGGTGGTGACGACCTCCTCACAAGAACATGCCTCTCACAAAGGATCTTCTTCATCCCTCTCCAGAAGAGAAGAGGAAACACAAGAAGAAGTGCCTGGTACAGAGCCCCAATTCCTATTTCATGGATGTAAAATGCCCAGGTTGCTATAAAATCACCACCATCTTTAGCCATGCACAAACAGTAGTTTTGTGTGTTGGCTGCCCTACTGTCCTCTGCCACGCTACAGGAGTAAGAGCAAGGCCTACAGAAGGATGCTCTTTCAGATGGAAGCAACACTGAAAGCACCCTGTATCAAGATGAACGGGAAACCATCCCAAAAAAACACATTTTGGATTTAAAAAAAAATCTCAATTTTAGAGTAGTACCTCTCCCATTGGGGCTTCCCTTGTGGCTCACTCACTTTTAAGATGTAGACTTATTTAGTACACAAAGATCAGAAAAAGTTTAAAAAGTCCAGCAAAGTCTCTCTTGTTTTTTTCCACTCTGGGTAGCAGAACCACGAGCACGTGTGTATGAAGCCCCAGGTATGCCCTCCACTATTCTATTGGTTACTGGAACAGCAGCACAGCTCTAAAGAAACTATTAAGATTTGACAACTTTGATGACATCGTCATCACCACAGAGGTTTATATCTAACAGTCTACTGAAAAAACACATTTGTCTGAAATAAGGCCTTTCTGAACTAGAATAAAGATAGAATCAACAGCAGCACGGTAAGAATGCAGTGGATAAGACTTAAGTTATAAATCCACTCTGCTGTGCATACCTTTCTCAACTTCAGTTTCCCTATCAGTGAAACACAGAGACAACCCATACCTGCTACACTGAATTGTCATACTTGTAGAAAGAAAGCACATATGTAAAGCACATGCAGTAACTGCCTAAGGATAGTGGTATTATCACCATTGCATTCAGCATACAGCTAGCTATACAGGTTGGCTCTCTCTTTACAGATAAAAGAATGCACGGATGTTACTTTAGACACTAGATTTCCTCATGATTTTACCTTCAGGTCCTCTCTCCACTCATTCATACCATAACTCTTTGAAATTTCTGGTTGGAAAATCTGCATTTTTGCCATGGATGTAGCAAGACGAGTTAAAGATTGACGACCACTTCCTCCAAGTCCGACAAGCAAAGCATTTCCACCAGACTGCTTCAGAATCCGACATATTCTTGATAAATGTTCCAATACATACCTATGATATATAGATACTATTATACTTGAAAATACGAATGTAAATGTTTATTTACCCATAACTATTGCTTTACCTTCCTAGAAGGATGGACTTTGCTGTCCCATATGTTACTTTCTCAATTTTAAAGACGTAATCATGAATAAGTGTGGTATTTCAAATGCAGTTACAATTCGACCATTTGATATAAAGGAAAACTATTTGAAGTACAAATTCAGGAAATGTAATATATGTAAGTTACAAAAATAAAATGAAATTGTTAACTATTTGTACTGGAGTATATTATTTTTATTTAAAAGATTTCTTCAGAAATTCCCTAGTGGTCCACTAGTTAGGACTCTGGATTTTCACTGCCAAGGGCCAGGGTTCAATCCCTGGTCAGGGAACTGATATCACAAGCATGGTAAAAGAAAAAGAAAAAAATGTATTCAACATTTTAATACTAGGATTTCTATGTGAGAACTAGAAAGTCAGTTATATACAAAATAATACATGCAGAAAAGGTATCCACACTAGTAATCAGGGAAATTAAAATAAAGACACAGTGTGATACTGACAAAACTAACCAAATCTGGCATCCTGTGTTGGAAAGGGTGAGAAACAATGGAAGTTCTTAAAAACAATGATCATTTCTGATGAGACTTTGGCAAAACTTAGTAAAGTAGAAGATGCTAACGTATCATGACATAATTCCACTTCTAAGAATATAGCCTAGAGAAATCCTTTCATACGTAACCAAGGAGACATGAATATTCAAACCTTTTTCATAATTACAAAAACTAGAAGTTACCTAGTTTATAGTACTTAGTATGTGAAACAGAAGTCTATCTCAGAAGAATGATTCCACTGTGTTAAAATTATACAGTGGAATGCAATACAGTAGTAAAACTGGTTTTTTTGTGAATGTCATGGTCTGGAATAAACCAACTTGCAAAGGAATATGCACAGTATGATACCACTTATATGATTTTTAAACATGCAAAATAAGACTGCCTGCATATTTAGGAACATACATGTGGGCATGCTCAGTCAGTAACTGTCCGACTCTTTGTGACTCCATGGGCTGTAGCCCACCAGGCTCCTCTGGCCATGGGATTCCCCAGGTAAGAATACTGGAGAGGGTTGCCATTTCCTCCTCCAGGGGACCTTCTCAACCCAGGGATTGAACTTGTGCTTCCTGCATTGGTAGGTGGATTCTTTACCACTGAGCAACCTGGGAAGCCCTTAGAACACACACGTGTAGTAAACATCTAAAGAAACACCTGAGTTTCTTTTTACCCCTGCAAGGAACAATGCAAATGCAGTGAGGAAGTTACTACACAAGAGATTTCAAATAAATTAATTTAAATAAAATATTCAAATAAATTCTAATTTAAAAAATCTTTTTTTACACTCTAAACATTTCACAATAAAATTTTACAAACAGTCATTTTAAGCATCAACACCAAATACAGGTACCTAAAAATGACAAGATTCATTCTTGTTTTGTGAGTTTGATTATACTCATCTAAACACTGGTCCACAACATCACTAAAATGGTGGATATTTGGAATTTCGATATAAACTCTGTCATCTCCTTCAAGGTCAGGATTCAAATATCACCAAACATGAGATTTCTTAGCTCCTCTTCAGATATCTATAAGATGGAAATCAACGAATTACAAAAGTTAAAATTTTTTCTAAAATAAACAATTCTTCAAAACATTCGGGTAATAACTAATATAGTTGTATAATTAACACCCGAAACTACATTATATCCTGAGGAAATGAAGAGAGCTTTTTTCTATCATATAAGTTTCCCCTTCCCCCCTACACTGGAAGCTGGAAAAGTCATTCTAAGCACCCACTTAGTGAGTAGTTACTAAGGGATAGTCACCATGCTAAGCACCTTATATCTACTATTATCATTCAATCCCTAACATATAACTTCTATGTTATATATAACTATTCTGAAATAAAATCTTCTCAAGCTAAATATCGATCTCTGACGAACGTTAAAAAGAGTATGATCATGAAGGAGTGATAGCATTCTTTTAAAGATAAGCTGACTGTACTAATTCCTGCTATTAGACTGTTTTAACTTGTTTTTAAACATTAAATATACTCACTGGTGCATTCCCTTTCCTCAAATGTGAAAAGATACTATCAAATGATTCTTTAAAATGGTCCTTTACAACGTTTTTGGTTAACGTGAACAGCCAGAATCGGTCACCGTCGTCGACGAGGCGATCATGAAACACTCGGAGAACCTCATGCACAAACAGACGGATCATAGTGTGCTTGCCCTCCACAGCGTCTCTCTCAACGAGCAAACAGCCCTGGATGACACGTGAGAAATCCCGCAAGTTGAAAGTGTAATGAGATTTTGTGGGAGTGGGCAAAAGATTTTCCATGGATTGTTTATATATCTGAATATAAAAAAAGCAACAAAGCAAAAAGTCAAATGCTTATAATCAGCAAAGCCAACAACACTGTACTATAAAGTCAACAACAATATAATATGCTGTAAAAAAGAGTATATTATATAAAATATTTTATTTATCCTATCAGATTATATTGGCTTATATATTATATTGTATAGTTCTGAGTCTAGCATGGCATATGTCTATTTATTTTGCTTACAGCACTTGACCAGGAATTATAAAGTTGAGGGAACTTAATATCATCTGATTCCATCCATGCCCAAAAAGTGACAATGCTTTTATTTCCCAGTAATTATAGTTCCATTTAAAGGTGAATGACCTGGGATTAAACACTGAACAAAAAAAAACTTCAGTAGAAAGTGAAATCAGACAATGTCTTCTGAAGCATTCGAAATGAAGATGATGAAACAATTTTCTTTGACCACCACTGACTTCACATCAACATATTCTCTCCCTTCCCTTCTCTCTCCCTTCTCTTCCTTCTATCTTAATTGGCTATAATATCAAAATGAAGTATATTTTTACTACATGCTGAATTGGTTAAGCTTATCATTCTCTTGAAGAAAGATAAATTAAACCTTTGATAATATAGAAAAATATTTATTTTTTAATTTAGAAATTTATTTAATTTATATTTTCTCTAATTCATTTCCCGCCCCTAATCTCCACACATGGTAGGTGTTATCAAGTGTATCAAAGACAGAAAAAAAAAACCCAGAGGATCCTTTCTGTATTCTCTTCTGCCTAACCAACTCCCTTCTCTTTCCAGGATATATAAATACATAATACAAATATCATATGTTATAAATACAAATAAATATATTTTATAAAGAGAAGCACTTTTCTGTATCAGAATAAAGTATAGTAATTGCAATGGACTATCTCTTTGCTATTTTACTTTATTTTAACAACATACTATTCCACCAGAACCGGGGCAGAAGAACTTTAGAAAGGCCCAATGCTTTTGGAACTGATGGATTGATTCTCGGGGGCTTTTTGCTTCTGGTTGCAGTGATCTCAACCTCCAGAAAGCCTAGTTCAATGAGATTATCACTAACCTACCTTAAATACATTTTTTCCCCTTTTACCATCAGCTATGAGGCTGGTCTCTGAGCAGAGGCAGGTAACACACATTGAATAAGTTAAGGGCTACTCTTTGGCCATGTGGACAGTCTCATTTTCCAGTCCCACCCTCATGTCCCATCTTTTTTTTTCACTTCACTGCTAAGTTATTCAGTCTGGCAAAAATAAGGTATTCATAAGCTGCTTAAGTTTCTTTATATATATATATATAAACATGAAGAAAGAGAGAGACAGGAGGGAAATTTAATAAATACTAGAGTAGGAACCCAACAATTAAGGCAACATCTACAATGTGGCAGATACTGGTTCTGTATGATTTCCTTATAACAACCTTTGTGAAACAGATATTAGCTCCCATTTTAGTGATTAAAAAATTAAGGTTAAGTTGCTTGCGCAAAGCTAGATAGCTAACAAATAGCAGTCAAGACTCAAATCCAGCTAGATTTCCCAATTTCAAAGCCTAAAATCTTCCTGTTTTCAAACCTTCCTGACAGCTTCTCTGACAGTGAAGACAAAAAGTAGATGGCTAGCGGGGAAAAGAAGAAAAAAATACAGAAACCGAACAATCAAATGCAGATATATGTAATATTAAAGACTCTGTTCTGCATTCTTTGCTCACCTCCATAGTCCCACTGACAATCTGGTTCCCAACTAAAAAGTACTCAGGAGCAAAGTCATGAGTCCTAAGGTAGAATGCTACAATTGATGAGAAGATTCGGACCATAGTTTCATCACTGAAAGTATTAATGGTGCAGATGTTGAAATGCCGAATAAAACGGGGAGTGACTGGATTTCTTCCACCACCTGGAGGGCCCATGGCAGCAATCAGCTGTATGTCAACCAATGTGATTTTACTTGTGTCCTTCAGGTCATACCTTGAAAACACACAAAAATCCCAAAACAGTCAGTAATAAAGCCAACAAGATGGACTGAAAAGTAGAGCTCCTTTGAAACTTTATCTGATTTTAGCTTTTCTAAACGGAAGAAGATTAGATATTACTTGGAGTAAAAAACAGAAGTTTTTTTTTAAGCATTGCTCTAATTTTTACTTCTTTTTTTTTTTACTGAGGTATAATTGATTTAACATTAGTTTCCGTGTACTACATAATGATTTGCTACTTGCATATATTGCAAGATGTTCACCACAATAAGTTCAGTAACATTTGTCACCAGATACAGTTACAAAATTTTTTTTTCCTGTGATAACTTTCACAATTCATTCTCTGAGCTATTTTCAAATATGTGATACAGTATTATTAAACTATAGTCAACATGATGTACATTGCAGCTCCCTAACTTACTTGACCCCCTTTATCTATTTTCCTCTGCCCCACCTCAGGCAACCGATAATCTGTGGAGAAAACTTGTTTTAAAGCAGCACTCTGCTTTTCCTTTCACTGACACTGATAACGCTGTCCAGATTCTGGGTATCTCAAATGTCCCTTCCTCTTGTTCTTGCCTTTCTTTTTTCCAATTCTTCTTTCCATTTAACTCTCTGCTTTGTGTCTTACACTCCAAATCCAAAAGTATGGATAAGAGATCAATCTTTTTTGTAGCCAGTTATAGGCAAGATGACTATATGTTCCACTTTGCCTTAGAAAATTCTTGTTTGTGCCTGTCCTATAGTAACTATTAACAGCCTCCCTTTTCTCTCAGAAATGTCCTTATTTAGACAATAAGCAATATACTTACTCTACTTACAGCTAAGTTCTGATTCCTTTTCTCATCTCAAACCTTATCTTCAGAGCACAGAAGGATATATAAAGAGAACCTATACATTTTTGTTACATAAAAAGATACCCATTAGGGAATATAAAAAAGGGTATAAAAATGACTCAATTTAGTTGGAACTTTTCAGAGTGAAAAGGTGCCTATTTCAAATAGATCATAAAGTCCTTTAACACTGAAGTTCTTGCAAAAAAGGGGGGTGATGGTGGGAGAAATTTATACAGCCAGTCTTTACTCTAAAAGCACCATAGAAAGTATGAAAATATGACTGACCTGGTTTTTGACAACTCTAATAACTGTCAATAGGGATATGGTTAAATAAATTATAGTAAGAGTCACAAAACTAAACAGTATTAAAAGCCAATAAAATAAATGAGATAAACAAATAATATGGAGGCTTGTGTGTGTTAGTCGCTCAGCCGTGTCTGACTCTTTGTAACCCCACAAACCATGTCCACCAGGCTCCTCTGTCCCTGGGATTCTCCAGGCAAGAATGCTGGAGTGGGTTGTCATTTCCTTCTCCAGGGGATCTTCCCAACCCAGGGGTCAAACCCGGGTCTCCTGCATTGCAGGCAGATGCTTTACCATTTGAGCTACTAGGGAAGCCCAATAATATGGATAGGTGAATGAAACATATAAATAATATAGTTAAATATATTAAGTGCAAATAAGTTATAAAACATTAGGTGCAACATGGGTCTTTTTTAAAATCAAAATATATTTATATAGAAAAAAACCTCGGAAAAATAGAAAATACACTATTAACAGTGGTTATCTCCTGAAAATAAGATTCAAGGGCATGCAATAACAAAAAAATATATAATCTCAAAATATGATTTAGTTTCATAAGTAATATATCCTTGCCTTGTGATAAAAATCATAGCTTATTAGGGATTAGGGAAATATTTTAATAGGAGGAAATGCAGAAATATTAATCCTAACTAAAACATACAATGTCATATGTGTTGGAAACTAATCATATTATTGTAAAATAGGGTGGAAGGAAGGAGTGGAAGAGTTATTCATGAAATTGCTGTCAAAACCAAGCCATCTCAAAGATATGGTAGTCCCAAATAATCATAGATAATATAAGGAATTTTAAATGGTGGAAACATAGGGTGCTGGTTGTTTGTTTAGGTGGGAGACTATTCATAAATTCTCAGTGCTGGGTGATAGTAAAAAATATATTGGGAAATTATTTTTAATTACTGAAAGTAGTAGCTTCAAAGGGCAAGAACTAATATATTATTAAATAAATATATTTGTGGATTATTCTTCCATGATATAAAAAAGTATAGGAAGGTATTCCAAAAGTTTCCATATAAGAAAATCTGAACAACCATTTTCTCCCATTAAGTAATTTGCAAAAATGTATTATTTTGATGTGAAAAAATAAAAACAGAAAAAGAGAACAAGTTATCTCAACATGGCTACTTAAGACTTCAGGTAAATACTTACCAATTCCCACAGTCAAAAATTGTCGTAATAATTCAATAGGAGGTTGAGCTCCATATTTCTCCAATGCAGGCATATTCATGTCATCTATAAAAATTATACATTTCTTTCCCATAGGTGGTCCAAAAACTCCTTTGCGTCTTTTATCCAGTCTAGCCATAATAATGTTCTAAAACATAAAGAAGAAAGTGTAGTATATTTAAAGCCATACTTAACACCAGAAAAAATTAATAGTCTAATTATGTAAGGTAATGATGTCAAGCATTACCATGTTATTCACTTAAATTTATTCATTTTTAGGGTTATATGAAACTTCATATTCAACATAATCCAAAGAGCATATATTGAAACCGTTTTATGTGCTCAAAATTGTTATGTACACACCTATTTATATATTTACATTGTACACACACGCACACACAAAACTTTTTCAGCAATAGATATTCCAACATATCTATTAACTTTAACTTAATATTTAAAAGCACTAAACTTGTAGTATTCTGAAATTAGAGAATTGTATAAGCTTATAACAAAGAAAATGAGCACCACAGGTCAGAAGAGAGTGGATAGATATAATTCTAGGAATGGAAGATAAAAATGGTAATTAGAAAAGATCTCATGCAGTACTTTCATCTTGGCACCTCTAGGAGCAAAAGGTGGGTCACACAATAAAAAAAATCTATGGTTTGAAAGATCTTTCACTGACAGAACTTCAGTAAGCAGCAAATGCCTCTAAGTACCATCTAGGAGAGTATTGAAAGAACAAGTTAAAAACCTCTCTCTCTACCTCCCTCTCTCCCTCCCTCCCTTTTCTTATACTTCATACTTCTCCAGTTAAGAAATCAACTGTTGCTTCTTGGGCTTGGGGGGAAAAAAAGCTGACAAAGCTCAACAATTCAGTATTACTGCAAAAATATTCTCTTGAAATTTGTCCTTAAAATTTAATTTTTAAAAATTACTTTAAAGCCAAAAATAAAATGTCTGAAGTTCATAGATTTACCAAAATATAGTTTTATTATTCACCTTGCTGTACACCTGAAATAACACATCATTAATCAACTATATACCAATAAAAAATTTTAAAACTACTACTCTGTTTATAAAGAAAAAAATACAGTTTTAAATGCTAATCAAATAAGTAAAAAAATTTTAAATGATAGATCCATATTTCTAACTTTTAACTAACCTGAACCTGGTTGGCACTGGTCCGTGCAGAGAAATTAACATAAAAAGGAAAGTACAGGTCTTTTTCCAAGTGATTCATCAGCTTATCCTTCACATACACTGATTTTCCTGTACCCGTTGGACCCACAAAAAGTAGTGGCCTTAATGAAACAATGAACATATCATTAGAAGGAGAAAAAGTCAGAACACATTTCAACTAAAGAAGACTGGAGTTAGTTGAAAACATAAATAATCAAATCATCTTCACCCAAAAACTCACATTTTAATTTATCATTGTCATTTCATAAAAGACTGATAAAAGTAACAACTAGCACACATTTTTTCCTGCTTTCAAAACTTAAATAGTCACTATTAATGGACAGATGTAACATTGTTATATGCTAAAACAAGTAGTCACATGCTTAACTTTTCAGAAAAAAAAAAAAAAAGCCAGCATTTGTCTCCTCAGAAAGTGCTATATTTGTACTTTTTAGATAGAGATAGAGGTGGGGGTGGAATATTAGGATGATGACAAAGAGAGAGGTTAAAGCTGTTGTGCAGTTATCTCAATATCACAAGGTTTCTGTAAGAAAGTAAATGGCAATGAATTCTAAAAAGTAACAGCTATATCTACCCGTCAGTAGCATTTTTGAATCAAATTAGTGTTACTAACTGAAAATACCCATCTAAAAACAAACTCTAAGGAACTCTGTATTCTAATAGCTTCAAGTAGGGTTTCTCATTTTTGAGTAGTCTGAACTAATTTAAAGGGAAAAAACTCCTGAGTTTATGTTCACAGAAACCTGGAAAACTCCAGTTTGAGACATACTGAAGTAAAAATTTGACACTGTTTCCACTGTTTCCCCATTTATTTCCCATGAAGTGATGGGACCAGATGCATGATCTTAGTTTTCTGTACTCCTTGGAAGGAAAGTTATGACCAACCTAGATAGCATATTCAAAAGCAGAGACATTATTTTGCCGACTAAGGTCCGTCTAGTCAAGGCTATGGTTTTTCCAGTAGTCATGTATGGATGCGAGAGTTGGACTGTGAAGAAAGCTGAGCGCCAAAGAATTGATGCTTTTGAACTGTGGTGTTGGAGAAGACTCTTGAGAGTCCCATGGACTGCAAGGAGATCCAACCAGTCCATTCTAAAGGAGATCAGTCCTGGGTGTTCTTTGGAAGGAATGATGCTAAAGCTGAAACTCCAGTACTTTGGCCACCTCATGCGAAGAGTTGACTCATTGGAAAAGATTCTGATGCTGGGAGGGATTGGGGGCAGGAGGAGAAGGGGATGACAGAGGATGAGATGGCTGGATGGCATCACCGACTGGATGGACATGAGTCTGAGTGAACTCCGGGAGTTGGTGATGGACAGGGAGGCCTAGCATGCTGCTATTCATGAGGTCGCAAAGAGTCGGACATGACTGAGCGACTGAAGAGTATCAGATGTCACTATGGAAATGTTAGTGGGTGGCTCAGTGTCTTAGTTATCTGAAAATTGATTCTGAAATTCACTTAAAAAATTCTGTGATCCTATAGGAAAGGTACTGCAATATTTAAAATGCATGTTATAATAGTTTCTTACTTTGCATAGCTAATACTCAAATCCATTAGAAATGTATATCTAACTGTATCCATGGTAGGGACGATGATATCTTGAATCTTGACACGTCTATTTCCTAAACTAGTACTTTTAATTAGTTCATTCCAGTGGATCCAGCGACCTCGGTGTTTCAACTACAAAAGAACATAAGTTTTAAAATATTATAACCATGCACTTGCTATCTAACAGGCTCTTTTTAACATAATTATCATACATACTTTTGAAAACTGTATTTAGTCTTTTCCTGCTTTTTATTGTGAAATATTAGATTCATCTGGAATAATGTATACAATGTATTTAATTCATGAAGCAGATGACAAGCACCCATGAATCCACCATCCAATGTAAGAAATACACATTTAGTTTTAGTTTTCCTTTTCAACGATAACCTGAAGAACTTAATGAAACCTAGTTATCACAAATTCAACATATATAAAATTTCAGATATTTTCCCCTCTATGTCCTCTTAACACTCTAATTTTTCCAAAATGCCTTGAAGATGTCCTTGTGCATATATCAAGAATTTATTTGAGAGCCACTCTGATGTGGCTGAAGTTACAATTAATAGGACTTTGGCTTGATGTTTTCATATTTTAAAGCAAATGGGCAATAACCTCAAGAGAAACAAAATATCAAATAAACTCATTATATTTGTTTCTCTAAAATTATTCTGTTTGGCATATTGATCCAGGCTGATATTCAGCCAGAATATATTAGAAAGGCTGAACTGATTGATACATTATTGAACTTCTGAACCATGAACTGAAGATCTGTTGTCTTAATACCCTGAGTGATCCTGATTAGGGAATCCACCCTCCTCGACTCAGGTATCTTCCTCTCCAGGTTGTCCTGCACTTCCCTGGAGATCCTAAATGTCTCTCACCAACTTCTCACCTTTCATCAAGAAATAAGAGTTAACACATGGCAAAGGAGATCTCTTGGACCCCGCTCCAGGACTACTGCGAGCATCTAAGAATTTTTAAATATTTTCTAACAAATTGTATATGGTTTGTGTCTGGATTATGGTAATTTTGCAAGTTTGGGTGAATGATTCTTTAGTAATTCATGTTCTTAATTTCTGAGGTTTTATCTTTTATTTTTATCAAAGCTATATATGTACATATTTTAAAGTCCAAGTCTACAAGGTTAAGGAAAAAGAACAGTTTCCCACTAATTTTCTCCTCTCCAACAGCAACTTACCTTTGCCTCTTTCAGCTAGATATTTTGATATTTACCTTCAACTCTTTTTTTTTTTTAACCTTCAACTCTTAAAGAATATGCTTGGGTTATCGTCTCTTGATTTTCTAGTTTTAGATGTTATTTTATTGACTTCTCATGTGACTAATGTGAATGAAACTATCTTTCTGGTCTTATTCTTAAAATTCTGTGTAAGCACGGTTTTAGAGAGACCTTTCTGCTCTGGCAATCAGGAGACTTGGGTTCAAGTCCTGGCTGTGCTAGCCAGTAGCCTTTCTAGGTTTGCCTTTTCATCTACAGACTTTGAGATTCAGGTAAAATTGTAATAAGGCTCTATCCAGACCTTATGGCTTTGTGAAGTAAAATCTGCATGAATCAATGATTACATAAATGCTTGCTGTTTAAAAGAATATTTTTGTGACTTCTTTTTTAAATTAGAGAAAACAGATTTAACGTAAATCTGAAATTATAAAATATTCTTCAAGCAAGTGGATCTATACTGTCCACAAGTTATCCGTTAGTGTGTTAATTGCTCAATCGTGTTGACTCTTTGCGACCCCATGTACTGCAGCCTGCCAGGCTCCTCTGTCCATGGGATTCTTCAGGCAAGAATACTGGAGTGGGTTGCCATTGCCTTCTCCAGGGCATCTTCCCAACCCAAGAATCGAACCCAGGTCTCCTGCATTACAGGCAGATTCTTTACTCTCTGAGCCACCAGGGAAGCCCAGAAGTTATAGGAGGAGAAACGAAAGAGAAAGGACTAAAATGCTAACCACAGGAGTCAGAGTAACTTTAGGATGGGAACCCAGTTTTGACCACTGATCTCAGACTTTGTGTTCTATGGTTTATCATAACAAGCATCTTCCATCATACCTCATACATGTAGTCATAGACTAGGCCTTTTTCATCAAAGTTGCATTCCCATTTACCCACAGATTCAGGTATTGGGTTGTTTTCATCTTTTCCCATTATGACTATTCGTATGTAAACATCAAAAGCAATGCGACCATCTGTATCACAGCTTCCTCCAATGGACCAAATTAAAGAAAATATAAAGCAAGCCTGTTGGTTTAAAAAGGAAAAAACTTAATTTAAACTAATTATTTAAAAGAGATTTTTAACGGATTAAAATTTAATATATTGAGTTCTAGTTAACCTACTGGAAAAGATCAGATTTACAAATAATGTGGAATGGAGCACATCTCAGTCACATAAAAAATCATTCCTCTGGCAATATGCGTCTAAATTTAAAATGCTCATGCCAAATAACCTAGGGGTTTCTCTTTTAGTGGGTTTATCTTCAAATATATCCTTGCTGGTTAAAATGATAATGTACAAGAATATTTACTGCAGCACTGTTTGTGGTAGCAAAATATCTGAAGCAACTCAAATAGAGACCAACTTAACTGGAATAAGCTACATACACTGGAATATGTATAGCTATTTAGGGGGAAAAAAGGTACCACAATACTAATATGGAAAGATCTCCAAAATACATAGTGAGAAAAAATGCAAATCAGTATGCATAGTATGTTAACATGTATAAAATAGTGTGTGTGTGTTAGTCTCAGTCATGTCTGACTCTTTGTGACCCCATGGACTGTAGCCCATCAGGCTCCTCTGTTCACGGAATTCTCCAGGCAAGAATACTGGAGTGGATAGCCATTCCCTTCTCCAGGGGGTCTTCCTAACCCAGGGATCAAACCTGGGTCTCTTGCGTTGCAGACAGACTATTTACCATCTGAGCCACTGTAAAAGAGGATATGTACAGGCTATATCTCTAGCAGGCTACATGAGGCACTGGTAACGGCAGCTGCCTGGAGGGTGGCTGGGGGACTGTGATGGATGGAAAACCTACTTTTGTCTTGATTTTTGCTCTAGGTACATGCCTTATCTAGATAGAAAAGTCTATCAGATACATTTCAAGAGAAAATTTTCTGTGGCAACAAAGTAAAGGGAGAACAATGAGAGGGAACTGCTATTATCACAGGGTAGAAGAGAAAATAGATTATATAGAGGAGGTTAAGGAATCTGAGAGTAGGTGGTGGACAGGAAAGCAGCACAGACCAGGGGAGAGAATAGAACACCTCCTTCATTTGGCTCCCTGAGAGCCTGATTCTCTGCCATTCTCTGATCTCTAGCCATTAACTAACCTGGACCACTGACTCCTTCCTACCTATATGTCTCTGGATTCTGCCTGCAATGTGCCACCCAGCTGGTTGGATGCCTGCTCCTAGTCTTTTATAGTCAGTTTGTTATAGCTTACACTCTGGCTTAACATTGAGACAAAATCAATTCACCTAAAGTCCATATTGGTTTAATATTAAGTCACTCTATGGTTTATCAAATTATGATCTTTCATAAATAATAGGGCATTTTGATTTATTCTGACATATTTTAGTTTCTCTAAATTGTCTTATAAATTAAAATACCAGATCAGGGCAACTTTAATGTCTTCTGATATTCTTTTGGTGCTTATCAAAAAATAGCTCTGGGTCTTGTAATGTCTTTCTCAAGACAAGCAACATTTGCCAGAGGCACCTTTTATTCTATAACTTAAAAAACACAATAAATATAAAACCAACCATAATCCAAACACGAATATGCTTGCTGGTAGGATCTTTCTCCACCACGTTACAGAGCAGTACTTCAAAGAGGCGTGTGAGAGAGACAACCACATTGCTATCGCTTGTTGGAATCAGTTCCTTCAAAGTGAAAAGAATAAGATACTTTACATTCATCTTATATACATAATAAAAGAAAATAAGTGTTTCACTTAAAAAAACATACTTTTCAGTTTCTATAAAAGTTAAAGAATTTAAATTGCAGCCATGATAAAAAAAATCTCTCAAATATTTTAGTCTAGCATAATACATTACACAATTGTGTGAAACATATTCTTATTCTGAATTCTGAGAAATGAAAATTAGTAAGACAATAAACAGTGCTCTAGAGATAGTAGAAATGAAGTTTATAATTTATTTATTCATCTATTTATTCAACAAACATTTATCAAAAATACAGTCTATCTGTATATTAAGCTAGGAGATATGAATATAAAACAAATGATCTCTGGAAAGAAGTGATACTGAAATTAAAGACAACATACTTATGGTCCAGAGGTATATGAAAAGTCAGTTAACCTCACTAATCATTAAGGAAACGCAAATCAAAACCACAATGATATATCACCTCACATCTGTTAGATAGATATTATCAAAAAGATGAAAGATAACTCAAGTTGGCAAGAATGTGGAGAAAAACAACCTTGCACACTGGCTGTTGGAAGGTAAATTAGTCCAGTCATTATTAATGTAAAGGTATGGAGGGGCCTCAAAACACTAAAAATAGAACTACCGTATGATCCAGCAATCCCTGTTTTAGGTATACACTCAAAGGAAATAAAATAAGTACCTCAAGGAGATATCTGTGCTCCCATATTCACTGAAGCATTATTTACAATAGCCAAGATATGGAAACACCTAACTGTCCACTGGCAGATGAATGGATAAAGATATTGTGGTAGATATATAATGGAATAATATTCATTCTTAAAAAAGAAAATCCTGCCATTTGCAACAACATAGACAAAACTTGAGGACATTATACTAAGAGAAATAAGCCAGATACAGAAAGGAAAAAGCTGCATGATCTCACTTATATGCATGATCTAAAAGCTGAATACATAAAAGCAGCAGAGTAAAACAGAGGTTACAAGTGGGGAGGAGGTGGGAGAAATGGGGAGATGGGCGAACAGTACCAAGTTTCAGTTATGCAGGATGAATAAGCCTAGAGATCTAATTACAGCATGATAATTACAGTTAGTAATACTGTACAGTATGTATCAATACTAAAGATTTGCTAACAGAGTAGATTTAGGTGCTCTCATTACACATACATACACACAAATGTGTTAACCATTTGAGGAGATACGGTAATTATCCTGACTGTGATAATCATTTCACTCTCCAGGCAAGAATACTGGAGTGGGTAGCCATTCCCTTCTCCAGTGGATCTTCCCAATCCAGGAATCAAACCAGGGTCTCCTGCATTACAGGCAGATTCTTTACCAGCTGAGCTACCAGAGCAGCCCATTTATTTCACTACATGTATGTATATCAAATCATCTTGTACACTTTAAGCATACATATTAAAATTAAAAACAAGTAAATGCTGATGGATAAATGCATGCACATGAATACAGACACATACACACACAGAGACACAGAGTACAAGGATAACTAGGGAGATGTAAATAAGATCAGTAGATGTTATCAATATCAATATCCTTGTTGTGATATTATAATGCCGTCTTGCAAAATGTTGCCATGGGGGAAAATCAGGTGAAGTGTATGTGGGATCTCTCTGTATTATTTCTTACAACTGCATATGAATCATGGATGTTCATAATAAATCTTTCGATTTTTAGAAAAAATGGATATTATGTGTCTAAGTAGAAAAGATTTATCCATCCTACCATCCTGACTCTAAACTTAGTCGAGTTGAATGGAAAGTAAAGAGAGTAGACAAGAGAATTCTAACGGTACCTTGCATCTTTTCCTACGGAGCTTTAAAGTGGGCTGTATTAACCAGTCAAAAAGTCCTCTCAGAAGAGCTTGGTGATCTGGTTCCTGCAGAGGTCCTTTCAGCGAATTCAACCATGAAGACACAAGTGGTTTCCATCCCAACTGTGAGGGCTCCAAATAAATCATGCCACAGCGGCTCACAGTGGCAGGCTAGAGGAAAAAAGACAAGTTTTCACTTTCCAATCTGGTAGTTATTAAAGAATTCTTTGCATCACTTATAAAGTCCTTCATGATCTGGCTCCTGTCTTCCTCTATAGCATCACATACACTAGATGAAACTATCTGCCCAGACATGTCACGGCTCCAAGTCTTTTCAAGACATCTTGTCATGAATTGGAGTGCCAAGCCCCAGCCAATCTGCACGGACAAGTCTTATCCCTCAAAACCAGATCAAACACTCAAACATTTTCCCACATCCTCTTCCTCTACCCATTCCTCACTTGGGCACTTGCCCCCTCCATATTCTTAGAGCACTAACATGTACCTCTATATCAGGCTCTCTCTCTATATATATAATATATTAGCATGCTTCTCATCCTCTCTAAATGAACATACACTGTCTTATTCATATTTGTATTTTTTGTGCCTAACTCACTTTCTGACACATAATAAAAATGACTTATTCCTGAAACTATACAACACTAAATCAACTACACTCCAATATTTAAAATTTAATAAAGAAACAGAAAAAAAGAATGACTTAGTGAACAAATGAATAAACTACTATAATAATAAATTATGAACTTACTGAAGCCTGGGAAAGGTCCATTGTTTCAAAGATGAGGCTCATCTGAGGGGACATCTGAATGATTTCTCCACTCATAAGGCAAAGCTGAAGACAACGATTTTTGAAAAGTTTATTTAAAAAAATCTCAAACTTCTCAGATAGAAGTTTATTCTATTTATTAAAGTACCTCCTAGGATATAATAGGATAAGTCTTAGGATGGAAGCCAGAAAAATCTTAAATCTAAATTCTAAGTCTAGCTCTGTCTTCTTTCATATAAGGAGGGGAGACAGGAACTACATGATATATTGAAAAAACTATAAAATCCTATACTACTGTCAGTTTTTGTTATTAAAAATTACATGAAATACTATAGATTTTATAGTTGTAAGATTTTTTATTAATAAAAAAGAGAAATAGAAAAAATAGAGAATACTACCCAGGGATTGAACCCGGGTCTCCTGCATTGTAGAAGTGAAGTGAAGTCGCTCAGTCGTGTCCGACTCTTTGCGACCCCATGGACTGTAGCCTAACAGGCTCCTCTGTCCCTGGGATTCTCCAGGCAAGAATACTGGAGTGGGTTGCCATTTCCTTCTCCAGGAGATCTTCCCAACCCAGGAATCGAACCCGGGTCTCCTGCATTGCAGGCAGATGCTTTACCCTCTGAGCCACCAGGGGAAGTTCCCTGCATTGTAGAGAGACACTTTACCGGCTGAGCCACCAGGGGAAGTCCATGAATATTCATATACTCATCTTCTAGGGTTAACCAATGGTAACATTTTGCCCTATTTGCTTTGTCTTTTTAAAAAGTATTTTAAAGATCATTACAAATATCATGGCATTTCACATCCAATAAGTCAATATTAATCTTTTAAAATAAGGACTTTCCTGTATAACCACAATAACATTATCACATCTAACATAATTACCAATAATTCCTTAATATCATCTAATACTCAGCAATACTCAAATATTCTCAGTTGTATCAGGAATGTCTTTTCAAATGATTTATTCAGACCAAAATTCAGTCAAGGACTGTGCATCGGATTTGCAGTCTCCTCTGGGTCTCTTTTAATCTAAAACATTCCTCTTTAATCAAATATGTTACAAACTGAATTTATCAACTGTGTCTTTTCTGCCAAATAACCATCTTATTCATTATTATTAAAGCTATTCTATTTTCTCAATCTCCTTGGCTTCCACATTTGTAATTGTCATTAACTTTTAATAATGTCTCCTATCTATACAGCTCTCTCACTCGTTGACTTCTACTAAATTTGCTGTTTATTTTCAGAGATTTTCATTCCCCTATTGTTTTCACTTCTTTCATTAGGTAGCTTCTGTCCTATGGTCCAGCATTTCTAGCCTTCTCCTGTCAATATATTTAAAGTCTTTCTATATTTCCAGTCTAGCAACCTGAACTACACCCACATCTAAAGTGCTTAGATTGGTGGAGAAAATCTCAAAGAGGCAGACCTCGGCACTAAACTTAGAATTCATGGTCTTAAGTCTATCAGGTTCTCCGTAACACCCAGATATGCTTCTTCGTTTTCCTAGGCAGCTCTCTTTTCTATTTTCCGTGATGTCTAATTTTAAATCTTCCCCTTTCTCGAGTGTACAAAGAACCACGGTCTACCGCTTCACGAAGAAAAAAAATAAATCGTCCAAAGGATTTGTCAAATCTTCCAAGACGTCGGCAATTCAGGTTGCCGCGGTGTCGGGGCCACACCCGGGCTTCCTGTCTCGCCCACCCCAGCCAGCCTATGGCCGCCACGACCCCTTGGCCCCCATCCAGAGGCCAGGGGCAGCCCTGGGCTGCCAGCGAGATGTCCCCAAGTCGAACCACTGTGGTTTCTGGCCCAGCTACATTGTTTACTACCCGGAACTCCCTCCCAAGCCCCATCCCCACCCCCGCACCTCTCTTCCCTCCTCTACCCGGGCGCGGAGCCATCCCTCTGCCTGTCTGGCTGTCTCTCCTCCCCTTCTTTCGCACACAGACTTCTTTGTACCGCAGCCCCCAGGACCCCTGCGCCACTCCCCACACCATGGACTGTTCTGCAGGCCACTGGTGCTGCCTGCAGTGAGGGGGCCGGGATGGCAGCGCTTTTACGGTACCAAGTGACAGGTCCTCCTTCCTGTGACTGGGGGAACGCCAGATCTAATGAAAAGATGTCAGCAACTCAGGTTGCCTGGCCCTCCTATACAGACTGTATTGCCAAGTACAACTTTCACCGCCCTACCAGAAGGACCCTCCCTTTGGCAAAGAAGACATGCTCACCAAGTGGCTGTCACCAAGGACCCCAACTGGTAGAAAGCCAAGAACAAGGTGAGCCACAAGGGAATCGCTCCAGCCAACCATGTCCAGAAGCCGGAGGGCGTGAAGGCAGAGGCATGGAACTCAGCTTCACGGCTTGGTTCCACGGCCAGACCACGTGGAGCAGGCAGAGCGGCCGCTGTGCCCACCAGACAGGCCTGTCCTGGTGCGGGAGACCACCGGCTAGACCCGGGCACGCCACCGCATCCTGGACCCAGCCAGCGAGCTCAGCACCCACGAGGACCTCAGGCAGCTGGAGGAGCACTGCACCTCAGATCAGAGGGACAGGGCAGACGCTGTCCAGGAAGGGCCTGAAGCTGGTGCAGACCACTGGGAACCGAGAGTTTGGAGGCGTGATGCTGGGCAACTACCGAGGGAACCAACAGAGTCGCAGTTAAGATTGACGCTCCTGTCCGGGCCTTCCGGGCTGAGCCTGGGTCCTGACGCAACTTCAGCGTGCACCTGGTGCAGCTCCTGGGCCTGACCGGAGAGGAGGAAGGCGGGTCTACATCTTCGCCGAGAACACGGCTGAGGGGGTCTGGGGGACTACCTGCGAGGGTTCGGTCGGTACTGGGAGGAGACTATCTCCTCGAGCTCTTCCTAGGCGTCAGCGAGGCCGTGGGACACCTGGAGGTGCTGGTGTCCGAGGGACCACGTGGCCCAGGTCAGCGCTCCGGCCTCACCAAGGAGCCTCCAGCACCCAGGACACCCGCAAGCTGCCGGTCCAGAGGGAGGCCCCCGAGGCCCTGACAGAGGGCAAGTTCACCGAGTCGGAAGTGTGGCGTTTAGAGATCCTTCTCTGGGAAATCTACTCTTCCGGGCGAGTGTCTTACCCAAGAATCCATCCCTGAAGGACGTCGCCCCGCGGCTGGAAAGGGCTACCAGACGGACAGACGCCCCCGACAGCCGCCCACCTGTCCATACGAGGCCATGAGCACTGCGGGCACCCGGACGCCCTTGCACGGCCCTCCTTCCCGCATTTCCGAGAGCAGCGGGAGCGCATCAAACCCACGAGCTGCACCTGGGACTGCCGGCCTCTGCTGGGGCCCAGACCTGTGGGGGCTGAACCCAGATAGACCGCACAAGCACAGCTGGCGCCTCGCTCACTGGGCCCAAACCCAGCTGGAGGCCTGTGGGCCTCTTTCCTCTGGCCCCTGGAGACCCCGCACCTTCTCTCAGGGACCCACCGGTGGGGCTTTGGGAACCTGGCCCCGGGAGAAGGGAGGAAGCTGAGGAACAGGGGGCAGACGCCCTAGCCCTACCGTGGCCAGGCTCCTCCTGGCCTCCCATCTCTCCTCTTCTTACGGTTTTATTCCTTTCTTTTCTTTTGGACTTTTTCTCCCCCCGTGTTTTTATTATTTTTCAAGATAAGGAGAAAGTACCCAGCAAATGGGCGTTTTACGAAAAGTATGAGTCTTACTGTTCCTCCTCTGCCTAGGAGGGTTGGGGAGACTAGGCCCCTCTTTACAGATCCATCTCCCCAGCCCCGTTCCTTGCCCCACATTCTGTGTCCAGGTCACCTCTATAGCACCATGTCTGCCCTTGACCAGGTGCACTGTTGGCGTGCTCCACATGCAAATGGTTTGTTAGGAGCTTGGAGTCCCTGCCACCCACCCACTGCCTTGTGAGATGGAATCCTAATAAATCACTCCACGAGGACATCAAGAAAAAAATAATTTGCCTTCAAAATTTCCACTACTAAAACCACACATCACCTTTCCTGTTCCCCTCTCATCTGATATGAAACAATCCTTTCACCAGGCTCTGAGTCCTTCAGTTCAGTTCAGTCACTCAGTCGTGTCTGACTTTGCGACCCCATGAACTGCAGCATGCCAGGCCTCCCTGTCCATCACCAATTCCCGGAGCTTATGCAAACTCATGTCCAGTGAGTCGGTGATGCCATCCAATCATCTCATCCTCTATTGTCCTCTTCTCCTGCTGCCTTCAATCTTTCCCAGCATTAGGATCTTTTCAAATGAGTCAGCTCTTCACATCAGGTGGTCAGAGTAATGGAGTTTCAGCTTCAACATCAGTCCTTCCAATGAACACCCAAGACTGATCTCCTTTAGGATGGACTGGTTGAATCTCCTTGCAGTCCAAGGGACTCTCAAGAGTCTTCCCCAACACCACAGTTCAAAAGCATCAATTCTTCAGCACTCAGCGGTCTTTATAGTCCAATTCTCACATCCATACATGACCACTGAAAAGACCGTAGCCTTGACTAGACGGACCTTTGTTGACAAAATAATGTCTCTGCTTTTTAACATACTGTCTAGGTTGGTCATAATTTTCTTTCCAAGGAATAAGCGTCTTTTAATTTCATGGCTGCAGTCACCATCTGCAGTGATTTGGGAGCCCAAAAAATAAAGTCTGCCACTGTTTCCACTGTTTCTCCATCTATTTGCCATGAAGTGATGGGACTGGATGCCATGGTCTTAGTTTTCTGAATGTTGAGCTTTAAGCCAACTTTTTCACTCTCTTTCGCTCTTTAGTTCTTCTTCACTTTCTGCCATAAGGGTGGTGTCATCTGCATATCTGAGGTTATTGATATTTCTGCTGGCAATCTTGATTCCAGCTTGTGCTTCCTCCAGTCCAGCGTTTCTCATGATGTAGTCTGCATACAAGTTAAATAAGCAGAGTGACGATATACATCCTTGACGTACTCCTTTTCCAATTTGGAACCAGTCTGTTGTTCCATGTCCAGTTCTAACTGTTGCTTCCTGACCTGCATACATTTCTCAAGAGGCAGGTCAGGTTGTCTGGTACTCCCATCTCTTGAAGAATTTTCCACAGTTTACTGTGATCCACACAGTCAAAGGCTTTGGCATAGTCAATAAAGCAGAAATAGGTTTTTCTGGAATTCTCTTGCTTTTTTAATGCCCAAGCTGATGTTGGCAACTTGATCTCTGGTTCCTCTGCCTTTTCTAAAACCAGCTTGAACATCTGGAAGTTCACGGTTCACATATTGCTGAAACCTGGCTTGGATTTTGAGCATTACTTTACTAGCGTGTGAGATGAGTACAGCTATACGGTAGTTTGAGCATTCTTTGGCATTCCCTTTCTTAGGGATTGGAATGAAAACTGACCTTTTCCAGTCCTGTGTCCACTGCTGAGTTTTCCAAATTTGCTGGCATATTGAGTGCAGCACTTTCACAGCATCATCTTTCAGGATTTGAAATAGCTCGACTGGAATTCCATCACCTCCACTAGCTTTGTTTGTAGTGATGCTTCCTAAGGCCCACTTGAGTTCACACTCCAGAAAGTCTGGCTCTAGGAGAATGATCACATCATCATGATTATCTGGGTCATGAAGATCTTTTTTGTACAGTTCTTCTGTGTATTCTTGCCACCTCTTCTTAATATCTTATGCTTCTGTTAGGTCCATACCGTTTCTGTCCTTTATTAAGCCCATTTTTGCATGAAATATTCCCTTGATATCTCTATTTTCTTGAAGCAATCTCTAGTCTTTCCCATTCTATTGTTTTCCTCTATTTCTTTGCACTGATCACTGAGGAAGGCTTTCTTATCTCTCCTTGCTATTCTTTGGAACTCTGCATTCAAATGGGTATATCTTTCCTTTTCTCCTTTGCTTTTTGCTTCTCTTCTTTTCATAGCTATTTTTAAGGCTTCCTCAGACAGCCATTTTGCTTTTTTGCATTTCTTTTTCTTGGGGATGGTCTTGATCCCTGTCTCCTGTTCAATGTCATGAACCTCTGTCCATAGTTCATCAGGCACTCTATCAGATCTAGTCCTTTAAATCTATTTCTCACTTCCACTGTATAATGATAAGGGATTTGATTTAGGTCATACCTGAATGGTCTAGTGGTTTTCCCTACTTTCTTCAATTTAAGTCTGAATTTGGCAATAAGGAGTTCATGATCTGAGCCACAGTCAGCTCCCAGTCTTATTTTTGCTGACTGTATAGAGCTTCTCCTTCTTTGGCTGCAAAGAATATAATCCATCTGATTTCCATGTCAGCCATCTGGTGATATCCATGTGTAGAGTCTTCTCTTGTGTTGTTGGAAGAGGGTGTTTGCTATGACCAGTGCATTCTCTTGGCAAAACGCTATTAACCTTTGCCCTGCTTCATTCTGTACTCCAAGGGCAAATTTGCCTGTTACTCCAGGTGTTTCTTGACTTCCTACTTTTGTATTCCATTCCCCCATAATGAAAAGGACATCTCTTTTGGGTGTTAGTTCTAAAAGGTCTTGCAGGTCTTCAAAGAACCATTCAACTTCAGTTTCTTCAGCATTACTGGTTGGGGCATAGACTTAGATTACTGTGATATTGAATGGTTTGCCTTTCGAAATGAACAGAGATCATTCTGTCATTTTTGAGATTGCATCCAAGTACTGCATTTCAGACTGTTTTGTTGACTATGATGGCTAGTCCATTTCTTTTTAGAGATTCTTGCCCACAGTAGTAGAAATAATGGTCATCTGAGTTAAATTCACCCATTTAGTTCACTGATTCCTAAAATGTTGACATTCACTCTTGCCATCTCCTGTTTGACTACTTCCAATTTGCCTTGATTCATGGACCTAACAATCCAGGTTCCTATGCAATATTGCTCTTTACAGCATCAGACTTTACTTCCATCACCAGTCACATCCACAACTGGGTGTTGTTTTTGCTTTGGCTCCGTCTCTTCACTCTTTCTAGAGTTATTTCTCCACTGATCTCCAGTAGCATATTGGGCACCTACTGACCTGGGAAGTTCATCTTTCAGTGTCCTATCTTTCTGCCTTTTCATTCTGTTCATGCGGTTCTCAAGGCAAGAATACTGAAGTGGTTTGCCATTCCCATCTCAATGGACCACATTCTATCAGACCTCTCCACCGTGACCCATCTATCTTGGGTGGCCCCACAAGGCATGGCTTAGTTTCATTGAGTTAGACAAGGCCGTGGTCCATGTGGTTAGATTGGTTAGTTTCTGTGATTGTGGTTTCAGTCTGTCAGCCCTCTGATGCCCTCTCTCAGTGCCTACCATCTTACTGGGGATTCTCTTACCTTAGACTTGACTAAACGGATTAACCCTCTCTTCTGAATCATCACTATTTCTTGTCTGTTTGCTTTCCCCCTTAGTCCAATCAATATGACTGAATAATAAACAAATGACTAACTACCTATGATTGGAGAAGGCAATGGCACCCTACTCCAGTACTCTTGCCTGGAAAATCCCATGGGTGGAGGAGCCTGGTTGGCTACAGTCCATGGGGTCACACAGAGTCAGACATGACTGAATCAACTTAGCAGCAGCAGTAGCAACCACCTATGATAAAGTACTGGAGTATATATTTGAATGTTAATTAAACTAGTTTGCTTACTTAGTAGTATAATTATTTCATTTAGATATAAAAATAAATTGTGGTATATTGATACAGTAGAATACTCATACAGATATTAAAAGAATAATAAAGAAATAAAATGGAACTACAATATTAATATCATAGGTTGTTGTATTGACCAAAATAAAGAAAACATCGGTATGATTCTATTTACATGAAGTTCAAGAACTGGCGAAACTAGTTTATCACAGCACAAGTTAGAATATCGATTGTGCCTTTGGGAAGATGTACAGATTGCATAGGGACTTAAGTGAACCTTGTAGGGAGCAATAAATTTAAGGTATTTTTATTTATATTATGGTCATTTTGGATTGGGTGTACGCGTATGTAAAAAAAATCATAGATTCTAAACTTTGGTATGCATTTTATATTTTACATATTTTCTCTCTCAGTTAAATACAAGACTTCTATTTTCTTATTTTTTTAAATCTCACAGGTTCTAAGGTTATGTACCACATATAAACACTAAAGCAGTCTATGTGTCAAAAAAGAAGGGTTTTTGTTTTCTTCTAAAATATTAAAGTTCTGTAAGAAACCTTAAGACTATAGTCACATAACTTATTATCACCCATCACATTACCATGCCTTCCTGCTAATGCAGTAGTTTTAATATACTTGTATTCTAATTAAAAAAAAAAAACTAAGCAAAAGATTTACCACAGCGTAGTTTTCATTGAAAAGATAACTTTTTCAATTTGCTGCATCCTTCATTTTAAATACTGGGATTTAGTTTAAATGTTGGGATTTAAATGTTGGGATTTAGACATGCTTAAGCATGTCTGTATCTGCTTTGTTTTTTCTAATTGTGGTAAAAAAAAAAAACAACATAAATTTACCGTGTTAACCATTTTAGGTTTACAGCTCAGTAGCGTTAAGTATACTCATACTGTGCATCTGTTTTGCTTTTAATCATGATGGTTTACCTTTTTATTATCATCCAGTACGGTGTTCATGCTCTCTATCCACAAAGTGTCAATGGGACCATCAAATACAACCCATTTCCGGTCAGGTGTTTCTGATAAGGCAAATTCTCTAAAAGTGTTAGCCACAATGCCATCAGTCCACTGAGGAGGAAAACAGGAAGAGTTGGAAAGCTTCCTTTAAAAAACTATAAAGTGATAACATAAAAATATTTCAAATTTCTTGGCTTAATGTGCACTGTCAATAAGAGTAGAGAATGTTTCTACTGTGGATTACCTCATGGGACACTGGGTCGAATTGTCCAAAAAGTTGACCCATAGTAATGGATTTGGGGTTTACAGTCCTATAAATGACTTTTTCTTCCTCTCCATAGCCACGTTCATTCATAAGAGTTAGAGTATCAGCCAGCATATGCAGAACTTTTGTTTTAGCAGCAAAAGGCTCTCCTACTAACATAAAACTATGAAGGAAAAGAAGTCATTATACAATAAGATTCTCAAAAATAATGGTAAGTTAAATTATTTATCTATATATTTGTATATAAATTTTCACACTATGATAATTACTACATATAATTTTTGAATTATATTACTTTGTCTCAGATATAAGGTGGTTACATTTAACTGATTTCTAAATCAAGTTCTCAATATTAATACCTTTATCTATAAAAGAGAATAAAAATTTTCCAAATGAAAATGGAAACAACTGCATACTTAAGAAAAAAAATTTAATGACTTGAGGTTTCCTAAGCAGGGAGATGGAGAGGATTCACTTTTCCTCGTTTTCACTTGCTACAGTACTCTTTGCCAAATATCTCTGAATCTTCTCTCTGCTGGCACATAGTAGGCTTCCTTGCTCTCTTTTAGGACGGCTGCTAAGTCGCTTCAGTCGTGTCTGACTCTGTGGTACCCCAGCAACGGCAGCCCACCAGGCTTCCCCGTCCCTGGGATTCTCTAGGCAAAAACACTGGAGTATTCTCCGCTTTTAGGACTACTAGTTTAGAACTACTAGGTAAGGTGGAGAAGGCAATGGCACCCGACTCCAGTACTCTTGCCTGGCAAATCCCATGGACGGTGGAACCTGGTGGGCTGCTGTCTATGGGGTCGCGAAGAGTTGGACATGACTGAGCGATTTCACTTTCACGTTTCACTTTCATGTGTTGGAGAAGGAAATGGCAACCCACTCCAGTGTTCTCGCCTGGAGAATCCCAGGGGCAGCGGAGCCTGGTGGGCTGCTGTCTCTGGGGTCGCACAGAGTCGGACATGACTGAAGTGACTTGGCAGCAGCAGCAGCAGCAGCAGCAGGTGACTAAGGTGTAATAAATGGAAATGATGAGTGTTACTTGGTAGAGGAGAGATAATTGCCCATAAGGGACCCTACAGAGCTCTCTCTTTTCCCTCTAGCAAGCTGTGACCCACAATGTTGAGACAGTGGCTGCTCCAGCAGCCTGGGAACTGAATAATTATGATGAGCAGAACCTCCCTGTTAAATTATACTGAAAACAGTATGATTGAGAAATACACCTTTGTTCTCAAGTCACTAAGATTTGGGTACAGATTGTTTCTCTGTAGTCCATCCTTACTGAAAGACATTGGTACCTAAAAGGAGAAAGGTATTTTTGCCATGATAAAAAAAAAAGAGAGAGAGACTAAAATCAGGGGCACTGGCTTAGAGGCTAAGTTGTGGGTGGCAAATTAACTGTTTACAGAGGCTAAAGACTGGGAATTAATGCTATGCTATGGAAAATTCTGAAAGAGGTGGGAATACCAGACCACCTGACCTGACTCTTGAGAAACCTATATGCAGGTCAGGAAGCAACAGTTAGAACTGGACATGGAACAACAGACTGGTTTCAAATAGGAAAAGGAGTACGTCAAGGCTGTATATTGTCACCATGCTTATTTAACTTCTATGGAGAGTACATCATGAGAAATGCTGGACTGGACGAAGCACAAGTTGGAATCAAGATTGCCAGCAGAAATATCAATAACCTCAGATATGCAGATGACACCACCCTTATGGCAGAAAGTGAAGAACTAAAGAGCCTCTTGATGAAAGCAAAACAGGAGAGTGAAAAAGTTGGCTTAAAGCTCAGCATTCAGAAAACTAAGATCATGGAATCCAGTCCCATCACTTCATGGCAAATAGATGGGGAAACAGTGGCTGACTTTATTTTTTGGGCTCCAAAATCACTGCAGATGGTGACTGCAGCCATGAAATTAAAAGACGCTTACTCCTTGGAAGGAAAGTTATGACCAACCTAGACAGCATATTAAAAAGCAGAGACATTACTTTGTTAACAAAGGTCCATCTAGTCAAGGCTATGGTTTTTCCATTAGTCATGTATGGATGTGAGAGTTGGACTATAAAGAACGCTGAGTGGCGAAGAATTGATGCTTTTGGACTGTGGTATTGGAGAAGACTCGAGAGTCCTTTGGACTGCAAGGAGATCCAACCAGTCCATCCTAAAAGAGATCAGTCCTGGATGTTCATTGGAAGGACTGATGTTGAAGCTGAAACTCCAATACTTTGGCCACCTGATGTGAAGAGCTGACTCATTTGAAAAGACCCTGATGGTGGGAAAGATTGAGGGCAGGAGGAGAAGGAGACGACAGAAGACGAGATGGTGGATGGCATCACTGACTCAATGGACGTGAAATTGTGTAAACTCCGGGAGTTGGTGATGGACAGGGAGGCCTGGCATGCTGCAGTTCATGGGGTCACAAAGAGTCGGACACGACTGAGTGACTATACTGAACTGAATGATCAAACATTTGGTAAATTTATCCCCTGAGATAATCTGGGAGATAGATAATAAATCTGTTGAAATTGTGGTTTTAGGGGGAAAAGATAGTAAACAGAAAATTATTAGTATATATTGGCAGCTGAGGGATGCATTTAACAAAGAACTACAAAAAGAAATGAGCTCAGGAAAATATGGCCAGTTTGCAAGCAGGAATGAAAGTAGAGAAAGCTGAGAAATAGAGACTCGAGAGACTGAATGAGGTGATTCATTCTCATCTGCAACTGGTTAGAGATGAGTTGAGAAAATCTTTGAACAACAAAGGTCAGCTTAGCCTAGTATCAAAGACCAAATCAAGAGCAGGGCCATTGTATCACTTCATTATAAGATATGAAAGGTTAATATGGTTTCCAGCAATCATTTCCGGATAGTGAAATAATTTAGGGAAATCAGATTAAGGATGTGGGCCCACCAACTAAGTCAGATAGGTTCAAGGATACTACAAGGATGTTTAGCAAGGTTTGACTTAATAAGGACCACTCTAGTGGCTCCTGGCACACCTGGAATCAAATGGAAAAAGAGCTTATTAAGTTTCTGACAAAGAAACTATGAGTCTAGGCTAAAACACAATGTGAATGTTTAAGATGTAAAAAAGACTCTTAGTTACTGAATGCATGAGGGTTGACTGTACTAATTCCCTCTATTTTTACATATGTTTGAAATTTTATATAATACAAAGAGCTTTAAAAAAAAATCTGCCTTTAAAAAATCATGACCTTTGAGACATCAACTTTCTATAGGTAGAGAGCCGGCTGAAAACATTTTTCAGCTCTCAAGGAAATTTTCTCTATTATCCACCTCACATGTGACCAGGAAAGAAAATGGAGAGGGGAGACCCCTCACAAGTTGAACCAAAGTCCACAGAGGACAGGTTCCTGGAAAACCGCTCTTGGGGAGCAAAGCCAAACAGAAGTATACCCAGGTTTTATGGGGATCTCAGTTTATACAATCAGTAGGGGAGGCTGTCTCAGGAGGAAAAGAAAAAAAATATATATATATATATGTAATTATGAATACAAAATGGCCAGAGCCACTTAATGATACCCTTTACAATAAATTATGTATAAAATGATTCTGACTCCCTGGAAGCGCCTATACCAACTACTGAAGTGCTTTCACAGTCAGTCTGCCTCTGGAATTAGGGTCCAACAGGCCTTGCTGAATTTCAGAACTGCTGCTGACAAGTGTTGGCTTTGTCTGTTCAGTTTCTGAATGTATTTGCTGTGGTAATCATGTTCTGGTAAACCCACTATTATAATACTAGATGTGTGCAGGGCAGATAACTTGTTTTTCTATTTTTAGATCTCTGGAGCAAAAGGAACAGCTTCCAAATCTGATACACAGACTATCACACATCATCTAGAGATTCTAGACTTTGAGTCTGGTTCATTGATTGGAACTTTCAGGTTGCCTCCCTGGGAAAGTAAAAAGTGTATTTAATGTTCAGGAAGTAGAACAAATAACATATTTGATAAGGGGCAAGTTGTGGAGGGTCATTAGTGCTACGTCACTGACTGACTGAGTGTTCCTTTCCAATCTTTTTTGGACATGTAGCATGAGAGAGAAATATAGTGTTGTTTTTAAGTTACTGGAATGGTGATTGGCTGGGGAAGAGTGGGGGTGGAGGATTGCTCCCTACTGCACCTAGCAAAATTTGCTGACTCTTTTGATTTACAAATTTTGGTTGTTTTAATAGTTTAACTTAAAAAATAACAGCTAACTATGGCATCTAACTATCTATAATCTTACCCGTGTCTAACGATCATCATCTCATATGTCTGAATCATTTTTTCAAGAAAAAATTTAACAGGCTGAAGATTATGTACTTTGCAGGCTTCATGAGCACATTCCAAAAATTCCTAAAATAAAGAAAAATGGAATGCATTTCTACAAAATGCTGTTATAAGTCATATCATTCATTTCTTATAAATACAGATTTTTCATTTAGAAATAATAAAATTGTGTCATCTTATATTTGTAAACTATTTCTTAAACCTTTTTTTTTTACTTAAGAAAGGAAAAAGTAGAATTAAAATACTTTAAAAAATTAGTGTTCTGCATTATCAATGATCATGGCATCATAGCATTGGGTATATGCTGCATGAAAACAACTTGTCTTATTAGTTTTTCCAGAATTTCACTTTTGATTAGGATATAGAAGGACATGCCAAACAATCCTTCACACTATGGTAAATAGAAACACATAGAGATTACAAAAATTACAAAAACTGTAAACACAGGAGCATTTTGGATACACGTAAGTCTAAAGGAACTAAATTTCAGAAATGGCAAACCATTCCAATATTCTTGCCTAGAAAATTCCGCTGACAGAGAAGCCTGGTGGGCTACAGTCCAAGGGGTTGCAAAGAGTTGGCCACGACTGAGCGGCTGAGCACTGAGCACACGTCTAAAGGAACTAAATTTCAGAAAGGGATGAGCCTTTCACACAGACCAGCTGCTAGTTTTACTTCTAGAAGCACATACAGACAGGTAGGCATTGGACTGACCTGCTATACTGCAGAGGGAGTTTGCTGAAGTAAGGAGAAATTGACAGATATTTTAATGACCATGTAGGCTCCTGTGACATATAAATCTGGAGGAGCTTCAAATATAAAGCTGGTTTTTCCACTGCCTATGCTTTTGCTGAGTGTGAAGTGACACAACAAATCAAGGGCTTAGCTACAAACCCCCCACAGAAAGAGATTTTCTTAGTCTTCAGATGTTTTCATCCCAAAATGCTGCTAGAGGAAGGATCCTATCATAGACTAGGACAATTCTCACTCTAAAGACGTTTGAAATCAGAGATAGACTAATGATCAATACTTGCGCAGCAAGACTCTGGCTCAGGTCCACTCCTGGTTGAAAAGATCAGCAGCTCACAAAGAAAAAACATGTTTTTTTTTTTTTTTTAAAAACTAGCTATCTTACAAAGAAAAAAAACATGATTTTTCTACAGGAAAATACTATCAGTTCACCCTCTTACTTTCTACTCAATTTTTAAGTCATAAGAAAAAATAGCTGTTGATCAGTAGGGGGAAAAACATAGCAAATAAAATAACTCACAGATGACTCAGATGTTGTAATTAGCTAATAAAAAATGACTTTTGTAAATGTATAAAAAAATAGACAATATTACAAAAATAGATGAAAAGATGAAGAATTTAAGCAAAGAAATGAGACCTTTTAATAAAATCAAACTGGATAAAATAAAGCTGAAAAAAAAAATTGATAAAATTAACAGTTCATTGGAGAGGCTTGGTAGACTGAACAAAGCCAAAGAAAGGACCGTGAATCTTACAGACAAGTCAATAAAAGTATCCAAACTAAAGCACAGATAATAAAAACAATGAAAAACAAAACAGAAACAGATCATAAGAGGCATGTGAGACAATATAAAATAGTCAAAAATGTTAATTCATGTAACTGGAGCCTCAGAAGGACAGGGGAGAGAAAATTGGGTAGAAGAAATACTTTAAAAGATAATAAGAATTTTCTGGAGAAAGAAAGTAATACACGAATAGCAGAAGTGCAGCAAATACCAAGCAGGATAAGTACAAAGTGAACAAAACTTGGCACAGAGTCAAGAACGGAAACAGAAAACATTTAAAACAACCAGAGGAGAAAGAACACAGTACATTCAGCAGACACAAATAAGAAAAAATAGTGGACGTCTAACCATAGCAATTCCGCTGGGGCCTGGACCAACCCTAGACTGAGCAGACTCGGCTCCCAAAGCAGGATTGGGGTGGGATTGAGGCTGCTCGGGAGGACGTGCCAGCAAAAGAGCCCCGCTTCCATCAGAACTTGGCGGGGCATGCCCTCTGAATGAAACCACCACCGCAGGATGCAGGTGGGGCCTTTTCACCTAAGCCGAGCCTCGAGGCGCCAAAGGACGGTGGAGAGGCGTGCCTGAAGAGCTCGGAGAGGCGTAGGGCTCCAGGGCTCCCGGGGCTGTGGTCCCTGATTACAGCCAGCTTGCTTACAGTCGCCCCACCAACTGACACTCAGGACCCTCAGCATAACACTTTTGCAGGGCTTGGGGTTTGACTGAGGTGGTCGGGAGGAGGCGAAAGGGTAGAGGAAGAGGGGCAGAGGTACAGAGACACAAGCCCTTGGGCACCTTCCACTCTCCTTGACAACCCAGGAAGGATGGCCCAGAGAACGAAATGGGGCATGAGGCAGTGCTGCCTCCTTGTGGAAATTTTCTGGAACTGCAACGAGAAGACATGGCTGCAGAGTACTTGAGGTTCACAGGATTGGGGATGCAGATGACCTCCCCCACCAAGACTGATTCATGGAGGCACCTAACTCAAAACACAGCCGACCCTCCACATGCATATTTCAACAGCTACATTTTATTCACACTCTTTGTCACAGAGAAAAATCACCTGAAATGAAAATGCTCAGGATCTCTAAGGAGGAAAAAGACGCCAAGACAGAGACACCCAGGCATCCTCTGGCGGCAATCATTACAAAATCAACACTTCAAAAAAGGCTCCCCGGGGAACACGTGTACACCTGTGGTGGATTCATGCTGATGTATGGCAAAACCAATACAATATTGTAAAGTAAAAAAAAATTAAAAAAAAAAAAAAGTGAGGGGACACATGTTTACCTATGGCTGATTCACGTTGATGTGTAGCAAAACCAACACAATATTGTAGAGCAATTATCCTTCAATTAAAAATAAATGTTGAAAACAAAACAAACAAACAAAAAAAGTCTCCCCGGGTCTGGGGAGTGGAGTAGGGGAAGAATAGGGAAATCTCCAGTGCTGAGGTGGGACTGTAAACTGGCAACAGTCACTCTGGAGAACAGTCTGGATGTTTGTTTAAGAAAAGAAAAACGGAGCTACCACAAGATTGTGTCTCTCTTCCCGGAAGGAAACCCAGAGGAAAGCATCCTTGCAAAAGTCACAGGCACTGTAATGGTCGGTCTGCATTATTTACAATAGCCAAGACAGAGAAACGACCCAAGTGTCCAAGGAGAGATGAAGAAAGAAAGAAGCCATGCCACCCATACTCAGTTGACAGTTACTCAGCCCAGAAACACAATGAAATCATGCTGTTCTAAGCAACTCAATGGACCAGAAGGGCCTCACACTAAGTCCAGTGAGGCAGACAGAACACAAGTATGACTGATTTCACTTACAGGTAGTATCTAAAACATGATCGAAACCCATTCGTGTCCCACACAAAAATCAGGCTCACAGGACATGAAACATACCATTGCCAAGGCATAGATGAGGAGGTTGGCAGGGGGAAGCAGGGAGCAGGATCAATGAGGAGGCCCCAAACTACTGGAAATGCACATAAAAATATGTCATAGCCAAAGACCCACAGAAGGGTTCAGGAAATTTGACTCAACACTCTGCAATACCATCATGGGATGAGAATCTGAAAAATCATAGGTACAGTCCTATGTAGAAGTGAATCAAGGAGCTGAAGAACTCAAACAAAGAGAACAATGCATATCGACTCCACTGCAATAGAATATCCAAATAAATGAAACAGTCATAAGAGCAAAAAATGTCTATTCTATTCTCCTGGACCTGAGTCACCCAAGCTGGTTTTTTATCCCTAGACCTGAGTAGGCTCGGCTCCCAAAGCAGGAGTGCTGTGCGTTTGAGGCTGCTCAGGAGGTCGTGCCAGCAAATGATCCCCACTTCTACCAAAAGTGCCGGTTCTCCTCTGAATAAAACCACTGCTTCGGCATGCAGGGGGGCCCTTTTCAGGTAAGCCAAGACTCATGCCTCCAAAGGATAGTGGAGCAGCATGCCAGGGAGATCTCTCAGAACCTTCGCCCTCCAGAGCTCCTCGTGGTGTGGTCCCAGGTAAAGCCAGTTTGCCTAGAGTCACCCTACCTACTGACCCTCAATACTCTTGGCAAAACGCTTTTGCAGGGCTTGGACTTTGGCTGAGAAGGGTGGGAGGAGGCGAATAGGTAAGGAAGAGGGCAGAGGTAAAGAGACACAAGCCCTCGGGTCTTTGTTCTCCCCCTGTTCCGTTCTCATTTACCATCAGGAACACGAATTTGTCTAAAAGGCTCCGAGGCTATTCTCCAGATTGGGGATGGGGAAGTACTCCCATCTTGTGGCCGTTTCTTATAACAGCAACTTGACTCCCTGTTGCTATCATAGTTAACATCTACAAGATTTGCATTGCTGCAAAGAAATAATACCTGCCCCTGAAGAAATGTCCTTACAAAGATCATGGATAAAGAATTTTTGAATGGGCTGGTTTTCAAGAAGAAAATTCAAGAGGTATATTTTATTTATACTGTTGTTAAGTTTTAGCCAATGATATGCCAATTATTAGACAATTGCAAATTAGAATTTGCGACGAGTTATCAACTGACTCCAGTTAGAATGGCTGTCATCAGAAAGTTTCCAAACAGCAAATGCTGAAGAGGGCCTGGAGAATATGCAACCTTTGTACACTGCTGGAAGGAATGCAAATTGGTAGTGCTGTGAAGTACAGTATTTTGGTTCCCTCAAGAAGGAAAAACAAAGGTATCATTTGATCTGGCAATCCCACTTCTGGGAGAATAACCCGAGAAAACCATAGTTCAAAAAGGTACACACACCCCAAAACTCACTGCAGCACTATGTAGAATAACCAAGACACCAAAGCATCTTAAATGTCTACCAAACTCTGAATGGATAAAGATGTGGTCCATACACTTAATGGAATATTATTTGGCCTTAAAAAAAGAATGAAACCATGTCATTGCCCCAACGTGGAAGGACATAGGGATGGTCACACTGTAAAGGAGAAAGAATGGCAAATATCAGACAGAGAATGGCAAATATCATGTGATATCTCTTTTATGTGGATCCTTCAAAAAAATGCATGATAGAAATGAACTTCTTTGCAAAATAACAACAGAGTCACAGACTTGGAAAGTAGACTTGTGGTTTCAAGGGGCCAGTGAGAGAGACACATGGAGGTGAGGCATTTAGGATTTTTGATAAAGTTTGACACTATATAAAATAGATGAGCAAGAGGGACCTACTAATATATAGACAGGGATCTCTCCTCAATATTCTATAATAACATATATGGGAAATGACTCTGAAAAAGAATGGATATAGGTATCCATATATAACTGAATCACTTAGCTGTACATATGCATACTAAGTCGCTTCAGTTGCGTCCGACTCCGTGCGACCCTATGGACTGTAGTCCGCCAGGCTCCTCTGTCCATGGGATTCTCCAGGCAAGAATACTGGAGTGGGCTGCCAATTTCCTTCTCCAGGGGACCTTCCAGACCCAGGAATCGAACCTGCATCTCCTGTGTCTCCTGCATTGGCAGGGGGGTTCTCTGCCACAGCAGCACGTGGGAAGCCTAACACAACAGTGTAAATCAACTATACTCCAGTATAAAATTAAAATATGGAAGAAAAAAGTCTGAGTGAGTCTTGTTTGTGTTAAGCCTCTATTTCTGCTTTGCCCCCAAAAGATTTGGAGCTACATCCTCTCATGGACTCCCCCTTTCAAACTCCGTTTCTTCCTTTCACCATCTTCAGCTTTTGCACCCCCCCACCTTACCCTATCACAATAGAAACCCCCAAATCAGTTACCCCAGTAGGATGCCATGTCCTTCTCCAGGGAAATTTTAGTAGTTTATGTTATATGATACCAGAGTTAACAAGCACCGTTGCTTTCCCCAGTGGTGCTCCAATCAGGTACAAAGTTAGCCCCCACTTTTGCACAACCAGGGATTTATCCTCTCTGGGAGGTAACTGATGGGAACAGAGGGATTACTGGAGTACATGTCTTATCACTGGGGGACCTAGAAACCTACAAGGAGAAATCTGGCAGTTTCTCAGAGAACTGAAAAACTAAGAGACACATTTATCAGGTTGAGATTGACATTCTGTTAATCGCTCAGTAGTGTCCAATTCTTCGCAAACTCATGGACTGTAGCCCTACAGGTTCCTCTGTCCATGGAATTCTCCAGGCAAGAATACTGGAGTGGGGAGCCATTCCCTTCACCAGGAATCTTCCTGACCTAGGGATCGAACCCAGGTCTCCTGCATTCTCGGCAGATTCTTTACAATCTGAGCCACCAGGGAAGTATATTTAGTAGTAAGTATTATAAATCACGAGATAGAATACAGGAAATAAAATGTGTTCTTTTATAGTAATATTATCTTTGACCTGAAACTTGTTAACCCTGGTATCATATAACATAAAGCACTAAAATTTCCCTGGAGAAGGGCATGGCATCCTATTTTAGTACTGTTGTCTGGGAAATCCCATGGACAGAGGAGCATGGGGTTGCAAAGAGTCAGACATGACCGAACAGCTGAGCACACACACTGAAATTTATTCTTCCTTATTAATCAGAGTGGCCAAAATAGAGGTTTATCTTCCTAATAGAATATATTCACTCATTTAATAAAACTCGAAAAACTACTAAGTCACCAGATGAATTTATCTGAAGAACAAGTCATTCTCAGAGGTTTACTTACATGATAGTCAGCTTCAGGAAGTTTAACACCAGGAAATAAGTCACTGGTTATTCCATTAAATAAAGGTATATCATGTGATAAAAACTTTGGTTCATTTACATCTTTAATTGATCGAAGAAGCTAAAAATCAATCAAAAAGTGCAATACAGATTAATTGCCAGTATTGGCCCTCCTCTTTTCCCACCTCACCAAAGTCAAAGTTTTATATTATTTCATGGAATCCCTATACTAAAAAGCCAATACTACACTTATCAAACAGAAAGGTCCTTGGATTCCTGTAAATTATAATGAAAACCAGAACCTCAAAACTGTCATTTCAACCCCACATAAAAAGGCTGAAAACAACTCTTATCTGCCCATCTATATAGTTCACAATCAACCTTGCTGAAAAAAATTATTTTTTAATGGAAACTTTCACAACATATATATTTAATACTTACAAGTATATCTTCATTTTCATTTGGAAATTTTAGTTTTAGGTTTCCAGCAGCTATTAAAACTGCTTTTACTGCTCGCATTCCATAGTCATAATGAAACTGTGATGAGGCTGCTCTGAACAGAGCCTATAGGTCATTACTATCTTCACAGATAGAGGTTTTGCATTCAGAAATCCATAGGAGTAGAGGGAGATTTCTGCTATGAGGGCATAGTTTGGAACCATCATAGCCACTGTTCTAAAAAGCACCTGAAGCATGAAACAAGCGAAATATTTTATTTATATAAAGAAAACAGGTTTTAAAGCTGAGCATAAGCACCCAAAGATAATGAGCTGATATTCAAGTTTATTCCCCCAGTGCAGTACCTTTTCACTAACTCTTTAATTTTTTCAGTAGCATTTTAGCAGTTTTATGTACTCTAATATTCTAATTTTTTTTAAACATTAAAAAAAGTCTTTACAGGTTTACCTTACAGCAAATGGAAAAGATAAAAGGGAGATCACAAATACATGTGAGAAAAGTGTACCATTTTGAGTAGATTATGCTGATTACCAAATTAACACTCTTTAAAAAATATATATATTACCTTAAGATTATCTGGTAATTCAGAACGTCCTGCATAGCCAGGATTCATGGTAATAGCTACGAAACAGTTTGGATTGAGCTTAAGTTCTGTCCCTTCAAAAGTAAACACTTCCAGCTTCTGTTGAATGGCTCTCTGAATGCAAAGGATCTGTTGAGCTACCACTGACAGCACTTCCAACTCAATTCGATTAAATTCATCAAAGCAAGCCCAAGCACCAGAAGAAGCCAATCCTTTAAAAAACTAAGGACAAGAAAAACGATGATTTTCATAGGAAAGGGCATCTTTTGTTAAAATAAATATTTAACCTTTTAAGTCAAAATCGAAGTGTGTGTGTTAGTTGCTAAGTTATGTCCGACTCTGCGAGTTGACTATACTGTCCATGGAGTACTCCAGGCAAGAACACAGGAGAGCGTTGCCATTTCCATCCCCAGGGGATCTTCCCAACCAAGGGATCGAACTCCAGTCTCTCACACCTCAGGAAGATTCTTTACCATGTGAGAAACTTGCAAAGCTTTTAAGTCAAAATGAAAGTTAAGCTCAATAAAACCCCAAAGGGATAAAAACAATGCCTTTACCCATTAAAAAAAAAAGAGTTCAAATAATGCATAAACCAAAATCAGTGTTTTAAATATGAACTTGCTTCAGCTTATCCAGTTAGCCCTAACTATAAGCCACTGGTAATATTTAATATGTAACTTTACCTTTCCCATTGCTAGATAATCTAGCCCATCCGAACAGTTGAATACCACGCACTGTACGGCAAGGGCTTTAGCCAAGTCCTTGGTGGTTTCCGTTTTTCCTGTGCCTGCGGGCCCTTCTGGAGCACCTCCAAGGTTTAAATAGAAGGCACCTATCTGAAAATACAAATAAATGTGAAAAGAAATACATGCTTAACTGAAAACAAACAAAAACTCTATAATAAGACAATTGCTTATATTAATAAAAGGATTCAGTCTTATTTGTAGCTTCAGAGACAGTAATGCAATTACATACATCATTGGTTTTCAGAATTCATTTCTATAGCTGCAATAAGAAAAAGTGGTTTAAAGGATCTAAAAAATGTTAAAATGTATGAAAATCTCCTTATCATCTAATACTTCATATGTATTCCATTTGCCTTTTTAAAAACAAAGAGAATCCAGCCTTGAAGTGTTAACATTTGATCAGAAATGTTTAATTAAAAGTGGTTATAGAGGGCTTCCCTGGTGGCTCAACAGTAAAGAATCTGCCTGCTAATGCAGGAGGCATGGGGGGAATTCCTAATCTGGCAAAATTCTGCATGCTTCAGAGCAAGTAAGCCCACGCACCACAACTACAGCCTGTGTTCTAGAGCTCAGGAGCCTCAGCTTCTGAAGGCTGAGTGCCCTTGAGCCTCTGCTCTGCAACGAGAGAAGCCAACACCAGTGGGAAGCTTGTGCAGCGCAGCTAGAGAGTGGCCCCCGCTTGCCACAACTAGAGAAAAAGCCTGTGCAGCACACCAAAAATAAAGAAACATTAAAAATAACATGTCACTTAAAAAAAGTGCTTACAAAAATGTTTGTAGAGACCAATTATGACAATCTTGATACTAGATGCAAGGAGAGAAACCATCAAAAACCGAGGGTAATACAGGGAGGCCCATTAATGGGAAAATAAGAGATGTCCTACTATACACGTTTGTCTATGATTCACCCTGGCTGTTGCATTCCACTCTTGGTATGTTCTTCATTTTCTCCATCCCCATAGCACCGCTCTATATTTCTCTTACCAGTAGCATCACCTTCATTGTGAAACCAGTTAGCAGTTATCCACTGATGCATGGCAAACTGTGACCTGCCTTTGCCTACTGGACTCCACTCTTACTGTTTTTATATAAGCTGGTGTATCCTCCAAGCGTAGCCTGGGCACTGGGGTGGTTGCCCAAGTTGTCTTTTACAAATCTGGAGTCTTCTGTGTCAAATCAAGCTTGAGCTGATTAAGAGGGTTAAGACCACCGATCCTCCATCTGGACAGGGGCAACTGTCAGCTCAGTGACCTTTTGATGTCAGAGGCCAAAAACTCCACCCTCAGAGCAAGCTAACTCCACTCCTTTCTGAGCTTTGCTGAGAAGAAGCAAATGTAAAAAAAAAAAGCCTGTGGCCTGGCTGCATGAGAGCAGAGCGACAACAGCCTCCCCGTGCTTCCCATACTTCAGCTTTATCCCATGAATGCCCTGAGCCCTGCGCCTTCAAGAAGGGAGATCTAAGTTGTTTCCCTGTCTCCTTGCTTGGCTGCTCTGTGAATAAACACTTTCTCTGCTGCAAACCTCAGCATTTCAGTGTTTGGCTTGCTGTGATGAGTTAGGCAAATGAACATAGTTCAATAACACTTATATTACAGTTAACTAAGTACATTTTTTCCCTCTCTCAGTTTTTAAGTTCCTTAAGAGTAACATCAGCAGCATCTGAATTCTTTCTCAGTCTGCACAGTGATTATAACAATGGCTGGAAATTTTTAGAAGCATACAAGTTACAGTCAACTCTCTCTAACTATGAAGTTTGTTTCATGAAAAACTCTACAAGAGAGTTTGTGAAACTTAACTGCCTTTAGATAAAATAGGGTTAAAGGGCCAGACTATATATATGGCGGGACAGGTAGTATATTCAGTTCAGTTCAGTTCAGTCACTCAGTCGTGTCTGACTCTGCAACCCCATGAATTGCAGCACGCCAGGCCTCCCTGTCCATCACCAACACCCGGAGTTCACTCAGACTCACATCCATCGAGTCAGTAATGCCATCCAGCCATCTCATCCTCTACCATCCCCTTCTCCTCCTGCCCCCAATCCCTCCCAGCATCAAAGTCTTTTCCAATGAATCAACTCTATGCATGAGGTGGCCAAAGTACTGGAGTTTCAGCTTTAGCATCATTCCTTCCAAAGAAATCCCAGGGCCGATCTCCTTCAGAATGGACTGGTTGGATCTCCTTGCAGTCCATGGGACTCTCAAGAGTCTTCTCTAACACCACAGTTCAAAAGCATCCATTCTTCGGGGCTCAGCCTTCTTCACAGTCCAAATCTCACATCCATACATGACTACTGGAAAAACCATAGCCTTGACTAGACGGACCTTAGTCAGCAAAGTAATGTCTCTGCTTTTGAACATGCTATCTAGGTTGGTCATAACTTTTCTTCCAAGGAGTAAGCGTCTTTCAATTTCATGGCTGCAGTCACCATCTGCAGTGATTTTGGAGCCCCAAAAAATAAAGTCTGACACTGTTTCCACTGTTTCCCCATCTATTTCCCTTGGAGTGATGGGACCGGATGCCATGATCTTCGTTTTCTGAATGTTGAGCTTTAAGCCAACTTTTTCGCTCTCCTCTTTCACTTTCATCAAGAGGCTTTTTAGTTCCTCTTCACTTTCTGCCATAAAGGTGGTGTCATTTGCATATCTGAGGTTATTGATATTTCTCCCGGCAATCTTGATTCCAGATTGTGCTTCTTCCAGTCCAGCGTTTCTCATGATGTACTCTGCATATAAGTTAAATAAGCAGGGTGACAATATACAGCCTTGATGTACTCCTTTTCCTATCTGGAACCAGTCTGTTGTTCCATGTCCAGTTCTAACTGTTGCTTCCTGGCCTGTGGGAACTCTCTTTCCTTTTGCTTAATTTTTCTGTGAACCTATAACTGCTCTAAGAAACTAAACATTTTAAAAAATAATTAAAAGACCTATGAAAACCTTAAATATTTTCACCTTTACTAAAATCAAACAACAGAGACAGCTTATTAAATAAATGCAGTATCAATGATACTTCACCCATCATAAATTTGTAGTAAATACTATACTGTTTATGTCCATTAATGTCACTGCTAGAAACCTCAGTCTCTTCTTTCTTTATAAAAATTTCCAAAAAATGCTTATAAATGTGTTCTATTCATTATGGATATTAACTACAGTAGGAGATTTTTCCAGTGTCTAGTGTTTTATACAAGTGTTTAATGTGATTTTGATTTTATACCTCAAAGTTGCTAGGGTCCACCTTACAAATATTCACAGCTCACTTCAGTGAGCTCTGAGATAGGACACAGCAGCTTGAGATTCATTTACTCAACAAATCCTAGGGAGTGACTTAGGTACTTGTCCATCACTAGAGCAGAGGATAAGACACAGTCTGCCCTTCCGGTAGCTTCTTGAGAAAGAGGATTTGGTGAAATATTTTTTCACAGATGCACTACAATCTTACTCAGATTCTTTCACTGGTCATTGCTTCCGTCCTTCCGATTGCTGTGAGTGTCATCTACAAATAGCTCACGACTGTCCTTGTCTCCTGAGGTTTGCCCTCAGTCAGGAGCTCCCTCAGTCACAAACATCTGAATGCTTATTCACACCCCTAGCCTCAGGAGGGACCCATAGCCGGTGACAATAAAGGGATAGAAAAGTTAGATCTCTTTGCCTTAAAGTGAAGTATGTCTGTGATGCCATTCATGCTCCAAAGCTCCCTGAGATCAGGTTAGGCTGTACATCCACAGAAACCACATCCTTGCTTAGCTTCTCCCTCTGCTTTCTTCATTTTCTTACAGGCTTTTACTGAGAACATTCCCTAGACAATCATTTGCCCAAGAATCCTTGTTTTATTTCTGCTTACAAACAACTCAAAGACACTTTAACTTACTTATACAAGTGAATTGGTGTTTCTTTTTTTGTTTTTAATTGAAGGATAATTGCTTTATAATATTTTGTTGGTTTCTGCCATACACCAACATGAATCAGCCATAGGTTTATATACGTCCCTTCCCTCTTGAACCTCCCTCTCACCTCCCACCCCATCCTGCCCCTCTAGGTTGTTTCTTGAGTCTCCTCCTCAATGCCCAGATAGTGTTGCCAGACTTAGCAAATAAAAATACAGGATGCCCAGTTACATTTGAAAATCAGATAAACAATGGATAATTGTTAGTATAAGTATGTCCATGTAATAATTAGGACATACTTCTACTAACAAATTTTTCACTGTTGATTTGAAATTCAAATTAACCTGAAAGTCTTGTATTTTATCTGACAACACTATTCCCAGAGGTGTTTTGCTTGTTTTGTAGTCATGGCTTTATTTTCCATAGCTTCCCATCAGAGCAGCCCTCAGCATCACCTGCTTACACTTCAGCTCTCCCTCTCCTATTCAACAACACTAACTTGGACTTCTAAGGCTCAAATGTACTTCCTTCATCTTGTCATCTCTCCCAGAACTCCACTGAAAAAACTCATGTCATTTTCTGAAGCTCTGGCTTTTTCTTTAAATCTCCAGTACCTTCCTTTTACTAATTATTCCCAAAGGGAGTGGCTCGTGATTTTCAAACAGAATTCAAACACACTCATGTTCTACTAAAGCACTCAGAAGTAAATATTCATTATTATAACTTCACATAAAGGGAATTTGGGATTAGAAAAGGAAGCTATCCTTCCTTTGACTATAGCTATAGTCAACTATACAGATAAGAGAATGAAATGAGGATATCCATGTTAAATTTGGACAAGAAAATATGATACCAAATCAAATAGTAATCTTTAATGTGTAAATTAAAATAATCTAAACACATACCAATGTTCTGTAACACCTGTCAGTTAGAGGAGTAATGACAAGTCGAGGTGAGTTACCAAGATATTCATAAGCATATTTTACATTGCAATTAATGATACGAACTCAGCATTTTCATATTCCCAATAATAACGAAGCTGAGCAAGCCATTGGAAATCTGTATCGTGTGAGACACCTGGAAAGAATAAAGTAAAACAAGACATAAGACACATAATCCTGAAATGGAAATAATTTGAAAACTAGATATTTTATCATTGTTTACAAAAGTATTAACATTAAAATAATTCACATTTTCTAATTTATAGAAAAGATCATATAAAATAAATTCTGCTGAGAGAGAAAAAGACATGTAGTATAAGTTCTTGTTTCTAGAAACTATCAATATTTTATCTTCAATATTAAAAAGAAGTCACATACCCATATCAATCATGTCCATGACCACATCTCTAGCATGGACATCGATAGTAACCAAAGCCCCCAGAGTAATCCTGGTCTGCTTCGATAGTTTTCCTCTTACCAGCTCCACAATATCATTTAGTTGATTCTGAAGTTCCTTATAGTACCTCTTTAATCCCTACAAAATAAAGCAATTAAACTAACATTATATAGTAGCCAAAGTGTGCATTTTATACATTTACTCTTTAACAAAATGATTCTGACTTCACAATGTAGCTCAGTATAAAAATGAAATTCTAGAACAGAATAACTTTTGTCTATGCATAATAAAAATTAAGAACCAATTTTTAAATAACTGCAATTTTAATGCTAAATGTAGCGCATATATATATATATATATATATATATAATGTAGAAAAGAATGTTACTTAAAATATGCTTTACCTCTGTTCCACCACTTATAACTTGCTGTGTCTCAGAGGTCCAGAACATTTGAGAAACACAAAGTACCACCTGGCCAGGCCACTCTCGAACCCAGTCTCTTCTTGCAGATTCTGGATAAGCCTGAATAATTAAAGTGTATTTCTAAGTTTAAAAGGTGACAAGAGGAAAAAAGCTTAATGATTAACAATAAGTAAGTACAATATTGTTACATTTGTAGGCTAGAATATATTCATAAAAATTTTTAGATGACTATTTAAAAGATCTGAAAATTTTTTACAAGCCATATTTTAAAATATTTGTTTACTGATAAAAGAATAGAAAGATGAGCACCCATATGTCAATAATCAGTTATCTCTGGAAGAATCTGATTGTTGATTCTTTGGAAAGCTATTTTCCATAGGATTTTAACGTTTCTTTGCTGTGGGGGGTTGTCAATTTTATACATAATACACACATTACTTCTATTATAATGAGATATGAGGGTTTATTAAAGTTAAAAAATAAATCAGTCTAACAATTTACATATATTGATGCCAAGATTTAACTGAAAAGAAGACTACACTATCTTGTAGCTAGACTGACTTAGTAGCTAGAACCCTTGTATTATTTCTAAAAACTTGTATGACCAATGTATATAATTTGAACAATTATATATTTGTCCATTTATACACAATTGAACAATCTATGCTATGAGTTCAAAGTATACTTTCATTTCTTCTAAATTTTTTTATGTTCAAAAGGCATTTAAATGGATTTATTGGAGGGGTAGCCTGTGGGATGGGATGCTCTAAAGCAGTGGAATGGGAGGAGGGGAGAGAGGCTCAAGAGGAAGGAGATATAAATATGACTGATTCATGTTGTCGTACAGCACAAACCAACACATTTTAAGGCAATTTTCCACCAATTAAAAAATAAAAATAAATAAAAATTTTAAAATAACTTGTTTCTAAAGTAAATGATAATAATAGAACTAAATTAAAAGCTGAAAAAAAAACAAAGTATAAAGTTGATACTAATGGAATTTATACCCATATGTATACACATATTTATCTATTTATTGGCTGTGTTGCATAGCTTGTGGGATCTTAGTTCCTTGACCAAGGAGTGAATCCAGGGTACGGTAGTGAAAGCACCAAGTCCTAACCTCTGGACCACCAGGGGATTCCCTGGAAACTATATTTTTAATACAATGACACCATCTTGGATATAAGAATATTAAGCATAAGGATGAAAGTGAAAGTGAAGTCGCTCAGTTGTGTCTGATTCTTTGTGACCCCATGGACTACACAGACCATGGAATTCTCCAGGCCAAACTCTGGAGTGGGTTGCCATTTCCTCCTCCAGGGGATCTTCCCAACCAAGGAATAGAACCCAGGTCTCCCACACTGCAGCAGATTCTTTACCAGCTGAGCCACAAAGGAAGCATAAGGATATAAATATTAATTATTAAAATGCATTTTTAGTAATATTTATGAAAAAAGTGAAAGTGTCAGTGGCTCAGTCTTGTTTGACTCTTTGTGATACCATGGACTGTATAGCCCGCCAGGCTTCTCTCTCCATGGAATTCTCCAACCAAGAATATTGGAGTGGGTAGTCATGCCCTTCTCCAGGAAATCTTCCCAACCCAGGGATTGAACCCAGGTCATTCTTTACTGTCTGAGCCACACTAGGACAGTCCATAACATTTAAAAAAAATCAAACATTTATAATATTTATAAATATTTATGAATAAATGCAAATAACAAACTAACCTAGGTTTCAAAGAAGGCTAAGTTTCAAAGAATGGATGAGCCATTGCTAGGTACACAGAAGGTAAATATCTATACAGAATAAGGAAATACTTAGTGATACCATGGACTGTATAGCCCGCCAGGCTTCTCTCTCCATGGAATTCTCCAACCAAGAATATTGGAGTGGGTAGTCATGCCCTTCTCCAGGAAATCTTCCCAACCCAGGGATTGAACCCAGGTCATTCTTTACTGTCTGAGCCACACTAGGACAGTCCATAACATTTAAAAAAAATCAAACATTTATAATATTTATAAATATTTATGAATAAATGCAAATAACAAACTAACCTAGGTTTCAAAGAAGGCTAAGTTTCAAAGAATGGATGAGCCATTGCTAGGTACACAGAAGGTAAATATCTATACAGAATAAGGAAATACTTTCATGGATAATGTTGATTCTTTCCTTTGTGCTTTAGAATCATAGATAGAAAATGGAGAGAAAAAGTCAAGATTTATCTGCAGGAACTTTGAAACTGAACAGAATAGACACTGCCAGATGATTCTCATAGGGCTCTTGGTGAAGGAAAAAGGAAAAAGGATTCTTACTCAAAGTGAATTGCTAGATATAAGGCTGCAATGTCTTTTTTTTTTTTTTTTTAAATATATTTATTTGGCTGAGCCAGGACTTAAGTTGCAGCATGTAAGACTGCATGTGGGATCTAGTTCCCTGACCAGGGATTAAAACCCAGGGCCCCTGCACTAGAAGCTCAGAGTCTTAGCCACTGACCCACAAGGGAAGACTGCAACGCCTTTTAAAATGATATTTTTACTATACAACTATTCCTTTGTGGTCCTAGAGGAAGAAATATACTGAAATTTATTATCGTGCAAGATCAGGTTTATTGAATTAGCCTAAGTGAGGTACATGTAGATCCTCCTTTAATGTTTATCTCATTATGAGTTTTTAAGTAATTGTTTGCTGCTGCTGCTGCTAAGTTGCTTTAGTCGTGTCCGACTGTGCGACCCCATAGACAGCAGCCCACCAGGCTCCCCTGTCCCTGGGATTCTCCAGGCAAGACCGCTGGAATGGGTTGCCATTTCCTTCTCCAATGCATGAAAGTGAAAAGTGAAAGTGAAGCTGCTCAGTCATGGCAACTCTTAGCAACCCCATGGACTACAGCCCACCAGGCTCCTCTGTCCATGGCATTTTCCAGGCAAGAGTACTGGAGTGAGGTGCCATTGCCTTCTCCCAATTGTTTGAGTGTAAACAGCAATAAGTAAACCATATCACGCATTTAACACCCATGTCTGACATTCTTTCTAACCCCATGGCCTTCACACAGGATACCCTAGATGTTCTTCCATTTGCTCTCTATTTGGTTAATTCCTACTTACCCTTTGGGTCTTGGTTTCAATTTTACTTTCTCTAAGAGCCTATCGCTAGCAACCTACCTTCCTCACCCAAATTAGATACACCTTATTATTCTTTCTCATAGCACCTTTTTTTTTGGAGCACCTAATCACACATTATTATAAATTCTTACTATCATTATTACTTTAATAATAATGTTAGGAACAGAGTAAAAAAAATAATAAATGGCTTAAAAGAGTGAGACCCTTAAGTGTTAATTTACTGGTACTCATTCAAAAATCTCCTTAAAAAAAAAGCATTTACAGAATATAGGATATACATTAAATTCTAGGAAACACACCAGCCTGGCTGCCGCGATCACATCATGAATACTTCGAAGCATCAAATCTTCTACTTGAATGAGCCACTTTTCCACGGCACCTCGAGCTGCAGACGTGGAAATTAGTGCAATCAGCTCCACTCGCTCACCTTCAGAGCTATACATGGCCTTAATATCCAAATTGGGAAGGAACTCCAATTTGGCGATGCCTTCAAAGCATTTTTTCAAGTGAGGCTGCACTCTAAGTGGATCTTTGGTCTCTGACAGAATCTCTAGCATTTCATCATTAGATAAGAAGAAAAAACTAGGAAAAACCATGCAAATACAAAAGCTTTAGTTATAATTCACTGCACCTCAGAAAATGCTTTAATGATAACACAATTGACTATTCATCATACCGAGGGAAGAAAAGTCGTTTTTTTTCAAGATATGCGTTAAGGCCTTTCAGAATTTTCTCCAAAAGTTCATTGCAGTTCTGCAGTTTTTCCAGTAAACCTGTTAAAGAAGTAGCAGCAAGAACCTAAAAGAGACCCATTCATTCAGGTCAGAACTTATATACCAGATATAATGATAAGCTCTCAACATTAACTTATACCTCAAAAATGTTAAGATGTCAAAAGACATTGTCAGGAAGTTTTTCGTAATGTAAAACTATTAAAATTCAGTAAACCATAAGTCACTAGTGAAGTCGTGCAGTCGTGTCCGACTTTTTCGGCCCCATGGACTGTAGCCTGCCAGGCTCCTCTGTCCATGGGATTCTCCAGGCAATAGTACTGGAGTGGGTTGCCATTTCCTTCTCCAGGGGATCTTCCCGACCCAGAGATCAAATCCAGGTCTCCCGCATTGTAGACAGAAGCTTTACCATCTGAGCCACCAGGGAAACCATAAGTATTCTTACCCAAAGTTGATAGTTGTAAGTGAGAAATTATGATTGTCATACATATTTTCATTTTTCCTGTATTCTTCTGAATGATAGGGTAAGAATGTGCTAGTTTTGTTTGTGATTTAATGTTTACATTTACAACTGTCAACTATAAACAGTCTATTTTTACACTCTTAAAAGGTTCAATAAAACCTTTTACTATTAATTTTTTTGCTATTTATTTTTTTCTAAATATATATTTTCATTTATTTATTTTGCTGTACTGGGTCTTAGTTGTGGTGTGTGGGATCTACTTCCCTGACCTGGGATCGAACTCAGGCCCCCTGCACTGGAAGCATGGAGTCCTAGCCACTGGACCAACAGGGAAATCCCCTTTATTGTTTACTTTACAAGAGGAAGCATGGAGTATACATTCTAGAAGCCAAGTAAGTTAAATGCACATTTGAAGCAGCTCCATTATACACATTAAAGGGTTATGAATAGTGTATCTTAAGAACTGAAAAGTAAAATTATTTATGCTTCCTTTTATTTCCCTGAGCTTTCCAGTTTGTATACAATGAGTAGGTTTTATTTCTGTAGTTGGAAAAAAAAAGGGAAATGCCTTTTGTAATAGCCAGAAATAAAGGTTTCCCCTTTATTTGAAAGAGAGAAAACAAATGCTTCACCTTTGGATCTTTGGCACAAAACTTCATGATGTCCCTCCAGTGTCTGTCTACTGTCTGAAACTGACGCCCTTCTTCTGGCATCTGTTGCATGATATCTTCAGAGCAAAAAACGGGCTCCAAGTATAGCCAGTGAGCTTGTACCTTTAACCATTCATCAATCGTTTCTTGTATTCGAATCAAACGGTCCTCCCACGCCTTAATGGAAAGCATATTATACTGAATTCCAGTTATTAAGGAACTCTATAAATTCTATAAAAAGCTATGCATTTTAAATTCACTGTTATTTTTGAATCAGCACAAAACAGCTCAAAGTCACTTGTGGGTGTCTCACATTAGCTTTGAAAAACTAGGAGGTCTGAAGTTTTCCTAACTCATTGAAACTCACAACTGTAAATGACTATAGTTATTTAGACCGATTTCCTAATACTTAGGTGAACTGTCTCAAGTTTAAAAAGCATCCAGGAATATATCCTGCCCCACACCAGTGGTTATCAACCTAGGGGCTATTTTGCCCTCACCTCAAAGAGGTGGCAAATGTCTGGAGGCACTTTCATTTGTCACAACTAGTGGGGTGAGGGTTCTACTTATATCAAATGGACAAAGGTCATCCATCCATTCAGTCGCTCAGTCGTGTCTGACTCTTTGCAATCCCACGAATCGCAGCACGCCAGGCCTCCCTGTCCATCACCAACTCCTGGAGTTCACTCAGACTCATGTCCATTGAGTCTGTGATGCCATCCAGCCATCTCATCCTCGGTCGTCCCCTTCTCCTCCTGCTCCCAATCCCTCCCAGCATCAGGGTCTTTTCCAATGAGTCAACTCTTCGCATGAGGTGGCCAAAGTACTGGAGCTTCAGTTTTAGCATCATTCCTTCCAAAGAAGTCCCAGGGTTGATCTCCTTCAGAATGGACTGGGTGGATCTCCTTGCAGTCCATGGGACTCTCAAGAGTCTTCTCTAACACCACAGTTCAAAAGTATCAATTCTTCGGCGCTCAGCCTTCTTCACAGTCCAACTCTCACATCCATACATGACCACAGGAAAAACCATAGCCTTGACTAGACGGACCTTAGTCGGCAAAGTAATGTCTCTGCTTTTGAATATACTATCTAGGTTGGTCATAACTTTTCTTCCAAGGAGTAAGCGCCTTTTAATTTCATGGCTGCAGTCACCATCTGCAGTGATTTTGGAGCCCAAAAAAACAAAGTCTGACACTGTTTCTACTGTTTCCCCATCTATTTCCCATGAAGTGATGGGGCCAGATGCCATGATCTTCGTTTTCTGAATGTTGAGCTTTAAGCCAACTTTTCCACTCTCCTCTTTCACTTTCAACAAGAGGCTTTTTAGCTCCTCCTCACTTTCTGCCATAAGGGTGGTGTCATCTGCATATCTGAGGTTATTGATATTTCTCCCAGCAATCTTGATTCCAGCTTGTGTTTCTTCCAGTCCAGCATTTCTCATGATGTACTCTGCATATAAGTTAAATAAGCAGGGTGACAATATACAGCCTTGACGTACTCCTTTTCCTATTTGGAACCAGTCTGTTGTTCCATGTCCAGTTCTAACTGTTGCTTCCTGACCTGCATACAGATTTCTCAAGAGGCAGGTCAGGTGGTCTGGTATTCCCATCTCTTTCAGAATTTTCCACAGTTTATTGTGATCCACACAGTCAAAGGCTTTGGCATAGTCAATAAAGCAGAAATAGATGTTTTTCTGGAACTCTCTTGCTTTTTCCATGATCCAGCGGATGTTGGCAATTTGATCTCTGGTTCCTCTGCCTTTTCTAAAACCAGCTTGAACATCAGGGAGTTCACGGTTCACGTATTGCTGAAGTCTGGCTTGGAGAATTTTGAGCATTACTTTACTAGCATGTGAGATGAGTGCAATTGTGCGGTAGTTTGAGCATTCTTTGGCATTGCCTTTCTTTGGAATTGGAATGAAAACTGACCTTTTCCAGTCCTGTGGCCACTGCTGAGTTTTCCAAATTTGCTGGCAAATTGAGTGCAGCACTTTCACAGCATCATCTTTCAGGATTTGAAACAGCTCAACTGGAATTCCATCACCTCCACTAGCTTTGTTCGTAGTGATGCTTTCTAAGGCCCACTTGACTTCACATTCCAAGATGTCTGGCTCTAGATTAGTCATCACATCATCATGATTATCTGGGTCGTAAGATCTTTTTTGTACAGTTCTTCCATGTATTCTTGCCACCTCTTCTTAATATCTTCTGCTTCTGTTAGGTCCAGACCATTTCTGTCCTTTATCGAGCCCATCTTTGCATGAAATGTTCCCTTGGTATCTCTAATTTTCTTGAAGAGATCTCTAGTCTTTCCCCTTCTGTTCTTTTCCTCTATTTCTTTGCATTGATTGCTGAAGAAGGCTTTCTTATCTCTTCTTGCTATTCTTTGGAACTCTGCATTCAGATGCTTATATCTTTCCTTTTCTCGTCATGGATGCTGCTAAATACAGAACAACTTCCACAACAAAGAATTATTTACCCCAAAATATCATTAGTGCCACATTGAGAAATGTCCACACAATTTGCTTTATGTCAACACAATTTGGAGGGGGGAATCTTATTAGCACACATCTCCAAGAATCCATTAGATATTTCATTAGCCAAGGATCATGTATATAATTTCTCTTTGATTCTTAAATCTAGGGCCTGAGATACTATATATCAAGAGATTGGCCTCACATTTTTGTTTGAAAACCTCTAAGAGAGCTTTCAGATTTGTCTTATAAATTCTCCTTTGTCAAAGAAGTACTTGCAAAAGATATCTCATCAGGAAAGGGTTAAGTCAACCTGACTCAAGGCAAGATGTGCAGTGTTATATCCTTTTAGAACAACATAACTCTTTGTCTTCTCCAAATATTCAAAGCTGATGGACAGGGAGGCCTGGCGTGCTGCGATTCATGGGGTCCCAAAGAGTCAGACACGACTGAGCAAGTGAACTGGAACTGGAACTGGAAGTTGCCCCATAACAACACTATGCCTAAATTAAAACCAGATTGCTTTAATTTGAATTTCAGCTTTGTCATTTTTAGCTGTGTGAACTTGGGTAAATTTTCTATCCTTGGTTTCCTTATCTATGAATATTGATAATAATGTGCCTATCCTGGTTGTCTGCTCTGAGGATTAAATGAGTTAATAAATATAAAGCTCCTAGAGTAGTATCTGGCACATATTTAGAGTCAATAAATACTAGGGAGAAAATCCAGTTGTTGCTGATCTTCTTTCCACTTTATATAGTCTCCAGTTAGAATATTGATACTAAAGCTCCTAGTTATTATAATTTATTTATTTACAGTAAATAATCTGTATTTACTCACATCAACTATAAGGTCATGACATTAAATAATCTTACAGTCTCAAATATCACTTGTTTTCTTAAGTGGAAAATAATTCATTAATTATTCTAAACGGTTCTCAAGCTAGTTCTCAGATATAAAGTACAGTAGATAGAACTTCACTACAAGTTACAAGAATATACTATGAAACAGGGCCTAGGCTATCTAAAGTTAGATTAAATAATACCAACTATTTTCCTCCCAAATCTATCATTGTCATTGGAGAAGATTTTTCTTAATAAAACATCATTTGTTCTTTTCAAAATCATTAATGTCTCATCTGTTCTATATATTTTCACATTAATTTTAAGGTAGATATCTATTCCTGTATTTCAACAAAGCTATCTGACAAACTTACTTATTCCCACAAGAGTAAATATGTAATAAATTTCAATCTTTATAAATGACCAGGAGTTGATTATCATATTTAACAAACCTTGATCTCCTTTTCAAATGGTTTGATGAACGGTGAGCCTCTCATTGTCTGAGTTTTTATAATTTGATCATCAAGGAGAGCCTGAATCTCATCTACTGAAGAAAGAATACAGACTCCAGTATCACGATATAAACTTATATGAAAGGCAATATCATCCCAAGTTCCCATCATTGTATGCATGGCTTTCTCTAATGAAAATTCCTAAACAGGATAAAAAAGAAAGAATGTGATGATGAATAAGGAATCTTATTTACTATATGTATGGACTCTCCCTAGTGAATTTAGTAAGCATTTGGTGCATTTTTATAAGATATTCTGCAACTGTCTTTAAGTTAGAAAAGGTTTTAAACAACTACACAATTCCTATGGTGAATGACAATGTAGTTTTAAAAAATTCACTTGTTTCAAAGCTATTAGTATCAAAACAGCAACAGTATGAAAGACCTGCTGGATTTTCTCTGAGGTACCTTTTTGCAGTCTACAGTCTGAAGATGTTTTCAGTGTATTCAAGAAGACTACAGGGCCATACTTACTCTGCCTAGAATACATATACATCACATGCCACACACACAGGCATCCATTTCCATTCTTAATGGAAAAAAATACATATCAAAACTATCATATCACTCATGCATATCAGAGAGTGGCAGAATTAAGAAGAGGTCAAAGGAACCATTTCTACTCTGGATTCAGGACAAGGGAATCATACAGAAGTATAGACTTTGTGGGGAGAAAATACGAATGGCCTTCTACCATTTTCCCCCAGGTTCTCCCACTGCTATCCTGAACTATACATTCAACCACAACTAAAACTATGATTATTTAATTAACAAACTCATCAAATAAGGTATTTCAGTAGATCTGCATATTTACCTTGCTTGCACCTGCACTTATCACTTCAAATTTGTCCAAGTATGGTGCAAGGTTTAATTTTAAAACTTTCCTCAGTGTAGTTCCAGAGTCTGGAGTTAAGTCATAGCCTACAATTTCTGATAACTGCTTCCAATGACGTGCTCTCATTCCTGGATTACAAAGGATAGAGACAGTAGGGATGTAATCCTAATGATGAAAATGGAAACAATAATGAGTCACTCACTTGACTTTCATATTCATACACTTCAAATTAGGTAATATATTTAATGAGCCCGTTTAATATTTAACGAGTTAGATTCAGGAGGGGAGAGAAACTAACAAAATTATTCTAAAGTTCATCTGCACAAATAAACATGTAGAAATAGCCAAGAAAACTAAAAGAGTGAAAAAAGGAGGGGTGATGGTAAATATTCTATAAGATATTAAAGTATATGCTAGAACTACAATAATTAAAACTATCACAGTATTATAGAAATACAAAGCCATGTTTATTCTATAATTATATGGAGAAATATATGGTATAACATATATATAGCTATAAACACACATACATAGCATAAACGGGAAAAAAGCCTGCCCAAAATACCAAAATATAACCACCTGGAAATAAAAAAATACTCAACAAGAACACTTAATTCATTGCTTTTGATACTGATATTAAAACATTTCCTTTACAATCAGGAACAACATAAGCACACCCATAACATTTCTAATCAACACTGTATTAAGTCTCCAGCCACTGAGGTAATATAAATAAATAAAAGCTATGGAGGAGGAGTGGGATCAAGATAGCAATGTAGGAAGACCCTGAACTCACCTGCTCCGACGGGAAAAGAAGGAATGACAATGAAATAGGTAGAAGGGGTGGAGATGCAATCTAGTCAGAAACCAAACCCTGAGGTCAGTGACACACAAATGAAAAGAACATTACAAATGCAGAGTTCCTCTCCAAGGAGCCAGGGTCCAAGACCTATTTTGGTCTCCCCTACCTGGAGGTCTTGCCCTGGGAAGACAAGCCTCCAGAATGTTTGGCTTTGAAAGCCAGTTGGGCTTCCATTCAGGAGAGACAGAGGGTTATAGGAAACAAAGACTATGCTCTTAAAGGGTACAGGCAGAAGCTCACATGGTCCAAGTTCCAGCAAAGAGGCAGAAGTTTGACAAGTACCTGTGTCAGACCCACTTGCTGATTTTGGAGAGCCTATCAGAGAGGCAGGAGGCCTCTGGGACTCGCTCTGGGGACAGAGATGCTGGTGGCAGCCATTGTGAGGATCACCAGCAAGTGGCTCGCCCTGGCCACTAGAGGGCCCACAGCAACCGTGCACCACCAGGATACACAGTCACACACAGAGAGAGGCTGCCCCACCCACAATCAGCCTGAAGCAGCACTGCCCAGCTGCACGCCAGCCTCACCAGGAGACCGCCGTGCCCACCAGGGCACGACAGCAACTGCATGAGTCACGGCATTGCAGCCAGACAGGCCAAGGGCCAGCTCCACTTATACCCTCAACAGTCAGCCCTCCCACAACATAAGGAAGCATGTGGTATGAATAGGAGACACCCCTGGAGCAGACAGGTCTAGTGCCAGGTCTAGTGTGCTGCAGGCCATATAGGATGTCTCCTATATAATGTCACTTCTCCAAGATCAAGAGACCTAACAGTCCTATTCAATATACAAACGTGACCACAGGGAATTAGGCAAAATGAGGAGACAAGAGGAATGTGTTCCAAACAAAGAAACAAGACAAAACCTCAAGAACTATATTAAATGCAAATAAGCAATCTACCCAATATAGAGTTCAAGATAATATACAGATGCTCAATGAACTCAGAAGAAGAATGGACAAACACAGAATCTCAACTAAGAGTTAGAAAATATAAAGAAGAACCAGTCAGAGATGAAGAATACACTAACTAAAATGAAAAATATGCTAGAAAGTATCAACAGGAGATAGGATAATACAGAAGGACAGATCAGTAATTTGGAAGACAGAGTATCAGACATCACCCAAGCTAAGCAGGAAAAAGGAAAAAAAAAGGATTTTAAAAAACAACGATCGTTTAAGAGACTTCTGAGACAACATCAAGTGTACTCACTTTCATGTTATAGGGGCTCCAGAAGGAGAAAATTGAGAGAAAGGAGGAGAGACTTCTTTGAGGAAATATTATCTGAAAACTTCCCCAACCTAGAGAAGGAAATAAGTACCTTCCTCTAGGAAGCACAGAGAATCTCAAACAAGATGAACCCAAACAGGTCCACACCAAGACATTATAATTAAAATGACAAAAACTAAAGATAAAGAGAAAATCTTAAAAGCGGCAAGAGAAAAGCAACTAGTTATGTTTTGTACAAGGGAACTCCCATAAGACCTTAAGCAGACTTTTCAGCAGGAACTCTGCAGAAGGAAGTGGAGCAATATATTCAAAATGATGAAAGGAAAAAACTACAACCAAGAACACTTTACCTGGCAAGGTTATTTTTCAGATTTATCTTTATCTCTGAAGAAGAGACAAAGACGTGCACAGACAAGCAAAAAGCTAAAAGAGTTTATCACCACCAAACAGATCTTACAACAGACGTTAAAAGAAATAACAAGTATAAATAAACAAAATTATAAAAGGATAATCTCACTGGTAAAGGCAAACCCGGGGAAAAAGTAGTTAATTAACCACTCATAAAGCTAGGAGGAAAGTTAAAAGACAAAAGCGGTAAAAAATCATCTCTATCTGCAATAGCAGTTAGGCAAAAATTAACAGATGTAAAAAGGATAAAACATTTGGGGAGGTTAGTAAAAATGTAAGGTATTCAAGCTTAAGAAATCATCCACTTAAAATAGACATCTATAATAGGTTGTTATAAATGAACCTCCTGGTAACTACAAACCAAAACCATGTAACAGTTACCACAAAAAGAGAGAGTCAATGCATCACTGAAAACCTCAAATAGGAAATTTTAAAATACCAGGAGACAAATGAAAATGAAAACATAATATTCCAAAATCCATGGGTCACACTAAAAGCAGTTTTAAGAGGAAATTTTAAAGCAAACAAGTCCACCTCAGGAAATAAGAAAATTCTCAGTCTAACCTTAACCTGAAGGAACTAGGAAAAGTAGAACAGACAAAACCCAAAGATAGTAGAAGGAAGGAAATAATGAAGACCAGAGTGGAAATAAATAAAACAGAAACTAAAAATAAAAAAGAAAAAGATCAATGAAGCTAAGAGCTAGTTCTTTTAAAAGATAAAATTGATAAACCTTTAACAAGACTCATTAAGAAAAAAAAAAGAGAGCCCAAATAAATAAAATCAGAAATGAAAGAGAGGTTACAACTGACACCACAGAAATACAAAGGATCATAAGATGCTACTGCAAACAATTATACACCATAAAATAGACAACCTAGAAAAAGTTAATAAATTCCTAGAAATGTAAAATCTTCCAAGACTGAATAAGGAAGAAATAGAAAATATGAACAGACTATCAGTAATGAAATTGCATTAGTAATAAAAAATGCCTAACAAAGAAATGCCCAGGCCAGATGCCTTCACAGGTGAATTCTGTCAAACAATTAAAGAAGGGTTAACACTTTTCCTGAAACTATTCCAAAAAATTGCAGAGAAAGGAATGCTTCCAAATTTATTCTACAGACCAGTTACCACCTGGATACCAACACCAAAGACAACACACAGAAAGAAAATTACAGGCAAACATCACTGATGAACATAGATGTAAAAATCCTCAAGAAAATACAAACAAACTAAATTTAACAATTAATTAAAAGAATCATATATCATGATCAAGTGAGAATTATCCCAAGGATACGTGGATGATTCAGTATCTGCAAAGTAATTAATTTTAACCACATTAAAGAATAAAAATCATATGACCATCTCAATAGATACAGAAAAAGCTTTTGACAAAATTCAATATCCATTTATAATTTAAACAAAAAACCTCTCAACAAAGTGAGTATAGAGGGATCATACCTCAATATATTAAAGGCCATATATAACAAGCCCACAGCTATCATCAAACTCAATAGTGAAGAGCTGATAACATTTCCTCTAAGTGCAGGAACAAGACAAAGTTGCTTACTCTAACCATTTTTATTCAATATTAGAAGTCCTAGTGACAACAATATTAGAAGTCCTAGTGACAACAGGGAGCGCAAGTTTGATTCCTGGTTGAAGAACTAAGATCACATGCACCCAGCCAAAAATAAAGAAAGAAAATAGCAGGGGAAAAATTATTGATACTACTAGTGGTATGGGACAATTTATCTTCCATCTCAAGATGACTTTCAGAGATTATGATGGTGCACTGCTTTGAAGACAGGAATAATGGATGTTGCTGATAAGAAAGGAAAAGAGGAATATCATCTGGATAAATTTAAAACATAACCAAAGGCTTAAATGCTAACAATAAACTATAACTAAATCTCTAACTGAAGAAAAAATAAGAAAATTAAGACCAACATCTCTCCTGAATATAATCTCAAAAATCCTCAATAAAATATTAACATACAAAGTCTAGTCTTCCTAGTCCTGTTTCCAGAACTATTTATGTCCTGTAAATCAGTAAGAAAAAGACCAACTATTAAATTAAAAAATAGACAATGATTAAGACCAAGTAGTTCACAAGCAAAGAAATACAAAATATTCTTAAATTATTAATTTATGCTTAACACTTTATGTAATAAGAAAAATGAAATTCTACTAGTAGATTACCAAAAACCCAACTATGATGACACTCTGTTGTCAAGGTTGGTGTAAATATATATTGGTAAAACCCATACAGAAGATAATTCAACTATAGACTTGAACCTGAAATTTACTCTTTGGCAATTTACCTTGCAGTTCCCACTTCATACTTAGAAATTTTACACCAGTATATAACATTTATAGGTATAAAAAATAATGAAAAAACTCTATATACAACAAGAAAAGATCTCTAAGATAAATTAACCAAAACAAAGGGGGAAATAATACATACAGTATGTTAATTTTGTGTAAAAAGATAGGAGGTTTAGAAAATATACTCATATTGTTATATGTGTTAAAAAAACACTCAAGTATACAAAAGAAAGTAATAACATGGCAAGGAGATTGTTCAGGTGTATCTTTTTTATATTTTTAAGCCATGTATATTTACTAAATATTAATTTTAAGTAGTTTAAAGTTTTTTTCAGGCAGCTCACAGAATCTCTAAGAGTGCTAGACACAGACTGGAACCATGCTGAAAATCCCTGACAGTTTGAACTCTGAGCATGCTGACAGTGGAAGCATGGCTCTACCCACTGCCACCACTGCCTTGGGAGGTTGGATGCATTATTTACTGCCACAAAAACTGTTACTATCCTCTCTTTAAAGATGAGGTGACTGAGACATGAGAGGCTAAATATCTTACACAAGGGGCATACTGCCATTACTAAGCACAGAACTGTGATATAAACCTAGGCAGTATGACTTCAAAGCCTTCTCAGGTAACTGGGACTCTCTGCTGCTGCTCACAGTATAGGCTGACTTGTTTATTCAGTAATTTTTTTATCCTCTTCCTATCCATGTACCTGGTCATTACAGTCTTTTCTATTTGTCAAGCATGTTCTAGCATGTTCTGTGAAGGGACTGATTACGATGACTTCCTCAGGACAGAATAAAGCATGGATTAAGAAATAGATCAAGTTTTCTGGTTCAGCTTTGGTTTTGCTTTCCGGTTTTTCCATTTCTCTTCATGAGCACCTGCTGCAAGCAGTTCCAGCAGGGCTTTCCAAAATGTCATTGTGTTCGTACCTTAAAAACTTTTATCTGCTCCATTACTGTAGTGCACATAGTAATGGTAGGATTCTCTTTCGGTTCCTCTTCAAGTTTTTCTTCTTCCAGAGATCGTCTTTTGGCTGCTTTTCTTTTTTCTTGTAATTCCTTCTTTTGCTTTGTTTGGAAAAATTTCAGAGTCTTAAAAATTTCCCGGGAAAATTCTTCTACATCAGTTTCCATGGCTTCCCCATTAAGGTCCAAAAACCCTCCATCCATCCACCTGAAAGAAAAAATAATATTAAACTCAGAGATTTTTGGTGTGTTAAGAGGCCTTAGGCTAGGTCCTTCATCTTGTGGTTTTTTTTTTTTAATATAAATTTAATTATTTTAATTGGAGGCTAAATACTTTACAATATTGTATTGGTTTTGCCATACATCAACATGAATCCACCACAGGTATACACGTGTTCCCCATCCTGAACCCCCCTCCCACCTCCCTCCCCATACCGTCCCTCTGGGTCATCTCAGTGCACCAGCCCCAAGCATCCTGAGCAAGAGCAGTTAACCGTTTTTCTCAGTCACACAGAGCTAATGACAGAGATAATACTAAATCCACCACTTAAGCTATGCTGCATGTGCTAAAATATGAATCAGATTGTCAATGGACAATTAATGGTACCCAAATAAAATGCTGATTTGACTCCATACTTCTAATTTTTGGTGTTAAGCATGAGTCAAATCAACTAACTGCATTAAAAATGGAATCAAATCTGGAAAACCCAAATGATACTTAATTAGATATTATATTAATAAGGTTAGGTGGTACCCTAGCAACAGTTGACGCTTCTCCTATATGATATTTGGTTTTTCTATCAAATGGACTGGTAAGTCCTACTTTTAAACACTTAGCCAACAACAACAGCAATAAAAATCAATGTATGTTTTATAAATCTTTTTAATTTTGCTGAACTGTTTATTACATTACCAGAAATTACCGTTTTTCTGTTCGTTGCCACTTCAAAACTAAATTAAAAAACTTCTGATAGGGCTCAATGTTAACTTTTAATTTATCCAGTTCAGGATATTTTGTCAGTTCCCATTTGAAAAGTTCCTCTTCTTTATTAATAAACTGAACTGCTTCTTCAGATTCCTGAATACGTTTTTGTAGTTGTCTTACATCTGTCACATACTGAAAGCAAAGCATTTTTCATTTCAAGAAATACCCAAGTAATGTTATAAAAATAAGATTAAACAATACTTCATAGGCTATGTCCTTGCATATAGATATATATATAGTGGCTTTATATATCAACTGCATAGCAATATTATGACAGAAAGCAAAAAATGGCTCTGTCTACTTAACAAAAAGAAAACTAACCCACAAAAAAGATTACATAATAAGCAGCAGTTCCAGGCCCCTTTTTGCCTTAGTAAGCACATGCTTTTCTATATTATACAAACATGCCTGCTAGCGTGCTAAGTTGCCTCAGTCGTGTTTCACTCTTAGCAACTCTATGGACTGTACCCTGCCAGGTCCTCTGTCCATGAGATTCTCCAGACAGGTGGACTGGAGTGGGTTGCCATGCCCTCCTCCAGAGGATCTTCCCGACCAAGGGATCAAACCCGCATCTCTTATGTCTCCTGCATTGGCCAGGCAGGTTCTTTACCAGTGGAGCCACCTGGGAAACCTATACAAACATGTCCTATACTTATCTACCAGTCTGCCACAGCTACTGTCGATATTTATCAGACCTGTTGCATGCGGTCCAATTCTGCAAATTCTGCAAACTCTTCCATGCGCCGTGATTCCTTTTCTACTTCCAAAATCAGTTTCTCTCTCTTTGCTATTAGTTCATTTTCTTTTCTATGTTTAGCATTCTCAATGAGCTTTAAAAGAAAACAATTTAATCATGTTAATTATTTTGCTACAAAGCAAAGAATGATCAAATGAGAAATCTGAATGCTTTGTACAGTAACAAAAACATCAGCAAAGTAAAACATTGTACAAAAATAAAACATTGACTGATATGAAAGGAAAAGAATAATAAATTACACAGAAAAAACTTTCTGTATCTCCAAAGTGACCATAATAATTCTCATTTTAAATAGATATTTTAACTGTTTAACAGATTCTGTGAAAATAATAAAACCTACCATATACCGAGCATTTCTTATGTCAATAATTATTAAACACTTTACCTACATTACCACAAGTATTATATCTTCATTTCAGAGATGAAGAAATTTAAGCATATAGAGATTAAGAGGCATGTCCAATGTCACAAGATCATGAAAGTCAAAATCTGGATTAGAACTCTGGCTTATCTGACTGAAATCTATGCTTTTCATTACTATACTATCTCACTTCCCAATTTAGCAGCAGCTTAAATTAGGACTTTTACAAAATTTGAACTATATTCAGCATTAGTATAAAATCCTGAATCTGCAACTTCCTCCTGGGAAAGTTACTTAACTTCTCTGAGACACATTTTTCTCAGCTATGAAATGGGGGAAATAGGAGCACCTCGGATTTTTGTCAGTATTAAATGATTTAATAAATGGAGAGTACTGAGCACAGTGCTTATGATTATTATTCTTTTGGTAATTTCCTTTTTTTTTAAATTTATTTATTTTGGCTGTGTTGGGCCCTCATTGTGGCTCGAGGGATCTTCACTGGGGCATGCAAACTTCTTAGTTGTAGCTTGAGAACTCTTAGTTATGGCCAGGGATCAAACCACAGTCCACTGCATTGGGAGCATGGAACCTAGCCAGTGGATGACCAGGAACCCCCCTATTATTAATTTGATAATAGTTCTAACTTTTTAATGTCAGTCCCATTTTTAAAAACCTTATGGGTTAAGCCTGTGTTAAGCCTGCAGGGCCATCAATGTTGCTAATCCCAAACTCATACTGACACATGAAGTTACTTTTTAAAAGTAGATGGCAAGGGACTCCCTTGGTGGCACAGTGGATGGGAATTTACCTGCCAGGAGATGTGGGTTGATCCCCGGTCTGGGAAGATTCTGCATACCTCAGAGCAATTAATCCTGTGCCACAACTACTGAAGCCTGTGAGCCCTACAGACTGTGCTCCACAACAAGAGAAGCCACCCAAGGAGAAGCCACCATAACTAGAAAGTAGTCCCACTCTCTGCAAAGAGAGAAAGCCCACATGCAGCCAAAAATAAATTTAAAAATATAGCAGTGTGTAACGTCAAAAAAAACAGTAGATGGCAAGTACGTATGAAAATTAAATAAACATTGAACTTAAAATACAGAATACAAAAATACATAAGGAAAAATATATTTACCTCATCATTTTCATCAAAGATGGGATTAATTTTCCAAGGCCACATAAGGACAGCTGAATTTAAAGCTAAGTCTTCTGGAGGAAATAGAAATACATCTAAAAAGTAACTCATCCGGCGTTTGGATTCCTACAGAAGAAACTCCAGATATGTTAAACCATGTAGAAAATCTAAGTCAGTGAAAGTGAAAGCCACTCAGTCGTGTCCAACTCATTGCAACCCCATGTACTATACAGTCCATGGAATTCTCCAGGCCAGAATACTGGAGTGGGTAGCCATTCCCTTCTCCAGGGGATCTTCCCAACCCAGGGATGGAACCTAGGTCTCCCACACTGCAGGTGGATTCTTTACCAGCTGAGCCACAAGGGAAGCCCTAAGGCATTATGAAAAAGAGAAACAACAATTTTTAATACTTTTTCAAATTTCAATCTGACTCAGATTAACTGATATTTCATATCACCGAAATCACATGGGTATTTCAATAACTAGAGGATTATTTATCTGGCTTCATAGCACACAATTGAAGACTTTTATAGTAAGAGCATTTAGTTTGCTCCCTGTTTGCTCAGATGGTAAAGAATCTGCCTGTAATGCAGGAGGATCCAGATTTGATCCCTGGATTAGGAAGATCCCCTGAAAAAGGGAATGGCAACCCACTCCAGTATTCTTGCCTAGAGAATACAATGGACAGAGGAGCTTACCAAGCTACCGTTCATGGGTCACAAAGAGTTGGACACGAATGGAGGACTAACACACACACAAACACATACCAAAATTAAAGCTTTTGATAGTTTTCACTTGCAATTGACTTAAGATAAAAGTACTTGATTATCCATGTATACGGCTGAAAATGGTGATCAAATATGCGTTTTTTCAGCAACTCTTTTTTTTTTTTAAAGGATTTTACGGTTTTATTCTTATGTATTTAATTTTTTAATCTTTGGTGACAAAGATTTTAGTATCTTTTGTTTTGTTTTGGATCTTCAGTAACAGTACCACTTCTTTTGCCTACCATTGAAAGTGAAAGTGAAGTAGCTCAGTCGTGTCCGACTCTTTGCGACCCCATGGACTGTAGCCTACCAGGCTCCTCCATCCATGGGATTTTCCAGGCAATAGTACTGGAGTGGATTGCCATTTCCTTCTCCAGGGGATCTTCCCCACTCAGGGACTGAACCCAGGTCTCCCGTATTGTAGACAGACGCTTTACCATCTGAGCCACCAGGGAGTCCTACCATTAGCATACAGCAATTGTCCAGAAAGAGTTTAGGAGTGACTGGCAAAAAAAAAAAAAAAATTCTTTAAAACTAATAGATTTACCTGAATAAGACATTAAATATCTTTACCCCTTATAACTTGTGCATTGATCTGTACACAGTGCTGTAATTTTTAAGAACTGAAATACAGACTCAAAGGCTAATTTAAGAGTTTTTGTTTGAGATACATATAGGATGTATATGTATATAATATATATAATATTCAGAATGCATTATATATGTATTATATTGCACATAGAAATTAACCCAATAAAACCTGATTCATATAACTAGCTGTATTAATAGATAATAGGAGAAAATGCATAAGATCATACCAAGAGATGCAAAAAATAAAATTCAACATCCAATCATAATAACGCTTTTAAATTAATTTTCATTGGAGTATAGTTGATTTACAATGTTGTGTTAGTCTCCTGTGTACAGAAAGTCTGTATACCACTGGATTACCAGGGAGGCCTCCTGCATTTATATTTTTACACAAAAATTAGAGTATAATATAGGTGAGTAGGTACATAACCTTGTGTAGGGGAAGGCATGAGCATATGTACTACTAAATGTAGAAACTATAAAAGAAAATATTTTTTAAACCTTTGTTAAGGATGCACATATGGAGGAACTAAAGGAAAAAAAATGATTACTATAGAAACCAGGTTGACACCTCTAGGAGTTGGAGAAAGGGAAGTAATTATGGTCAGAAAGTCATATGCAAAGGATTTCTAGGGTGCTGGCAATATCCTATTTCTTCACCTGGGTGGTGGCAACATAGGTGTTCACTTTATAACTTTGTTTAATCATATGTGTTATTCATTCTCAATATGTATACCATATTTCACAATGAAAAAAATTTTTTTAATATGTAAATTTAAAAATTCCTACCTTGATCCGTGAAACCAACTCCTGAATTCCTACAGTTCGGGCTTTTTCTACATAAGATATAAGCTCCATCATTTCCTCCGTTGTCTCAGGAACTTTTAATGCATGCTCTTTAACTGCTTCAAATTCACTGCAAATACTGACAAAATACCTTGTTTTATTATAGGTACAGTAGTTAATGCTATATTACACTCAATTATGATTACTATAAAACAGGAACTGTGATCCTAAAAACAATCAGTTAGGTATCTTAAAATATTTAAGTATAACTTAACTGACATAACTCAGGATACATCATAGATTTATAAAATCTATACAATTAAGGCAACATTTTCAGTGTGAAATAGAGCATGCTTTGGATTGGTCAGGCGGCTCTATATCTAAATCCTGCCTCATCTGCTACTAGCTTTGAGTATTTATGTGAATTTCATAGGCTTAATTTCCATATTTGTAAAATGAAGTTATTAAATTCATCTTGTGGGATTATTGTAATACAATAATGAATAATGAATGCAAAAGAGCCCAGTGCATAGGACACTCTCAATTACTGGTAACTATAGTGTTAGTATAATCATCAGCTTAATTATTACTAGCAGCAGTAATGTCTCTTGTGAATATGGCAACTGAAAAGATCAAATCTCTGCATACATTTTTAAAATCCATGATTCTTTCAGAAAGTCTATGTATGTATGAATCTATTAATAGATACCCTATACCTATACCCATTATTTAACTAAGATATATTTCATAGAATTTTTTCCCTATGCTTTGCAGTATCAGTATTGTCATGCCATTGCTAGAAATATCAGAAAAACTCCTTGCAAAAACAAAGTACAAAAGAGGTAAGTGATTTTAAAAATAAATTTTAGTCTGTGCAGGTATTTCATTTATATTATGTAATTATACTTATTCATTCATTTAATAAATAATTGAATACCTACAGTGTGCTAAGCAAAGTTCTAAGCATTGGAGCTATAACACCAAATAGATCAAGTCCCTACCATCATAAAGCTTACATTCAAGTTGATGAGAGAGACAAAAAATACATAAATATATAACACAGTGTTATGTAGTATAAAGTTCTATGAAGAAAAAAAAGTAAAGGGATAAAGAATGATGGTGTATAGAGAAGGAACCAGTATTTTATATAAAGGGACCAGGAATGATCTCTCTAGAGAGGTGATAATTCAAAATGAGAGAAAGAAAAAAAAGAGTCATACAAATATCAGGGGGAAAGCTTCCAAGGAAGAAAAATAACAAGGATAAAAGCCTGAGGTAGCAAAAAGGTTTGACTAGTTTAGGAATGGCAAGCAGAGCAGTGTCAATACCAAAAAGAGGATAGAACATGAAGTTGTAGAGATGAACAGAAATCAGATCACGTAGGGCTTGACAGCATTTTCCTAAAGCTTTTTTGTGAGTGTGTGAATCATTTTTAAAGTCTTTATTGAATTTGTTACAATACTACTTCTGCTTTACGTTTTGGTTTTTTGGCCATGAGGCATGTAGGATCTTAGTTCCCTCACCAAGAATCCAAGCCACACCCCCTGCATGGGAAGGCAAATTCTTAACCATTGGATCACCGAGGAAGTTCAACGGTTAATTTTTGATTATCAATATTTTAAGAGTGGCTTTCCTGTGGTCTAATTGTTGGGAGTCCACCTGCCAATGCAGAGGACACTCCCTGGTCCAGGAAGATCCCACGTGCCAGGTGGCAACTAATAACAATGTGCCACAACTACTGAGCCTGAGCTCTAGAGCCTGTGCTCTGCAACAAGAGAAGCCACCACAGTAAGAAGCCGCTCACTGCAAAGAAGAGTAGTACTCTCTTGAGGCAATTTAGAAAGCCTGTGCACAGCAACAAAGACTCAGCACAGCCAAAAAGAAATATTAATAGATAAATCTTTTAAATTATTTAGAAAAAGTTTTTTAGAAGGATATATTAATGTTGATAATGCAAAAAATAGGCAGATGATTCTACTGTGGGTACTTTCTTCTTACTAGAGCAGAATCTGAGTCCCTTTGGAGCAACAATACAATTAAAAGAAAAGGAGGTGGAAGTTCCATGGCAGTCCAATGGCTAGGACTGCATGCTTCCACTGCAAGAGGCACAGGCTCGATCCCTAGTCGGGGAACTAAGATCCTCCATGCTCTGTGGCACAGCCAAAAGCAAAACAAAACAGAAAAGGAAAGAGGGCAAACAAGATTAGTGAGAGCAAGTTTGCCCAAGCAGATACTAAACCAAACTGTGAAGTACGAAAATTGCTCTTTATTATTAATTTAATAAATTATGCTTAACATAGTAGTACACATTTCCTCCTTTTAAAGAAAACTATTTATTCATTTATTTTACACCGGGTCTTAGTGGTGGCATGCGGGATCTTTCATTCGTGGCATGTGGGATCTAGTACCCTAACCAGGGATCGAACCTCGGCCTCCTGCATTGGGAATACAGAGTCTTAGCAACTGGACCACCAGGGAAGTTCCCATTTCCTCCTTTTGATGTTATCTAATTCACATAAGGAACTTAGGAAGAAACCAAAGCATGAACGAGGCAGAAGAAAATAGACAACTTTTCAACTGCTCTTCTGCCATGAGTTTATAATAAGACAGTTACTTGTTGAAAGTAGAATTTTCCAGAAAAGTGACCAATATTATAAAGTAAACACCAAAAAGTTGTGTCAAACATAAATCATCTTTAAAATTAACTATGGTATTGTCATTGCTATTACTCAATGGGATTGTTAGAAAGGAAGTGTCTAATATTTTACCATCTTCAACATCATTGTGTAACAAAATTTTATACAAAATATGGCTAACCAATACTTAACTTTCTGATAGTCATTTTTTTTATTGACTTGAAAATATTTATTGATGTGATAGCTCCCTTTCTTGGGTGACTGCAGCCATGAAATTAAAAGACGCTTACTCTTTGGAAGAAAAGTTATGACCAACCAAGATAGTATATTCAAAAGCAAAGACATTACTTTGCTGATTAAGGTCCATCTAGTCAAGGCTATGGTTTTTCCTGTGGTCATGTATGGATGTGAGAGTTGGACTGTGAAGAAGGCTGAGCGCCGAAGAACTGATGCTTTTGAACTGTGGTGTTGTAGAAGACTCTTGAGAGTCCCTTGGACTGCAAGGAGATCCAACCAGTCCATGCTGAAGGAGATCAACCCTGGGATTTCTTTGGAAGGAATGATGCTAAAGCTGAAGCTCCAGTACTTTGGCCACCTCATGCAAAGAGCTGACTCATTGGAAAATACTCTGATGCTGGGAGGGATCGAGGGCAGGAGGAGAAGGGGACGACCGAGGATGAGATGGCTGGATGGCATCACGGACTCGATGGATGTGCGCCTGAGTGAACTCCAGGAGTTGGTGATGGACAGGGAGGCCTGGCATGCTGCAATTCATGGGGTCTCAAAGAGTTGGACATGACTGAGCAACTGAACTGAACTGATTCTCTGCCAAGCATGGTGCTAAATCCTTTACAAATGTTATCTGTGATCTAACATCAATTCTGCAAGCCAAGGTATTATTTTTCATAACTGGCACAGCAGGAAATTGAGGCTCAGGGAACTTAAGTAACTTGCCTAGAGTCATAGAACTATTTCGTAGAGCCAGGATTCAAATCCAAGTCTCTCTGATTTCAAAGCATATAATTTTCTCACATTGCTTCTGGGAAATAAACAGCTAACATTTCTTGAGTACCATGTTCTAGGCACTGTGCTAAGTGCTTTATAAAAATATTAGTTTTAATCCTTATTGAAGTTGGAGAAAAAATATTGTAAGCACTTATATTTTAATCTTATATTTTTAAACAAGAATTGCTATTAGCATACTATCTGGTTGGCCAAAAATTCATTTGGGTTTTCCTGTAAGAAGGCCAGTGGAATTTTTTTTTTTGACGACCCAATATCTCTTTTACTCTAAAATTCTGAGTTTGGCAACTGATTCTACTTACCTTTCATTTTCTTTCCTATGTTTTGAAGCTATATCATTTAGCAACATGTTTGCAAAGGCTCTTGCTTTGTTTGTTAGGCCTGTCTTCAAATCTTCACAATCCAAACGCACCATAGGGAAATGAACCCACTGAGGCAAAAGCATTATTTCTGAAGCAAGATTGAAAAATTTTCCTATAAACTTTAAAAAAGGATTTAAAACAAAAATGGTTAGAATTTTCAAATTCATCTGTGATTTGACAATACAGTATTATGGTGAAATTCTTAATTATATGCTATAAGTATAAATCCATTTATTTTTGCTAAGGGATTAAATTTCTTTCCATTGTTGCACCAACTTTCCCCCCCTGTCCTTTCATTAAGGAATTTACCAATTTAACAGTAAATATCCAATACAATGCCATTTATAGCATCAAAAATATCTGGACATGTCACAAGGTGAAATTCCCCTCAGTAACTATTAAAAACATGATCAAAGCCACCTATTTCTCAGTTTAAAAGTAAATCTTTATCATGTGACAATTTGTGTAGCTCACTAATACTTGGTTGGGCCATTACTAATGCCTCACTCAAAATTCTAGTTCAATCTTCAGGAAAATAAATATAAGAAACTTTTTGGTATTGGTCAAAATAATCCAGGAAAGAAACATTGTGCCCTGCTGTTACCAAAGTTCCAAGTTATTGCAATTTATACAAATTCTTAATACCTAGACACACTGGGGTAATTTTTTTTATTTAAGCAACTAGTGTGGAAGAAAACCTGACACATTATACTGTGACAAGTTTTATGGAAAGTGAAACATACCTGTCAACTTTGGGCAACTTTGACTTAATTTCACAATCCACCTTTAATGTTGCCTCTTTACCTTCCTCCTTATCTCACCACCACTCCCCACCAAAATGCCTCATATTCCTTTTACTCCTCCCTAAGGAGACTTTTTCTTCATTTTTCTTGCTCTGAAGGCTATTTCATTTTTCTAGTCTCCAGTATTTAGTTGACTGTGTTTAAATTTTTCAATGTTTAAGGGAACTGAAGGTATTAATTAATTGGTTCAAAGTCTACACTGAGTAGTCTTGGTTCTTGGTTAAAAATATACCAAATAGTCAGTTGAACTGATGGCACCAGAATAAGGAGAACAGATGGCCCTTTATCCTCAAGGGCCATCACTCATTTTTTCTGGGATGTAATTAACAGATATGGAAAATAAAAGGTCTGGATCAAGAAAATATGACATGTTGAAAACAATGCAAATGCCTGAACAGACTTCAGTAACCTTTGCAGTAATATTAAACAGTCTAAAATACGTAAAACTAGAATTCCAGAATTGAGGGAAGGAGACAAATTTTTTAAAATGAAGCAATAATGTGTGAATATCTTCCAAGGTTGATAAGAACTATACAGATCTAAGAATCTCAATCTTCTCAAGAGGAAGGAATACAAAAGAAACAACAAATAGCACTTCACAATCAAACAGCTGAGAAGCAACAAAAAAGAGAAAATCTTAAAAGAAGTCATGTTTTAAAAATTACAGAAAGAAACCCAGAGAAGACTTCCAACATGACGATGTGAGGAGTTCTGTGGACATGGTCCCCAGGGAAAGTGGTGAATATTAAAGTGTGTTAGTTGCTCAGTTGCATCCAACTCTTTGCAATCTCATGGACTGTAGCCCGCCAGGCTCCTCTGTCCATGGAATTCTCCAGGCCAGAATACTGGAGTAGATTGCCATTCCCTTCTCCAGGGGATCTTCCTGACCCAGGGATCAAACCAAGACTCTTGCATTGCAGGCAGATTCTTTTCTGTCTGAGTCACCAGGGAAGATCCTTTGGAGAAGGGAATGTCTACCCCCTCTAGTATTCAGGCCTGGAGAATCCCATGGACAGAGGAGCCTGGCGGGCTACAGTCCATGAGATTGCAAAGAGTCGGACGCAACTGAGTGACTAACACATTATTTTAAAAACGATGATTTAATTTAAAACCACTGAAAATGGTCATAAGACTATACAGAAAATGAACAAACATCTATTGGTGAAACTCTATGAAAATTTAGAAGGAAAAGTGAGAATCTGTGGTATTTAAACCTGGATTACTCCCTCCCACTCTGCTGCCAGCTCAGAATGTGGAAACTCCACTCCAGACAAGTGCAGTCAAGAACAGAGGGCTCCCTCACTACCCAGGTTTCAGTTGGATGGCTTAACTAGTTTTGTTAAAGCTAGGTTCTTGGTGAATGTAGTTGGAAGGTGAGAACTCCCTTGTACCACACAAATACCACTCATGGAAGGGAGGGTCGATCTTGGTCATGGTACCACTGAGAATACTGAAACATCAATCACACTTGCCCTCACTGGGAAGGTGGCAGCTCCATAGCAGAAAAGAGACAAGGTTAATCTCAGCATAGTACTCTCTACTCCACTGAGTCTGGGCTTCACAGATGGCACTAGTGGTAAAGAACCTGACTCTAGTACAGGAGACACAGGAAATGCAAGTTCAATTCCCTGGGTGGGAAGATCCCCTGGAGAACGTAATGGTAACGCACTCCAGTATTCTTGCCTGAAAAATCCCATGGACAGAGGAGCCTGGCAGACTACAGTCCACAGGGTCTCAAAGAGTCAGACATGACTGAAGTGACTTAGAATGCACACACTCCATTGAGTGTGTGACTTCTTCAGTGGGATTGTCACTGAGAGAAGCCTATCACTATCCCCATTCCCAGCTCCAAGGCCTTGGCTCAGACATTTTGCCTGGAAGTGAAGGAGAAGCATGTCATAAACTAGATACCTCCTAATCTTTCCCAAAGGAATTGACCTCAGTTGCAACAGAACATGGAAAAATTCAAGCCTAACTGTGCCCTCAAAAACAGTGGAGGTTGTGGTAAGGAGCAACTGTGAGGAAGATTCAGTGATTTGGTGACGATTCAGGCTAAATCATAGACCAGCTAGTTTGAGAGAAAGAGCCAGAGAAAGAGACTGTTGGTAGGATCCCTCCTGGGGTAGAATAACTATCAAACACTGATTCTGGCAACTGCTTTTTCAAGGGAGTCTGAATTTGATTACAGTAGAGCAATTTATACCTCTATGGAATTGTTGAAAACAATACAGCAATTAACCAGCAGTAAGTGAAGACTAACAGCTATGCATAGCCAGAGAAAGAGAGAAGAAAGACATTTGAAACCATGGCCTTTCCAGGATGACTTTCGGCATACCCAACGCTGTGGCTCCCTGAGGAGCAGCACTTGGTACTTAGGAGGGTGTGGGGAGCAAAACAGACTTTACTAAAATAATCTGCCCAATCTCTAAACAAATAAACAAGCTAATAAAAATAGCAAACTGGAAGGGAGACCAGTGTTGGAGTTGCTACAGTATATTACCTAAAATGTCCAGATTCCAAAAGAAAATTATGAGACATACAAAGAAAAAAGAAAGCAGGACCCATACATTGGTAAAACAAAACAAAATAAAGAAACACAGTCAGGGACTTCCCTAGCATTCCAGTGGTTAAGACCTGAGTTTCCAATGTAGAGGCCATGAAAGATTCCCACAGGATGCTTGAAGATCCCGTGTGCCACAGCTAAGACCAAAGCAGCCAAATAAATAAATAAAAACAAATATTTTTAAAGTATTAATGGAATTTTTCACAGAACCAGAACACAATTATTCTAAAATTTGTACAGAAACACAAAATACCTTAGATATTGTATTCCTAATGGCACCCCACTCCAGTACTCTTGCCTAGAAAATCCCATGGATGGAGGAGCCTGGTGGGCTACAGTCCATGGGGTCGCTAAGAGTCGGACACGACTGAGCGACTTCACTTCAATTTTCACTTTCATGCATTGGAGAAGAAAATGGCAACCCACTCCAGTGTTCTTGCCTGGAGAATCCCAGGGACGAGGGAGCCTGGTGGGCTGTCGTCTATGGGGTCGCACAGGGTCGGACACGACTGACGCAACTTAGCAGCAGCAGCAGCAGCAACTACCTATTCTTCAGCTGTACTTGTATACTCAGTCACTCAGTTGTGTCCAACTCTTTCCCAACCCATGAAATGTAGCCCCACCAGGCTCCTCTGTTCATTCTTCAGCCATTTGGGGTTTATTCAACGTTCTCTGAGCACCTCTAAATACTTTTGGCCCTGTCTTATGTTACATTTCCTCTCTTCTTTACCTATAAACATCTATTTCAAAGCCCAGCCCACTTTTCACTTTTTCTAGAAATCTTCATCAATTTACCGATGCAAAAGTAGCCATTCCTTCTTCTGAGGTTCCGTACCACTTTGTCCCTATCTCCATTCTAGTACTAATTTCAATATATTACAGTTGGGCTTCCCTGATAGCGCAGTTAGTAAATAATCCTCCTGCAATATAGGAGACCCCAGCTCGATTACTGGATCGGGAAGATCCCTTGGAGAAGGGATAGGCTACCCACTGTATAGTCCATGGGTGGCAAAGAGTCGGACACGACTAATCAACTTTCACTTTCACAGTTGTTATTTCTATGTCTGGTTTCCATGTCCAATATAAGCTCTTGAGGATAATGTTTATATATTATTTATTTTTGCATAACCAAAATATTGCTATGTGTCTGAATGTGATTAAAAGTTATTTTTGTTGAATCAATGAATGAGCTAAATGAATAAGGGAATTATTAGATGAACATATGAGTTTACTAGAATGATGTTTTGAATAAGAAATTCTATTAACTCAGACCAATGCATTTATTTTTAGAATAAAAAATCTTAATTTTAAAAATAAATTCAAAAAAGCATTAATGAAAATCAGAATTAACACATACCTTTGTGTATTCATCAAAAGTATGATCCTCTGCCTGAAAAGTCTCTTCAGCTTAACAGCAGTCCCATCAATGAGCCAACTGTACTTTTCAACTGAAAATTAATAATCTAAGTCTCAATTACACTCTTTTAAAAAGATAAAGTGCTTTTTATATAGTCATAGACTAGAGCAGCCTATTTAATTAAACATTATTAATAGACTAATAACATACATTAACAGGAATAGATATAATAACATAAAATAAACCTAACAAGAAAACCAGGTTAAAAGTAGACTTTTAAAATAAAAATAAAAATAATAGTTTACATAAAATAACTTAGAGTCGGACACGAGTGAGCGACTGAACTGAACTGAACTGAACTGAACAGATAAAGCTTCCTTGCTGACTCACACAATAAAAATCTACCAGTAATATGGGAGATCTGGGTTCGATCCTTGGGTTGGGAAGATCCCTTGCAGAAGGGAATGACTGACTACCTACTCTAGTATTCTTGCCTGGAGAATTCCATAGACAAAGAAGCCTGAGCCTGGTGGGCTACAGTCCATGGGGTCACAAAGAGTCGCACACAACTGAGTGACTAGCATTTTCAACACTACTCTGAACTAATGCTTTTAAGGGCTTCCCAGATGGTGCAGTAGTTAAGAATCTGCCTGCCAATGCAGGAGATGTGGGTTCAATCCCTGGGTCAGGAAGATCCCCTGGAGTGAAAAATGGCAACCCACTTCATTTTTCTTGCCTGGAGAATTCCATGGACAGAAGAGCCTGGAGAGCTACAGTTCATGGGGTTGCAAAGAGTCGGACATGACTGAGCAACTAACACTTTCACAGATAAGCCAGTTAATAAAAGGTTTTGGATAACAGAATGTGAAATAAGAACTATTTATCCTGACCCCATAACATACTTGAAGAGATGATTAAGCTGAAATTGTTAGAAATTACCTTGCTTTTGCCCTTGATTTAACTTTCTGCTTATATCAACATCCTTTCTCTCTATGTTTTGACTTTATGACCCTGATCCAGTTAATATTCACCCTTTAGACTGAATAACAGAATTCAAGTTTCTTGGGTTGATACATGACTCTGTCAGAAGCCATGCCTATGCTCACTTCTTGCTCTCTCTGGTCTTTCATAACAGATCCAGACAACCAAATATCTGACAAAATTCTAGTAAAAATAAAATGGCATTTTTTTATCACAAAAAAGATAAAATATTTGTGTCATATATACCATATGTCTCATAATGTTTTCTTGCGCCTTCTAAGTTATGATGTACTGCCACCTTCAGCGTATCAAGAGCCCAGTGTAACACGTGTTCAGGAAGTTCTGTGTCAAGATTCACAGGTGTTGAAGTTCCTGATAGCCAAGAGGGTACTGTTTGGACATTCTAACAGATATAAAAATAACAATTCACGAAATAAATATCTGTACAGTTGATCAATATGTAGATCTTATATTATACTTAAATTCATTTCAGGTTTCAATGGTCCAGGAAAAAATAACTTGATGCAAAATAATGATTTAAAATATAAAACCTTAATTAGCTTAGTTTCCTATCATTCAACAAATATCTATACGGAATTATAATGTTGAGTGATTATATTAGAAAGCTCTAGAAAGACACATCATTTGATCTTGTCCTTAAGAAGTTCACAACTCAATAGGGAACATGAAACACATAAAATATCAATTTGTAAATATATATATTCATAACTACAACATAAAATTAATATATATATTAATTCATAACTACAATAAAAGTTCTAAAAAGAAAAATGTCATCTCAAGCCAGGAAACTTTCTCAAAGAGAAACCACTTTTAACTTACAAAAATTTGGAGGATGAAAAGAAAACAAGTTATGTACATATACATTTTATAGAGCTTATATTCAACTAAAAAGTCTTAAAAAGAGCCATATGACATCACCTTTATGGCAGAAAGCAAAGAACTAAAGAGCCTCTTGATTAAAGTGAAAGAGGAGACTGAAAAACCTGGCTTAAAACTCAATATTAAAAAAACTAAGATCATGGCATCTGGTCCCATCACTTCATGGCAAATAGATGGGGAAACAATAGAAACAGTGACAGGCTTTATGTTTTGGGCTCCAAAATCACTGCAGATGGTGACTGCAGTCATGAAATTAAAAGACACTTGCTCCTTGGAAGAAATGCTATGACCAACCTAGACAGCACATTTAAAAGAAGAGACATTAGTTCACCAACAAAGGTCCATCTAATCAAAGTTATGGTTTTTCCAGTAGTCAAGTATGAATTTAAGAGTTAGACTATAAAGAAAGCTGAGCACCAAAGAATTGATGCTTTTGAACTGAAGTGTTGAAGAAGACTCTTGAGAATCTGTTGGACTGCAAGGACATCCAACCAGTCACTTCTAAAGGAAATCAGTCCTGAATATTCATTGGAAGCACAGATGCTGAAGCTGAAGCTCCAATACTTTGGCCACCTGATGCGAAGAACTGACTCATTTGAAAAGACCCTGATGCTGGGTAAGATTGAAGGCAGGAGGAGAAGGGGATGGTAAAGGATGAGATGGCATCACCAACTCGATGGACATGAGTTTGAGCAAGCTCTGGTAGTTGGTGATGGACAGGGAAGTCTGGTGTGCTGCAGTCCACCAGGTTGCAAAAAGTTGGACACAACTGACAACTGAACTGAACTGAAAGAAATCTGGTGAGTAGAGTCACAGATGTAGAAAAAAATTTTGGCTACTAGAGGGTAAGGGGGTGGAGGGATAAATTGAGAGGTTGGGATCGACATATACACACTAATACATATATGTATGTATATGCTTATATTTATATATAATAGATAACTAATGAGGACCTCTGTATAGCACGGGAACTCTACTCAGTACTCTGTAATGATACACACAGAGAAAGAATCTTTAAAAAAAAAAGTGGATATACGTATATGTATAACTGATTCATTCTGCTGTACATTTGAAACTAATGACATTGTAAATCAACTATACTTCAATAAAATTTTTTTAAAAAAGAAACCCAATGAATAAGGATAAAGACTTACCTGCAGAGCTTCAGCTATTCGCTCAACCAAACCAAAGACAACATCTTCCAAATCTTGAAAAGTAGGATAAAATTCATTTTATCATCATCAAAGGTCAATTCCATCTTAAATATGGGCAGCCTTCGTTGATCTTCTGGGTCAAAGAGTTTTACAAATCCTTCTACAGTTCTCTTTAAGAGATCTTTTAGCTGCATAATACCATAAGTTATTACTACTTTAGAAAGTACAAACCTTTAACTAAAAGTTTAAATCAGTGAGCTATCGCCTATCATTAATTCATTTTACCAATCCATTTAGTCCTGAAAATTATCTTCATTCAACACAATATGTTCTTAATACAGTTTAAAATAGAACAATATATGCAAACTTTAATTTTTCTATAGAATATCAACATTCTTAAAATGGCAACTTAGAATCTTCCACATTCTTTAGTAATTTTGTCCCTAGTACAGAAAAAGTTCCAGAAGACCCAACAGCATGGTAAAGCCTGAGGGGTGGAGAGGCCTAAAACCCAGTTTGGGGGTGTCATGAGGTGATGGGCTTCCCTTGTGGCTCAGCTAGCAGAAAATCCGTCTGCAATGCAGGAGACCTGGGTTCCATCCCTGAGTTGGGAAGATACCCTACAGAAGGGAAAAGCTACCCATTCCAGTATTCTGGCCTGGAGAATTCCATGGACTGTATAGTCCATGGGGTCACAAAGAATCAGACATAACTGAGCAACTTTCACTTTTCATTTTTACTTTCGTGAGGTGACATGTATTTGGGGCAAGTGAGAGTGATGTGCTAAAGCTAGCTCCTACAATTACAAGAGCTAATTGTTAAACATTCAAGAATTCTGTGAGCCAGATACTAAACTCTTGGACGCCTGAAAATCACCATGGTAGGAATATTTATACCATGGAAATTGGCAAACACTACAAATCAGTCCCTTGGACTGCAAGGAGATCCAACCAGTCCATTCTGAAGGAGATCAACCCTGGGATTTCTTTGGAAGGAATGATGCTAAAACTGAACCTCCTGTACTTTGGCCACCTCATGTGAAGAGCTGACTCATTGGAAAAGACCCTGATGCTGGGAGGGATTGGGGGCAGGAGGAAAGGGGATGACGGTGGATGAGACGGTTGGATGGCATCACGGACTCAACGGACGTGAGTCTGAGTGAACTCCAGGAGTTGGTGATGGACAGGGAGGCCTGGCGTGGTGCGATTCATGGGGTTGCAGAGAGTTGGACACGACTGAGCGACTGAACGGAACGGAACGGAACAAATCAGGATTTTTTCTCCTGGAGCATCAGATTTCCAGCATACCATTACTTGAGAGTGAAGCCACTGGAACTTAGAAATGTGCACTATAAGTTACTAAAGGATGAGTAATACTTTCTTATATATAACCAATTATTAGGAATGTAAACAAAGTAGACAAACATAGATTTAAATAACCTTCACAACATTTTTCATCTCTTAACTTCTTATCATATAATCACAGTCCTCTTAAGAGGATAAAGGTAAAAAGGAAATCATGTGTATTCCTTACAGCATTACATATCAGATTCATATATACATATATGTATACACATATATATTACCTTTAAAAAGGCAAAATTTATGGAATCTTTGGAGATCTTTACAAAAAGGAAAACTTTTTATTCAAAACTATTTTTCTAGGGTTATAGTTTTACAATAGTAAAAATTCAAGGAGCCAATAAAATAATTGTATAATATTCATATCCTCTGTCATTTAAAAATGATCAATAACATTTCAAATCAAGATTTTACTAAGAACAAAATGATAATCAATTAATCTAGAATTTTGTAAGTTCAAAAATATGCTCTCTAGGATAGTCCTTTTGTTAATTTACTTTAATAAAGCTATAGATAATTAGCTTATAGCCTTTAACCATGAGTCCAGTTATCACTCATAATATTGACACATAATTCTAGAGTTCCCTCTCATTTTACACTGCTTCAAGAAATGAAGTATTGTTCAGTTAAACTAGTAAAAGTCTCTCTTACTTTATTTCAAAATAATTATATAGCACTATGGAACAACAGCCTGGTTCCAAATAGGAAAAGGAGTACATCAAGGCTGTATATTGTCACTCTGCTTATTTAACTTCTAATGATGGACAGGGAGGCCTGGCGTGCTGCAATTCATGGGGTCGCAAAGAGTCGGACACGACTGCACGACTGAACTGAACTTGCCTTCCAGCTCTGGCTGTCCCATGCCTGCCTCTCTGCCTCCGGGGAGGGAGGGCCCAATACAGTGGCAGGCTTGCTCTTATTTGGGTTTTGGTGAGTGTGCCATGGGTGACCATGTGGTGTTAGAGCTTTTCAAAGATCATGGCATCTGGTCTCATCACTTCATGGCAAATACACAGAAAAACAGTGGAAACTGTGACAGACGTTATTTTCTTCAGCTCCAAAATCACTGCAGCCATGAAATTAAAAGATGTTTGCTTCTTGGAAGAAAAGCTATGACCGACCTAGGCAGCATATTAAAAAGCAGAGACATTGCCGGCAAAGGTCCGTCTACTCATAGCTATGGTTTTTCTAGTAGACATATATGGATGTCATAGTTAGGCCATAAAGGAAATTGAGTGCCAAAGAACTGATACCTTTAAACTGTGGTGTTGGAGAAGACTCTTGAGAGTCCCTTGGACTGCTACGAGATCAAACCAGTTAATCCTAAAGGAAACCAGCTCTGAATATTCATCAGAAGGACTGATGCTGAAGCTGAAGCTCCAATACTTTGGCCACCTGATTTGAAGAACTGACTCACTGGAAAAGACCCTGATACTTGGAAAGATTGAAGCCAGGAGGAGAAGGGTATGGCAGAGGATGAGATGATTGGTTGGCATCATTGATTCAATGGACATGAGTTTGAGCAAGCTTTCGGACAGGGAGGCCTGGCATGCTGCAGTCCATGGGGCTGCAAAGAGTCAGACATGGCTAACAGGCTGAACTGACAGATAACTGAATTAGGAAAAATGCTCAGAAATTTTCAGTCTTTCAAGGTTAAATTTTTTAGCAAATGGCTACAGCCAAGAGTCAATCCCAGTTCATCTGGAATCAGAGTTTTGTCATAACCCCATTATGCACCATGGCCCAGGACACAAAGTAAGCCTTGCACCCTGACCAAAGGTCTGAAATCAGGACAGAAGTCCTTGTTAGCATGAAGAATAAGAGCACCTCTTCCTAATTTGTATTGCCATTCCACCAAGCTGAAATAATTGACATTTAAACATTTCTTAAAAAGTCTTTTTGTTTCAGAATTACTTAAATTTCTATCCCTAATACTATCTTCCAAAGTGTGTCTTTGGGTTTGGCTGTCTCTGTAATTATAACTTTCAGCAAATTCATAATGAATACCGATGCAAACCACATCTGGTTTCTGAGCATTTAGTGCTCTTGAATAGACTATTTTTCTTTTTCTCTTTTTTTGAGAGGGGGAGAAAATTACTCTACATATTAGAATATGTAGTCTAGGCTCCAGATTTAAGGAGCAGGGGGACTGCTATCAAGATTATACTCATAGGATAAACAAAGTCACCATGTTTTCAATGAAATATGTATTCAGAAAACACTCTATTTATAGAATTATAGAACATTAGAGACTAAAATGATATATTACAGGTAAGAACATTCAATTTAGTTTAGTTCAGTCGACCAGTCATATCTGATTCTTTGTGACCCCATGAACCGCAGCATGCCAGGCCTCCCTGTCCATCACCAACTCCCAGAGCTTATTCAAATCCACATCCATTGAGTTGGTGATGCCATCCAACCATCTCATCCTCTGTCATCCCCTTCTCCTCCAGCCTTCAATCTTTCCCAGCATCAGGGTCTTTTCCAATGACTCAGTTCTTTGCATCAGGTGGCCAAAGTGTTCGAGTTTCAGCTTCAGTGTCAGTCCTTCCAGTGAATATTCAGGACTGATTTCCTTTAGAATGGATTGGTTGGATCTCCTCGTTGTCCAAGGGATTCTCACGAGTCTTCTCCAACACCACATTTCAAAAGCATCAATTCTTTAGCACTCAGCTTTCTTTATAGTCCAACTCTCACATCCATACACGACTACTGGAAAAACCAAATCTTTGACTAGACGGACTTTTTTTGGCAAAGCAATGTCACTGCTTTTTATTTTTATTTTTTTTATATAAAAAACCAGGTTTCAAATCCCTCCTGGTCCTAAATGATGGTCTTTTAAGGGGATGACCAAGTAAATTAAGGAGGCTTAACACTGAGAGCATTAGCAAGCCAGAAACAAAACATTGACTTCCATCCTCCTTCTCCAACCATATATGGGCTTTAGAAATCATGCATCTGCTCCATCTGCAGGATAAGATATCTGTCTGTCTGTCTGTGTATCTATCTCTCCCACTTCTGATGACCATATCACATTGGTCATGGTGTCATTTTACTCTCTGCCCTAGGCAGGGGCTGGGAACCCAGTTAATAGCATGATTCAGGCTTCCCACTCAACCCAATCAGTGTGGTCATGTGATATCTACCATCAGTGCCATGGGGTTAATAGGACATCAGGCTATTTCCGTGGGGTTGCAGGATCTCTTCAAAGTATACTGCATATGTCCGGGTCTATTATCCTTAGACATGTGTCCACAGAGTTGAACATGACTGAGCGACTGAACTGATTCTCCTTAGACGTTTTTACACAAGTGAAATGAAGGCCCAAGAATCATTTGGTGTACGTCTATTCTCTCTTGCTTCTTTTCTTTCTATTAATTAAATTGAGAGTTTAGGATTAACAGATACACACTACTGTATATAAAATAGGTAAACAACAAGGACCTACTGTATAGCACAGGGAGCTACACTCAGTATCTTATAGTAACCTATAACGGAGAGGGCGGGATGATTTGCGAGAATGGCATTGAAACATGTATAACATCATATATGAGATGAATCGTCAGTCCAGGTTCGATGCATGATACTGAATGCTTGGGGCTGGTGCACTGGGATGAACCAGAGGGATGGTACGGGGAGGGAGGAGGGAGGGGGGTTCAGGATGGGGAACACGTGTATTCCTGTGGCGGAGTCATGTTGATGTAAGGCAAAACCAATACAATATTGCTTTTTAATATGCTCTCTACGTTGGCCATAGCTTTTATTTCAAGGAGCAAGTGTCTTTTAATTTCATGGCTGCAGTCACCATCTGCAGTGATTTTGAGCCCCCAAAAATAACATCTTTCACTGTTTCCATTGTTTCCCCATCTATTTGCCATGAACTGGTGGGACCAGATGCCATGATCTTAGTTTTCTGAATATTGAGCTTTATGCCAACTTTTTCACTCTCCTCTTTCACCTTTGTCAAGAGGCTCTTTAGTTCTTCTTCACTTTCTTCCATAAAGGTGGTACATATCTGAGGTTATTGATATTTCTCCCAGCAATCTTGATTCCAGCTTGTGCTTCATCCAACCCAGTGTTTCTCATGATGTACTCTGCATATAAGTTAAATAAGCAGAGTGACAATATACAGCCTTGACATACTCCTTTCCCAATTTGGAGCCAGTCTGTTGTTCCATGTCCAGTTTTAAATGTTGCTTCCTGACCTGCATACAGGTTTCTCAAGAGGCAGGTCAGGTGCTCTGTTACTCCCGTTGCTTCAAGAATTTTCCACAGTTTGTGGTGATCCACACATATATGAAAGTTCAGAGTTCACAGAAATGGCACCACCACAATCCAGTTCTCCCAGAGTCAAATGGATATTTTGTTTGTTTTGTTTTTGTTAAATCACAAAGCTAGCTGTTGAGAAAAACCTGTCTTATTAAAATGCAATATTGTCCTGTTCTTTTCAGAAGGAAAATGTATTAAAAATTAAAATGGAGCACAAGGAGTTTTCACCAAAACAATACTATGAATTTTACTTCTCAGTCTTTCTATTATCTGTAAAAATCATTAAACACTAATTAAAATCCCACAATAATGTGCTTTGCCTCATTATCTTTTAGTCAATGTATTTGGCTTTGTCCAAGTCCAGTATATTTTTGAAAACTCAAGTAGTTTAATAGAATTTTTAAAAGCAAATAACTTCAAGATTTAAAATCCTTCCTTCACTTGTTTATCCATCATTTCATTTAGTTGTTGAGATCTTAGAGTATGACTTCCCTGATTTTTCTTTGAAGAAGTAAAAATAGTATTCAGCATCTCAAACTGCATCTTCTATTTACGGGTACATTTATATATTACAAGCTTTGTTCAAAACGGACACATTGTGAAATTGCCTGGTCTCCTGCTTTCCAAAATGAGTAACTTCTTAGGCAGGTGAGATATATAGTTGACTATTTAGATGACTTTTCCAGAAAAAAATTTAGAATCACTTTATTTCGCTTATTTATGACCCCCCAAAAAGTTGAACAAAGATGCATGATCTAAGAATCCAAAGAGAGGAAACGTTCGAAACAGTGGTTTGTAGCTCCCTCTTCCCCGGATCAGAAATGTAAATTATGATCCTTGTCATGCATTTCAGATTAAAGACACATGACACAAGCATTGGCTTTAAATCCAAAGGGTCATAATGGAAAGTGTAACTTTTAAGTAATTCATCTTCCAGGATTGGTATCAGACTACTGTTATACTAGAGGAGACAGATGCAGAAAACCTGTGTCTCTAGCATCAGGGCTTTGATGTGGATTCTTCTTTTTTCCTTTTCATAAAAATGTAACTTGAAAGAAAAGAGTAGCTCTACCTCTGAAAAACGATCCGACTCTATTAAGAAGCAGACAAGGCAGTAAGTTTAAAACAAAATTTAAGTGGGAGGGGGAGAAACAGCTGTAGGAATTAACCTAAAAGTTCAGTAAACCTTGCCAAGACATGTGACAGTGCTTAACTTGCCCAGGGTAGGGACTCTCCTTGGAGACCTCTCCAAACATTATCAAAAGCATTCCCTTTGAACGAGGCCAACTCCTGATAATAATACAAGGGAATCAAACTCAGGCATCTCCCCATAATGAGATTCAGATTCCTCACAGACTTGGGAGTGTTGAAGGTTTAATTACCCAGTAAAACAAGAAAAATGCATTATACAGTAGAGATAAATGAATAGGAACACTAGGGAAACATGTTCCTCCATAAGTCATTTGGTCACATGATTTCTTCCCCATTTCCTTTCCCTGTTATTATAGTCATTTTATTATACTGCCCCTAAAGACAGAGGGGCAAAAAAGCAAAATACTCTTAGCTTCCTCAGAGTACCTCCTAGATTGAATGTAAAGGACACACATTTCTGAAATGGCTTAAAGTATTATAAAGGCTCCTTTTTTCAGTGTTTCACAGAGGAAAAAGCTGGTCACCACCAAGTACCATAAAACCAAGTAGGCAACAAAAATTGGCAAGATAGCAAGAAATTGGGGCTTCCCTGGTGGCTCAGTGGTAAAGGATCTGCCTGCCCATGCAGGAGACTCAGTTTTCATCCCTGGGCCTGAAAGATCGTCTGGAGAAGGAAATGGAAACCTACTCAAGTATTCTTGCAGGAAAATTCCATGGACAGAGGAGCCTAGCGGGCTACAGTCCACAGAGTCACAAGAGAGTCAGACATGACTAAACAACCACAGCCACAAGAAACTGTGACTTGAATCTCTCTCCTCTGCCCTGCCCCCACCCTTATCCTCTCTCATTCTGTACAGGAGTAATTTTTCTGTGACTTGTTACTCTTTCAAGACTATATTAATCTTTGAAAAATACCTAAATTAGTTAAGACTCAGTAACAATGGCCAAGAATTAAATCACTCCTTTTACACACCTCATCCAGGAGTTGATGGATTTTAAGTGAATACTCCCTTTCCATTTTTCACCATGGACTCAATCCTAGCCTCTTCTCCATATCTTCTGATGCCTTAACACTTCACTTTCCTGGAAAACTTTTTAAGGTTAATTTTACTTAAGAATGTGAAACCAAGTTTTGAAATAAGGATACAAAATTATGTGGTACAGATATAATAATAAGAGAGACTGGAAAATTTTCCTTCCAAACTATTAAAGAGCATTGGAATATGTCACCAAGGAAAATCATAGTGACATAAATTTCCAGAAGTTATACAATGTGAGACTAATAGTAAATTTTGGACACAAATGAATAAAACAAAAATAGAAGAGAAAAACCTTTATATCGCTGTATGTATAATTTCCCCCCAAAATATGAAAGAATAAAATAGAACACCAACTATTACTAGGAATAAAATGGCTTTAAACCTTCACGAATGGATGACCATATAAAAACACTCCAAAAAAAAAAATGTTTATGATTTCTTTAGAGAGGCAATATACACAATGAAAATTGAGGACAAAAAATGTAAGAGAGGGAAAATAGCTGTTTCTGTTATAGAGTAGAAAAAGAATTTTAAAACACCTAAAGCCTGATAAATGTATGTAAATCTTTTATTTGACTCCTATTTGTATTAAAAGTAAAAGGAAACAAAACCTTAAACGAGCATATTTTAAACAGAGTAGACTGTCATTCCTTTGTCTAAAGTTATGGTCCTATCTAAAGAATCAAATTTTTACAGGACAAGTCAGCATCTTCAGTTCTCCAGGACTATACATCATTTTTATAAGAATTCTCATGTTACAAACAAAGAAAAAAATCATCATATGCAGATGAACCTAAGATATGCTCATAGCTATTCTCACATTAAAAGTCAATGACTGTTCATTTTTCAATAACTAGAAGCTCTGAAGATATTTCCAATCATATTTGTTTCCACTTAACTGTACTCTTTTCTGTCTTCCTAAGGTGGTCTTCCCCAACATCCCCACAGCACAGAATGATCTAGCCACAAGTAGTTGCCAAATCATACCCATTTGACTGTAATTTCAGTAGTGCTGGGCCTTAGGACTATCATTACAGTAGTTCAGGAAAGAAAGTCTAAATTGGGATTTTTTGCTATGCATGTGTTGGAGCAGGCTCATTTACAGTTAGTGCAGTCAGGAACCCTGACCAAGCTATCGCATGTGCCCTCTCTGTTTCTGGTTGACTACTGATGCAGAGATTACTGCTCATGCCATGTCAGAGCAAGTGACATGAGCCTGACCTTTCTCCATAACAGGGGGGGACAGTACTCTCCCAGCCTCTTCCTGTATGAGCTCTTTGTAGAGTGTGTAACGTATCATTACCAGGACATCACTGCCAAGGGTTGCCATTTTAGAGAAAACATACAAATGGCCCAATAATGGGTTCCCTCATGCGTCAATGAAAGGCGGTAAAAGTAGCTTTGTTTGTGTCCTCCTTCGTATCTGATGTACTGGAACTAGAGTGCCTCTTGACCTTTGTATTGTCATTCCTATCTCTCAAACAATGATACAATTGGGCTAAGCAAGAAGAAAAATTATTTGTAGAAATCCATGGTAATAGTGTTGTCTCATCTGGTCCATCAGGGACCAAATGTGTCATCTACTGCCCATTCACGTTGATCTAAATGGGAATAAATTCAGGACTACCCATTCCTTCTGTATGTGGAACTGGCCTAGCTGGCTAAGGGTCGGGGCCCGAGTCTCAGGGTAGCCACTGCTTTATCACACCCTCCATTATGAAAGCTTGGACTTCAGTACAAGTGGAATTAACACTATCACCTCAGCCTCAGGGCTGGTTACAGGACAAAGAGATGATGTTAGGTGATGAATACAATTATACATAAATAATTTGAAAGCAGAGTATTGCAACCTAGAAAATTCCTGTGTCCTTTGTCATTCTAAGGATGCATACCAAAGCAAAGGCAAGGCTGATTCCTAAAACTGTAGTGAACATGTTTCTCTGACTCTAACCTCTATTGCCTCTTTTAGGCAACAGCCTGGATTTGGGTCATCTCTTTCTGCCCTCCACTCAGGCCAAGTATTGGGATGAGGCTATACTTCTATCTCCACAGTGGAGTTTGTACCAAAGTCCTGAGCCAATTTGTGGGTGGTATTTTCCTGGTCAAAAGGACTAGAACAGGAGAAACTTAAATGTGTACATTGTCATACAAGCTTTTACAGACCTAGAGTTTGAATCCAGTTCATTGATTTGGGTAGGATTTTTCATCTGTTATCCCTATCAGAGAGAACAGGATTTATGACTTCAAGTGTCCAAGCACAGCTAAAGTTAGTAGATTACTGTTAGAAACCATGTAATACATTTTGTTTGGCAGAACATAGGCTTACACATTGCTGCTGCTGCTAAGTCGCTTCAGTCGTGCCCAACTCTGTGCGACCCCATAGACGGCAGCCCACCAGGCTCCCCTGTCCCTGGGATTCTCCAGGCAAGAATATTGGAGTGGGTTGCCATTTCCTTCTCCAATGCATGAAGTGAAAATTGAAAGTGAAGTTGCTCAGTCGCTAACAGTATTGAATAACAGTCTAGACTGAGGTATCTTTATAAAACTCAACTGCTAAATAAAAGTTCTGGCCAAGATATTCAGTTTTATTATTTTGGAATAATCTCAGAGGGAAAGAATCCTGAGGAGATGCTTTAAAATCAGATATGAATATAATTAATAATATTCTTCAGTGATATTGCTAGTTCCTTATTTTTATCTAAAAATGATAGATTTCCAGCTAAAAATGATTTTTGTGACTGAATATATTATTTCTTTGATTCTAGAAAGCTCAAGGCAATTTTTATAGTCATGAGCAGAACGTGAGATAATGCCGTTAATTATGCTCCAAAAATTAAAAGAGCCTATCATTTCATTCACACTAGGTTGAAGTTTGGTTGTGTTCTAATTTTTTGAACCTTTTTGTTGTGAAATACATATACGAAAAGCATGGGAAAAGATTTACAGCTCAATGATTTTTTATAAACTAAGCACATGTGCACTACATCAAGAATTAATATGCTGTCTGTGCCATACACGTGCCCCTTCATTTCCCTTCTCAATCACCACTCCTTCCTATTCCTTCTCCATTTCATAGCCATTATGCTGATTTTTATATTATGATAAGTGGCTGTTTTCTTGTACCTTTATGTCTAAGTCTGTATCCTTAAGAGAGGGTGGGTTCATGTTCAGTTGTGTCTGACTTTTTGCAACCCCTTAGACTGTAGCCCGTCAGGCTCCTTTGTCCATGGAATTTTCCAGGCAAGAATCCTGGAGTAGCTTGCTGTTTCCTATGCTGGGGGATATCCCCAACCCAGGGATTGAGCCCACATCTCTGGTGTCTCTTGCATTGGCAGACAGGTTCTTTACCAGCCTGCCGATGCACCTTATGCATAAGGGAAGCACTTATACATCCCTAAACACCACAGTTTATTTTTGCCTGTTTTATAATTTTATTTAAATAGAATTATAGAGTATATGCTCTTTACCTGGAGTTATTTTTTCATTTGTTATGTCTTTGTGATATTCATTCATGTTATGTGTAATTTTAGATTATTTTGCTGACATATTTTCATTATTCCTGAGTGACAGTTTGTTTCTAGTTTTTGTCTGCTACTAAAGTTTACAGTATTGTAAAGAACATCCCTATAGTTGCTATAAATATTCTTACATATGTCTTTTGAAACACAGACATGCATTTTTCTTGCTTGTATACCCAGAGATAGAATTGAGTTATTAGTAGGTGAAAAGGCACACTAGGATTTCCAGTCCATGTCTCTATAACTCCAAAACCAATACAAGGCATTCAATTTCTAGTATATATAATATTAATAGAGATTAATAGATTATATTTTGATAAAGTTTTACTTTGCACTTGGCATATCAAGACAACTCACTTTAAATAATAATGATAGTATCAATAATTTTCTTCATTATTAGAGATGTCAAAAGATCTAAACATTGAGCAAAACCAGGGAGGTGATTTTTTTTCTTATGTAGTATTATCACATCAGAGCAATTTCTGAGATTTTTATCTTTTCTGATCTTAAGACAGACAGATGCAGTAACCAATGAGTGTTCCACATTTTATATTTTAGTAAATCAATACAATCAAAATATTATAGACCTACATTTTAAGTTGCTATGTCTGTTGGTCTCAGGGTCCTGGACATCTGAACTGAACTAACCACAGGCCAAATAAAGAATGTTATGATATCTGTGAAGGGATTACATAAAGATTGCTTGACTCATGAGATACTAGTCAGTAAAAACAATGCTACTCTGAGCCCTAATCTCATGGAACAGTCATCTGCAAGTCTTTGGATCTACCATTTTGATTTTGGATGTTCTATACTTTTTAAATGAAATTCACATTTGTCATTTTATGCATTGCCTGATGGTCACTTTATCCTTTTAAAAAACCCAAGCTTAAAGTTGCCGGATAAAATACAGGACACCAGTTCAATTAGAATTTCAGAGAAAAAAGAAAGTGAGTCACTCAATCACGTCTGACTCTATGACCCCATGGACTGTAGCTGCCAGGCTCCTCCATCCATGGGATTTTCCAGGCAAGAATACTGGAGTGAGTTGCCATTTCCTTCTCCAGGGGATCTTCCTGACCCAGGAATTGAACCCAAGTCTCCCGCATTGCAGGCACACTCTTTACCACCTGAGGCACCAGGGAATTCCACAATTTCAGAGAAGCAACAAATAATTGTTTGTATAAATATGCAATATTTTTATTGCTCAGTCTTGCAGCCCTATCCACACATAATCTTTTTCACCCTGATCTGCCTTTACAGTCTCTATATACTTTTACCTATCTCATCATGACTTTTTAATATTAATTCAATTTAAAATAGGAATTAAGAGGTCCTATTCTCCTCACTATTCTTGATCTAATGACAAAATAACAGAACTGACTTTGAATATCACCTCCTTTGACAACTTCAACATGCATGTTAAAAGATCTTCAAAATGATACCTAGAGTTTATTAATATATAAGCCAGATGTCAGATGGGAGTCTCTATGCTTCTAGAAAATTAATGAACTTGACTTAACCATTGTCTATCTCTTCACCGTCCCAGTGAAATGGGAAATATAAGCTCCTTGCCAAAATTTTAGCACACCCCTGAGGACTTGACTTGCATGTCACCTTCTTGCCCCTGGGCACCTATCTCTTTATTTATTAACTCAAATGCTGCCCCATAGAGACTCCCAAATATACTCAACCTCCTATCAACTTCTACTAAAGAATCCATGAATGCAAACTTTTCACAGGAGAGTAAATTTAACTTTACATCAGATGGACTTCTATAACAACAATGCAAACCACTTAAACAGTAATATTTTATTTTCTAAATAATAATACTCATGTAATATTCCTATAATTAAAACTCCTAACTTCCATGGGGTTTTACTCCATTCAACTAGTCCAGAACTTTCACCACCTTACCCAGTTCAGAATGAAATTGTTTTTCTACCCTTGGCTCACTGACTTCTAAGCCCTTAGATGATGTATCTTCTACCACTTGTATCTAAATATATATATAAATAAAAAATAAAGCAAGTATTAATATATAACAAAAAGAATGTGTTAAAGTTATTTCTATATAAAAGCAGTTTTATTTTAAATAAACTGATGTTTGCTGTCAAAATATCAGCATTTCATCTTCTCATTTATAAAATTAATATATTTACAGTCTTGTACATGGATGTAGGAAAAATAATTTGCTGTAATTTTTCCAGAGAATAATTTAGAGTTAAGTATAAAATGAGTAAAAAATGTGTACTTCCTGTGATCAAGAATTTCCACTTACAAAAATTCATCCCAAGGAGATAATTATGAATAGATATAAAAATTCACTATATGGATATAAATTGCATTACTGTTTATAACAGTGAAAAATCAAAAACAATGTAAATATCTAATAGTGGACTAATAATTTTTATTCATAAAGTAAAATACTATTAAGCTATTAACATATAGAGAGTAACATTTAATTTTAATATGAAAATATATTTTGATATATTAAGTGGAAGAAAGTAAGTTTCAAAAACACATAAGATATAATATCATTTCTTTTTAAATCTTACCCAAAACACATTATATATCAAATTAACTTTAGTCACCTCTGATGTTGAAATAAAATGCAATTTATATTTTCATCTTAGTGTTTTCTGAAAATTTCTAAATTTTTATAATATATATAGTTCTATTATAAAAATAATAATAATTACATTCTGATTAAGAGGCATATGACTTTTTATTATTAATTCAATTTTCAAATGCTTCCATTCCCTGTTTGTCTTTAACTAATACTAATGTTGTGGTCCCCTTTTTTAATCAGAAAAAAAAAGCCTATTTTTACTGATGCAAAAAGAAAACAAAAAAACTCCAAGTTATTATTGGCACATACACTTTATTATACATGACGTGAATCATTATTGTTGAGGGTTATGTGTTAAATGATCAACACTGCATATGAGTATAGAGGTATACTGAATGCATTTGCTGACTGTGAATGCATTATAAAGTGTGCATTGATCTCCTAAAGAAAAAGATTTTATTTAAGACCCTGCATGGTCATCTGTCCATAACTTCCTTTAACAAAATGTTTTGAGCACTTTCTATGCACCAGGCAAAGTTCACACATCAAAAAAGATACCAACAGAAATCGAAGTCCTTTTTCTCACACAACTCAGTAGTAGAAGATAAGAGACATGACAAAAATGTATATTATTTTAAAATTACAGGTGAGTGACATTCAGAGAAATAAAGTGGGAAACTGACTGCAGGCGGACTAGGAGGGATTCTCACTGCATCCCAGGGGCCTTACAGGGCATAGGAGAGGCCTCCCCGCCAGATGGCCTCTGAGCCGAGGCCGAATGAAGACACAAGAAGTCAGAGACCCTCACAAAAGCAAAGGCTCAAGGAAGAGCAGGGAATCCCACTGAAGTGGAATCGCATGCACTTTACAATAAAAGGCACTGTGAATAGACTCTGAGTAACTTTAAAAGCTGTTCCTATTTTCCTTTCAATACCTCTTGCTGAGCAGTGTCTATTCTCACCACTCTTCATGATTCTTCTCTTAAAAATTGTGGATAATTGTTATTTTCTTTCTACCTCATCCAGCTATCATTTACCATATTCAACAGCATCTTCTCTGAGTAGCAAAAAACCATGCCTTCACAACCATAAGATTTACTTTATATATTTGGCTTTGAACTGCCTCAGAGTGAGTTATCAAAATAAAATTCATGGAGTTGAATACGTTATAATACATAAAATAGGAACCGTTGTTAGTAAGCACCATGGTTTTAAAATACCAGCGTAAAATCACCTAAACTCACTTAAAAACTACAACCACTGATCTACGAGCCAAAAAGCAGATTTCACTCTTTTTCTAAAGGTTTTCTTGCAGAGAAAACTCATTAAGATTGGGAGAAGATATGGCATTTTTTCAGTAGGGGTGCCAAGTTCTACACAAAAAGATTCTGCTTTCTGTCCTCCTGAGACTCTACAACATGAAAGCAATAGAGGAGGAACTTGGCATCTGAGTTACAAACGTTTGGTCAATTGCTGTCCAACACAAAGGAAGCTGTTCTCAATCCCTAGAAGCTTTTAGTGAGCCAAACCTCACCTGTTTCCTTGCTCCTTATTTTGAGCTACAAAACTCGTCTCCTGCTGTTGTTCAATAGCTCAATCATGTCCGACTCTTTGCCACCCCATGGACTGCAGCGTGCCAGGCTTCCCTGTCCTTCACTATCTCCCATAGTTTGCTCAATCTCTAGTCCATTGAGTCAGTGATGCCATCCAACCCATCTCATCCTCTGTTCTCCCCTTCTACTCCTGCTTTCAATCTTTTGCAGCATCAGGGTCTTTTCAAATGAGTCAGCTTTTCACATCCGGTGGCCTAAGCATTAGAGCTTCAGCTTCAGCATCAGACCTTCCAATAAATGTTCAGGACTGATTTCCTTTAGGTTTGACTGGTTTGATCTCCTTGTAGCACAACAGACTCACAAGAGTCTTCTGAAACACCACAGTTGAAAAGCATCAATTCTTTAGTGCTCAGCCTTCTTTATGTTCCAGCTCTCACATTTTTACATGACTACTGGAAAAACCATAGCTTTGACTAGATGGACCTTTGTAGGCAAAGTAATGTCTCTGCTTTTTAACTGTCTAGGTTGGTTATAGCTTTTCTTCCAAGGAGCATGTGTCTTAATTTTATGGCTTCAGTCACCATCTGCAGTGATTTTGGAGCCCCATAAGATAAAGTCTTTCAATGTTTCCATATCTATTTGCCATGAAGTGATGGGACTGGATGCCATGGTCTTAATTTTTTGAATGTTGAGTTTTAAGCCAGCTTTTTCACTCTCCTCTTTTATCTTCATCAACAGACTCTTTAGTTCTTCTTCACTTTCTGCCATAAAGGTGGTATCATCTGCATATCTGAGGTTATTGATATTTCTCCTGGCAATCATGACTCCAGCTTGTGCTTCTTCCAGCCCAGCATCTCTCATGATGTACTCTGCATATAAATAAGCAGAGTGACAATATACAGCCTTAACATACTCCTTTCCCAATTTTGAACCAGTCCATTGTTCCATGTCCAGTTTTATTGTTGCTTCTTGATCTGCATACAAGTTTCTCATGCTGAGTCAACATCTAGTCTTCATGACTCTTTGTGACTGGATATAATTTTATACAGTGAAATAGAAAAATGACCCAATAGCTCTCCCAGAACGAATTATTTTGAAGAATGTTTCATCATTACATGTAGTGTTATGTGTACTCATTATGAATGGATAATAAGGGTGTGCTCATCTGAATGTCTCATCAGGAAAACAAGAGAAAGTAGACATTTGGATACACCCGTTCAGTCCTCTTAGCCAAAAGGATTCTCTAAGATTGGGATTTTATAAAAACAACAGCAGGACTCATTTAAAAGAACTGAACCTACACTATGAAATCAACTAAAGACAGATTATTAACTAGTTATCTGAAGGAGAAAAAGGCAAATAAGTGTGGATATAAGTACAGATGGGGGATGGGGGTAGTTAACTGCTGAGTGAACTCTGCTCTAGATTTTGGTGTAAGCCTTCACGGGTATGGCAGAGGGTCACATGTCTGTCCTGTGATTGTGTGGATTCTGTTCCTTTTCTTATTTCTGTGTTATTGCCTTCTCCATCTTGTGCAGATTAGAACTGTGAAAGCTTCAGTTCTTTATTTAGGGAGAACTGTATCTTTATTTTTATATTAATTTTTATTGGAGTATAGTTGCTTTACAATATTGTGTTGGTTTCTGCTGTAAAGTGAATCAGCTATATGTTTACACATATCCTCTTTTTTTCTTTTATTTCCTTCCCATCTAGGTCAGCACACATCACTGAGTTCACTGTGCTATTCAGCAGATTTTCATTAGTTATCTATTTTGCATATAGTATCAGTAGTGTATATATGTCAATTGTTCTTTTTAGACTTCTTCAAAGATGCCCCTGAAACTTTTTGTTAATGCTTTCCACACCTGTAACTGTAGGAGTTTCTCTACTGTTCAGAGAAAAGAGACATCTGGACTAAGGGGTTGTGTGAAATACTCTTCTCCATCTCCCAAGAGACATCTGTTCTATAAATTTTACTGGCTTATCCTTGGAATAAAAAGCAAACCCCTTTGGTTGGATTACAACTTTAGTAGAGTTTTGCATTTAGCTACTTAATTTCTTACTAATTTAGAGCCACAAAGCATGGCTCAACTATCTGGAGATGGATCTACACAAAGATTAATGAAACAGAGACTTGAAAGGATTCAAGTTTGGGACTCTGAGCAAGTATGCCTTGCTGACTCCTCATGACCCACATTAGTTCAGAATCTAGCCAGGCTTCATATAATACTTTCATTATGCTTCATTTATTGATAAAACTAAAATGTGAGTGTGTACAATAAAGTGAGCTTCCCATTTAGGCTTTGAAAAAGACAGACATGATATCTGGTCCCATAGAGCTCATTGTCTATCTTATGGGTCCATGACTTCTTTCATTGTTTAGAATATATAGACAAAAAGTGAGCATTTTGAAATCTGTAGCAAAATGAGTAGGTAATGAACACCCTAAGATTTTCTTTGAGATACTATTATTGATAAAACAGTTTATATGAGATTCATTTCAGATTCTAGGTATGTGTCCAGATATCTAGGATATTATTTCCCTGAGATATACAAGTATTTTACTTGTGTTTGCCTGGTGAAATGAAGTCTGTTTTTTCTATCTCTGAATAAGTCTTATAGAATATTTTTCAGTTTAAATGGTTCATGATGTCAGCATGTCAGAAGTTTAAATTTACTCAGTTAAGAGTCTTTCTAATGGGGCTCAATAGGGCATGTAACCAAGCAGAATTTTGCCAACTTTAATATTAAGCTTTATAGTAAAAGTTCACTGTATCTATTTAATGCAAGAGAATGTGAACTGGCAATATATTATTCTGTACATTATATATTTATGAGGCCTGCTTATCCAGAACTCACAACCCAATTACAACTCTAGCCAGAGACCTTGTTTTTGGATTCATGTTTTCTCCTGGTGTACAGCTGTACCACTGTAAACCACAAATGAAGTTTCTAATGTTAGACAAGGTGTATCCATTAGTTCCGCTAAAAAGCCCTAACCACCGAGCTCATTGATTTTTAGTTTCATATATCTTTAATGAGGAGATTAAATACTTGTTTAGGAAGCAGAGCCTAGCTTAAGTGGTGCTTGTTCCTTCAGCATGTACAGTTGAAGACCTCCATAGTCCCTCCCATAGGTCATGCCATGACAAGCCTTTTTACCCTAAAACATAAAGTACCTTTGTAATTGTATGAAAGGAGCATATCATAATCATTTTAAGAAAATTCAAAATTAATAACCATGGGAGAGACAACAAATATTTCTAAGTGTCTGGTATCTGAGCATATCTTCTAGAATGTCTATTACTAATTCTCCATGAAAATGAAGTCTCTCAGTCGTGTCTGACTCTTTGCAACCCCATGGACTGTAGCCTATCGGGCTCCTCCATTCATGGGATTTTCCAGGCAAGAGTGCTGGAGTGGATTGCCATTTCCTTCTCCATAATTTTCCATAAATGCCTAGCAAAACCCCAAGTCCAGTTCTCAAGTAAGGATAAAATATTATCTTGATTGATTAAGACTACGGAGTTGGTTGCTGTTGACTTGGGGTAAGAGAAATTAACTCCAGGTCAAAAGTATGTGCCACCTACTTCTCCTGGGTCAAAAAAAAATTAAACACTGGTCAGTACCTAGAATATTTCTTAAGTATATATAATAACTACAAAATAACTGCAGTGAGAGATTACAACAATTCACTGTTGGTGACCTAAACAGAAGTGGATCGGAATAAGGATTATCAAGCCACACTGCCCAACTGATTACACATTGTAACACTAAGTATAAGATGCTGCAAGTCCTTTAAAATAGGATCAAGCAGAGTGATGTTAGCATTTTCTGCATGCAGAGCCTTTTGTGTATGGTAAGCAAACCATACTCTAAGAGTTGTGCTGCAGGTACCTAGGTAATCTGACCAGACAATGGGAAGAAAAGATCAACTGACTATTCACTCTAAAGAAAGCAAAGTTTTCTCCTTCAGGAAAAAGACAGGGGGAAGGTGGTAATGGGAGGGTGAGGGTGAAGGGAATGGGAGACAATGGAAGAAGCACGATCACCCAGTGAAGACAATCTATTGAAATGTATCTGGTTCCCTTAGAAAATGTCTTCTCACAACTTTAGCAGCATTGTGAATTGGCTCTCCACAACACTGGAGCAATTAATCATAATTCCTCAGTACAAAATTATTTTTATTTTAATAATCTATATAATTCTAAAGTGGGTCATTTAAAGAATTTTATTTAGAGGCTATAGCAGCAAGAGAAGACAGGAAGTGCAAAAAATAATAATTCTCAATTGATGGAGGGAGTTTGTAACAAATAGAGAGAAAGGTAATATCCCCAATAGGATGAACTTTTTAAAATTCACTGAGAAAACACAAACATCCTCCAACAAAAACAGGCAAATGACAGGGTTATGAGTAAAGAACATGAAAAAAGTCTAAAGCCAACAAACATTCTTTAAAATGTTAAACCTTTCATACTTTTAAGGAATATTTCTGCAAAAAATGATTTGACAATTAATATCAGAATCCTTAAAATGTTCAGGACTTTTGGCCCAAAGTATCCAGTCTATGGAAATTCATCCAAATAAAATAATTAGAACTATTTCTACCTATAGAGAAACTATATTCTAAGAGGTTTGGAAATTCTAAACATCTAACAGAAAAAGGAATACTGAAATAAACTATGTATATTTATTTAATGAAGTATTCTTCACCCACTAAAATTACACTGAATAACAATTTTAATGACATGAGAAAATGCTTATGATATAACTTATGTGAAGAAGGCACTTATTTACAGGATGATGATAACTGTGGAAGAATATACATAGAAAAAAGAAAAAGAAATATCTCAATATTTTAACAGCAGTAATATCAACAGTGTGGAAATTCATCTGTAATATTTTTTTCTTTATAACTTCCTTTCTAAGTTTTGTAAAATGAGCATGCATTATTTCTAATTTAAGAAAGAAATAACAACCAAAATATCAAAGAAATATATAATCTTCTAAGAAGAGCAGAAACACAGTTAAATATGACAAGTATCTGAAATATCACAAGAATTTTTGTGAAATCAAAATATTACTTTAGCTAAGATAAATCATTTGAGCTACCTAGGAGAGCCTGAATATTCAAAAATAATAAAATATTCCTATACCATGAAGATTTTATGTTCATGAAAATTTTCCACATGCAGAATACTAAATACCCTCCACATTAATTCTTGCTCATTTCAGAAGTAATTTTCAGCAAACACAGTAACTCAGAACTTTTTTTCTTTCATATACACAGATAGGCTAATCTATTTTTGTATATAATGAATCAGTGTGCCATTGTGCTTACGCTAAGTTGTTTCAGTCACGTTCAACTCTTTGTGACCCCATGGACTGTAACCCACCAGGTTCCTCTGTCCAGGGGATTTTCCAGGCAAGAATATCAGAGTGGCTTTGGACTGCCATTCCCTTCTCCAGGGTATCTTCCTGATCCAGGGATCGAACCCAGATCTCCTGGCATTGCAGGTAAATTCTTTACCATCTGAGCCACCAGAAAAGCCTCATGTGCTATCACTCAGCATCAAAGAACTACTAGGTATTGAGGGTCCTTGACAAGTCAACTATTTATTTTTAAATACAATGTTTGGGTTATGTTTGAAGGAGACATACGTTCACCATATTTTTTCAAGAGAAAAGCCTCGAAAGATGATCTGAAAGGAACTGGCTGCATAGCTAGTACTACAACCCAGGTTCAAAATTCTCCACTTCTAACAGGCATGATTGATCCAGAGGCTGAGACCCGCGCAGTGGTTCAACATTCATGTTTAATCTTTGCACAGGTTTCAAGTAGCCTTAATTTCATCCTCATTTTCTCCTTTCTTCTTATTCAGCTAAAAACACTTTAGAAGATGGCTCAGAAAATTATCTTTTGCATGCCCTAAAGGCATAACAATAATGCCCTTTTCTACTGAGCTCTGACCCCTAATATTTTTCTAGGCAAGGCCTTGAGAGAGGTAGAAAATTGAGAGGGTGAACAGGAAAATCTTCAAAAGCAGCATGCCTCTAAATTGATACCATGAAACCTCTCCTAGCATCGGGAAACCACTGCTGGGGGTAAATGAAATGAATTCACTGGGGCATCTAATCCTATTCCTGGAACATTTAAATGCTTTAAATGCACTGGCGAGCAAACAAACTTCAAAGCAATCATTACACCCCAGACACTGTTGCTTGTGTGGCTGAAATCTTTATGAGATTAGCCCCCCACAGGGAGAGAAGTTAAACACGGCCAGAACCACTTTGAAACTGTCAGGAGGATACCCATTTACCGGCTGAGAATCAGGGCAAATGCACCTAATTCCCAGTGTATCTCTGCCCCAGACCCAGACGTCACCCACTGAGCCTAAAACTCCACTCCACTCTCTGCAGCCTTGGTTTCTCAGCTTGGAAACCAAATCGGTGCTGACAACCCGAACCAATATAAAAAATTCAAAGTTCTTATTGTCACTGGACAAGAGTTAAATTCTGGAAGGCATATATTGAATGAATATTACAAAAAAGCCTACTAAGAGATTTTGGTGGTTGTTTTTTTTTTAAGTATATGGAAAAAATGATGAGCAAAAATAGAAAATGTGTTGTTAGGGGTTTTTTCTGTCAATTTCTACTCAAGTCAAGTATTCTCCCAATTTCTCTTCCTTCCTTATCTTAGATCTTAAATTTATCATGTAAATATATTTCATGAGTTAACCAATTTATGAATAAAATGTTTGTTATCTCCAAACTAGAAAGGTGGTTTTTCTAATACTTATGTAAGTGGGGCTAAAAAAACCCCACAATATTAATTCATTCAACCAATGTTGATTTGCCTACTGTAATACACAAGTAAAATTGATATTAATTTCTGTGAAGACATAAATTGAGCGGAATAATTCCATCATGGGGCTCTAGTTCAGTGGTAGGCATGATAAGGCAGTCAAATCTGAGGATTACATGTATGTGTTCTAGCTACACAAAGGTTGAACAAGTAGATGGTGGCGAAGGCTTGAATATATTTTCTTTCCTTTATCTTTTCATCCCACTAAGTCACTTTTTATTTATTCGTGACATGATGCTGCCAAATTAATTTGGTTCCCTCTGAACATCACGGCCAAGATGTTTCTCCATATCCTTAGAGAGATTGTTCCTCTTGAGAAAAATGCTAGCACATGCTGGGTTCACATCTGTGGGGAAGCAGAGTGGCCTATTCAGGTATATATATTTGCTGCTCCGCAATTTCATAAAAGTATGTTAATCCCGTTCCCAGCAGGACTAACAGCTGAAACATATGGCTCAGCCAAGCTAACCAGTTACCTAGACCAAGTACTTAAAAATCTCAAGCTTAATGAAAAAGTAAAAATGAGAGAGAGAGAGCAGCACAGATACAGTGAGAGGGAGAAGAAGAGAAAGAGAGAGAGGTTGGAAATAACTTCAAGAGGACGCACAGCCCATCCAGTTCCTAGTATATTTTAAATTCTATGTTTCATTATGCCATTTGAGCAGCAAGTATCACCCCTCAAGCACATTCTTTTAGTTCCCCAAAGATTTGTTACTTTGTTGCTTTGGGGTATAATTCTATCAGGCTGTGTAGTAAAAAATTATAAGTAAGCTCATTGTGAAAATACTGTAAGAATACTGTCTCCCATGTTTCAGGGCTCTCCTTGGGAATCCATATCTCTGGGCATAGAATGGAGGAAAAAATTAGAATATTCATGAGCAATGACCTGGTTTGTTTTTATCTCATTAAATACTGTGAATCATAAAGCTGACTGAGTCTCCTTTAAGCTGGCTGCTCAAAACTTCAGAGTCCCATCCATGGCCCAGTTCACTCAAGAATTAAAAAAACCTACAACATTTGATGTATATACTACTTGCAATTCCAATTTTTTAAAATCTTTCTAATATTCTCCTTTATTCTAATTCCTTCATCTATTTTAAATGTTGATTCTCTTTTGTTGAATCATGTGTATCTTGTTAAAGAATCTTAGATCTTGTGTTGAATGTAATATTTATACAAAAATACAGCCAATAATTAAATATCACCATTCTCAGAGATCCCCCTTTCCCTCTCACCCTTGGAAGACTCCGCTTTTGTTTCCTATCTGACAATGCTACTAATATTTGCCAATCCAGCAGAAAGGTTTACACAAATGAACTGGTGTAATAGGATGTTAACCTACAATAAGAGTTTGTCACATCATAGTCACAGTATGGGAGATCTGCCATTGATTTTTCAGTAAATATGGCAAATGGTGAAAAATATAGTGTGTGTTCCCCAGTACTAAATCTTTCAGTGACTATTTTTCTCTTCTGCTGTTTTCTCTTCTGCTGTCTTCGGGTGATATTTAATAAAATGCTCTATTTCCTCTGTATATGAGTTTGTACTGACTGGCTAATAGGGCCCATACTGAAATTGTTATCTATTCTGCCCATGAATGCATTTATTAAGCTTGCCTTTATTAATGAGTAAAGCATGAAAAGCAAATTAAATGATTTTAAAAATTACTGTGTCATGGAATTAAAGAGTAAGTATGGACCAAGACTCCCCCAGTTCATTGAGGTTATTCAAATCTTTATAAGCCAACAGATAGCTTCTTGACATCTCAAAAAGTGAAATTCAGAATATGGTGAAAGTGCATGGCAGTTATTAGAAAGTTCTTTTCATTTAGTCCAAGTTGCTCCTTTTGGCACTCAGGTACCTTTGCTTATTATCCTGTTCTCTTTTAACATTAAAAAAAAATACTTTCTAATTTGAACCATTTGGAAGATCAGGTGTGATGAGATCAGGATGTGATTGGAGAAGGCCTAAGCTCATAGAAGATGGGCATTTGCTTTGAAGAATCACTATGATTCACTGATCGTCTGACTTGCAGAAGCCCAGGAACCTGATTTTGACAGCAAGGGGAGAATAGAATTACTGGTCACGGGCAGATGCAATCAACAAAGTTCCCTGAGATAAACATATAGAACTGACTTCTTGTTGGTATGACTAATGCTTTAGCTAACATCATCTCTCTATTCTAATGTACACATGGCATCAGAAAATCTATTATTCATTTGGTTGTTCCACAGACTTTGAACATCAAGGATGTAAAGATACCCAAGATACAAGTCAATAAGATATATTCCTTGACTTTAAGAAATGTGTAGTCTGCCAGGTAGATACAGGAATACAAACGCAAATTTAACAATAATAGGGCTATATCTGAAAGTCCATACTATGAATGTTTAAAGACATGACATCAAGTCACATGCTATAGTAGGAAAATGTAAGTTTGTGGAAGAGGAATATTTAAAATCTGCTGCCCCAAATTCCCTCTTCTATAAAAAATGATTGATTGGATCTGATTCTTTGTATGATTATAGTTTACCTGACAGAGAAGAATCTTCTTTCCCTGTCAATTTTTCCACCTTTATCTACACACATACTCCCACTGTGAAAGCAGACAGTTTTAAAATCACAATTGCTCATCTCCTCTTGCTTAAATGACATAATTAAAAAATAAACATATTAATGACTCCCTATTGCCTAGAGAATAAAATCCAAATACTGATATTGGGATGTTATGGGGGCCTGTATTTCCTTATTTTCTTCATCTCCTTTCTGCTTACTTTATTGTTTTGCTAAGTAAATAGTTTACCTGATTTAGATAGTGAATCAGTCTGTAAATGTGTATTAAACACTTATTATGTGCCAAGCACTGAACTTATGATGGTATACAGCAGAGAAACCAATAGACCATGCTTATTCTTTCAGCCTAGAAGGTGATTCCTTTTCTATTTGTTTGCTTAAATGCTACTTAGTAGTCAATGTATAGCTCAAATTTCACTTCCTTCATTATATTGCCTGGGATTCACCCAGGTGAAAAAAATTCATTGCTTGTTACATATGTATTCCAATCCTTATTCCATTCCTCAATCTCACTTAATTTCTTATAGCACTTAATTACCATCTGGTTATTTTTGCCTTCACATTTCTACTACTGTGTAAGTCTCCTGAGAGCAGGATTTGTACACGATTCATCTTGGTTTCCTCCCAGCATTTTAAACACAGTAGTTGCACGTCGAAGAAATGAATAGAACAAATTTTCTTCAGTATTTCTGGAGTTGCAAACCTAAAAATATGATGATCAATAAGTCCTCATCACTAAGCTTTGGGTCATCTATGGCTAGAGCTGAACATTTTTATTTTGTAAAAAAAAAAATTAACTTTGCTACTGTTCAAATATTCCATGTCATTTTGGTTTGTATTCATACATTAAAATAAATAAAAATGTACTCTTGTTAAGCTGTTTGGCAGCTTCTATTACAAAAAACAAAACTTCTCCCTTTTTAATACCTGCTATACAAATATGTTAGAAGACCATTTCCTCTCAACAGCCACAGTGATTTTCATGGTCCTTCTCAGTATATCATGCTAAGTATGCATCTCATAGGAAATGTACCTTTGAACAGATTTGCTGCTCGGTTGGCTATTGGCTTTAAAAGGGTCTCAAGGTACTCATTTCTGGATAGTTTTACACCTAAAGAAATTAAAATAGAGTGTCTTAGTTTCAAGTTGACCCAAGAGAAGAAGAAAACATGAACCCTAAGGAATTGTCATTTAGGCATTTATGACCAGATCTGTGTAAGTTTTACTTTAGCACCTGCTTTTCTCTTTATGTCAGCATCTTGGAAGCGGCAAAGCCATGTGGCTCAGTGGCCACCTTGGAAACGTGTGCCTTAAATCCACCGAAAACCCATGTCAATGAAACAGCCAGGACAGCATCTCCTGAACACTTTGTCCAATTCCTTTATTTTCCTAGATGTAAAATCTACTGTTTCAGACTAACTCTGTTTTCTGTGACTTCATATAGCCTGGCTGCCCTTCCTTTCCTGTTTTCCTATTTGATACTCTTGGTTACAAAAAATTGCTTCTTTTCTTCTGTCAGATAAGCGACAAACTTGCCCTTTTAAATAATGATTCCCAAGGCTTTCTTGCTCTGGTCCACAAGATCTGATTAATTTTACCCATTTTCTAAGTGTTCTCCCTCAAATTAGTCTGGCAAATATGATATTCATGAGAATATTCTCAGTCTTTATTCCATTTGGGCTTGAACCCCATTTAAATGGTAAATACTTAAAAATACGGGACATCTATTCATTATCAGCTTCCTGGTGGCTCAGAGGTTAAAGCGTCTGCCTCCAATGTGGGAGACCTGGGTTCAGTCCCTGGGTTGGGAAGATCCTCTGGAGAAGGAAATGGCAATCCACTCCAGTATTCTTGCCTGGAGAATCCCATGGACAGAGAAGCCTAGTAGGTTACAGTCCACGGGGTCGCAAAGAGTCAGACACGCGAGCGACTTCACCTCACCTCATTCATTATCAACCACCACTATATTTTATTTATGCTTTCACTGATTAAATCCAGGCATGTTTAAAAATGTCCAAATTATGGTTTTATTTTTTTTTTTTTTAATTAAATTTTATTTTTTAGTTTGTTTTGCTTTACAATACTGTATTCGTTTTGCTAAACATTGACATGAATCAGCCACAAGTGTACATGAACTCCCAAAATTATGGTTTTAATGTCAAGAAGAATTTAACTTATCTGGTTTACTTAGGAAAAAAGAACAATTTCTTCCAAAAACCTTACCAATGATGAAGTTCAGAGACGTTGTATTACCTACCTAGAAAAAAGAGAGAAGTAGGCTTCAAAATAAAAAAGGACTTCTCTTTTTCTCTCTTTAAAAAAAATTATGAGAGGCATTTCAAGAAGAGTAGCTTTAAATATCAACTGCCCTTCTTGATGAATTAGGTAATACTGAAAGGAAAGAGGACTCACCTGTCAGGGGGAAAAAGTTAAATTCAGGGAGAACAGAGTAGAGTTTTTGGAAAGAGTAACTCTAGTTCTAATAGGATTTTATTCCAAGAATTTGAATACATAAAAGACTAACACTAGACACCTACACCCACAAAGACTGGCTGCCAATTATCTGGTGAGTTGAGCAGTTATCTGCTGAATTTAGCCAATTGAGGGAAAAAATTTTTTTCTAGCCTCAAACTCCTACTTTCTCTTCAATAGTAGATTCTTTTTATCTGAAATATCTGGCTAATTAATTCAGTTCTGCACTTCATTTTGCCTGTGTGGACAGAGGTTGAATGTGTCATTTTGATTCATTTCCCAGAAGTAGGGGGCAGCATTGAGAGGGCATCATTTATGTTAGAATATCACAGAATGACATTATAGCTCAATGATTGAAAAGAGAATTAGACTAACTTGCACATTCAAACAATTTTTGATTACTTAGGAAAACAGAGGTAAAACCCTGGCATGGATTACTCTAAACCACAGACATTTGACAGAGAATCAAATTAGGCACCAACTCAACTGTTATGAAAATTTCCATTTAAAAGGAGAGTTGTGTTGAATATATTTGTGCACCAGCTCTGACACTTCTGTAAATGATTTTAACATCTCAAAGCCAAGATGAAAGTCTTATAATCGCTGAGAAATAGAAATATCACCTGCAAACATAAGAGGGTCCTTTTTATTATTCTTAGTAGTAGAGAAATAGGTCCAAACATTTAAAAGTGTTGGTGAGACTGATGCAAGACCATACATCAACATATGAAAGCAATGACTACAAATTCCTCTCTTCTGGCTTCCTTTGCTCAACTCAAATGTAAATTCAAATGATAGAACTGGAAATCAGTTAAAAGGATATTAACAAAGTCAAGAGGCACAAAACTGGGCCAAGAAAGAAATCAGATAATTCATTTCTGAATTATCAAGAAATTTTTCAAGAAGTTTTTTAAGGAAAAATCATGGTTACACAGGAGAAAATAATACCCAAACCTTAAATAGTCTTTTTTTTTTTTTTAACTCCATGCTAGTGTATATTTCTCTCTTGAAATTCAGTAAAGCACAATAAGCCTTTCAAAACCTTTAATAATCTTATAAATGCAGGGTTAAAAAAATTTAGAAAGCGGTAGGAATCCATTTCAAGGATGGCCATTTATACCAACAACAACCACAAAAAGGTATTGCTGTTGCTTTGCACTTCAGTGACCTTACTTTGTTTGGACTAGAATGTACAAAGAACCAAAGAGATCTTTTACGATGTGGATGTTAAAATGGTGAGTTGGCTCATGTGGGGCCAAACCACTGTCTGAAACAACGCAAGGGATAGTCAAATTTCTGCCTCAGAAAATTAAAATTATATATTGCTATAGACCTTTGGTATGTAAACAGCTACAGCACCAGCCAACAAAGAGAAAGGCAAATACCATTCAACAGCAAAGCTAATCTCACCTCAAACCAGCCAAGCTGCATTAAATAAATGCCTGCTAGACGACATATTTAGCTGGGGGCTATGAACATCATGTTTTTCTCCAGCAAAAAACCCACAGTATATTCTAACATTCCACCCCATCCACACATTAACCATAAAACATATCGAAAAGATTATACACAGTCTGCTGTTTGGCAGAACCTATCAAATTCTCTCCATTTTTAAGCATAAGAAAAGCAAACAAAAAAACTAGCTAAGGAATATGTATCTTAAAATCTAGAATACAAAAGAAAGGGGAAAAATTGATCCAAAGAGATGGAAGGAATGAAACCTACAAAAAATATTTTTAACATAATGTAAGAAAAATTAAGAATACATCCATTTTTGAATGCATTAGTTTGTGCTCTCAATAAAATAGAAAATATACATTTTATCAAACCAGATAAGATGAAAGGAAGTATTACTAAAAGATAAAGTAGACAGCAAACCAACTGCTTTAGAAATGAAGACTGTGCCATCATTTCAGTTTTCCTTCACTTCTATCATTTACTAAAAAAATTAAAACATAGAAACAACAACCCATCCTCATGAAATGAGGACAGAGTCACAATCCCAGGCCTCAGGTTATACATAAAAAAAAAAAAAAATCTGCCAAATATATTGAATTTAGGATGGAACTGAAGAAGCAGCTTGGGAGCATGCACAAAATTCTACAGTTTTTCCTTATCAGTTCAGTTCAGTCGCGCAGTCGTGTCTGACTCTTTGCGACCCCATGAATCGCAGCACGCCAGGCCTCCCTGTCCATCATGAACTCCCGGAGTTCACTCAGACTCACGTCCATTGAGTCTGTGATGCCATCCAGCCATCTCATCCTCGGTCGTCCCTTTCTCCTCCTGCCCCCAATCCCTCCCAGCATCAGGGTCTTTTCCAATGAGTCAACTCTTCCATAAGGTGCCCAAAGAATCAAGCTGACGGCAGCTAGTGAAAATGAGGGAAATATAAGCTGAATCAGGGAACAAAATCAATAAAAATTATAAATTTCACCATGAACCACATCTACCTTCTACTCTGGTGAGCGGTAGAAATGTGTCCGGTAAGACAAAAGTGATAGGCAAAATACTTTTTAAAATATCTTTTAAAATATTTTATACCAACCAACCAGAACAAATCCTGGCCACTCAGAATCAAAGGAAATACTTAAGATACACATATGAGAAAAGAGGGAGAAAATTGTTCCTATTTGTCAATGATATGATTATATATAGGGAAACTCCAAGAGAATCAATGGAAAAATCAACGAAGTCTTGATGATAATTTAGCAAGGTATTAGAAACAAAAATCAATAGCTTTCCCATACACAAGTGAGTTAGAAACAATTAGGAAAGGAAATATCATATATTATGAAGTAGCAAGAGAAAAAAGCCAAAGTAGAGATAAATATGACAAGAAATATGGATGACTTATTTGGGGAAAGTCATTTCAGTTAGTAAAGGACTTTAAAGAGGTGAGAGACTGGAAAGATAAGGGCCGTTTTTAAATAAATTAATACTAGATGGATGAAATTCTCTATAAGTTCAGTTCAGTTCAGTAACACAGTCGTGTCTGACTCTTTGTGACCCCGTGAATTGCAGCACACTAGGCCTCCCTGTCTATCACCAATGCCCGGAGTTCACTCAAACTCATGTCCATCAAGTCGGTGATGCCATCCAACCATCTCATCCTCTGTTGTCCCCTTCTCCTCCTGCCCCCAATCCCTTCCAGCATCAGAGTCTTTTCCGAGTCAACTCTTCGCGTGAGGTGGCCAAAGTACTGGAGTTTCAGCTTCAGCATCAGTCCTTAGAATGAACACCTAGACCAATCTCCTCTAGAATGGACTGGTTGAATCTCCTTGTAGTCCAAGGGACTCTCAAGAGTCTTCTCCAGAACCACAGTTCAAAAGCATCAATTATGCGGTGCTCAGCTTTCTTAAGTCCAACTCTCACATCCATATAACTACTGGAAAAACCATAGCCTTGACTAGGTGGACCTTTTTTGGCAAAGTAATGTCTCTGCTTTTGAATATGCTATCTAGGCTGGTCATAACTTTCCTTCCAAGGAGTAAGTGTCTTTTAATTTCATGGCTGCAATCACCGTCTGCAGTGATTTTGGAGCTGTCGAAAATAAAGTCTGACACTGTTTCGCCTGTTTCTCCATCTATTTCCCATGAAGTGATTGGACCAGATGCCATGATCTTCGTTTTCTGAATGTTGAGCTTTAAGCCAACTTTTTCACTCTCCACTTTCACTTTCATCAAGAGGCTTTTTAGCTCCTCTTCACTTTCTGGCATAAGGGTGGTGTCATTTGCATATCTGAGGGTATTGATATTTCTCCCAGCAATCTTGATTCCAGCTTGTGCTTCTTCCAGCCCAGCGTTTCTCATGATGTACTCTGCATATAAGTTAAATAAGCAGGGAGACAATATACAGCCTTGACATACTCCTTTTCCTATTTGGAACCAGTCTGTTGTTCTGTTAGACCTCCCGGTCTTTGCCCAGGACCCGTCGTCGCCAAGATCACCGAGACTCGGACTCGATGCAACTAGCAAGAGGATTTATTAAGCCGACGCGCCGGGGTTCAATCTCCACCCGAGGAGATGAACCCCGAACAATTGTTACAGAGCAGTTTATAAGCAAAAAAATCATAAACAGGTGCAGTTGAGATGGAGTGTTTTGATTGGTTCACAAACTTTGGCCTTTTCGGGGATAGGTTCATTCGTTATTAGGCCTAAATAGCTAACTAACCTACAATTATGCTGCTTTAGTTGAATGACCCGAGGCAATCAACTTTTAGCTTGACTCTTGAGGGCTGTATTCTTAAGATGCGAGTATGATCCCCCTCTGTGTTTTTCTTTCCTCTTAAGACAATAGCCCTGATTTAAGATTAACAAAGAGCCCGTGGGTGCAGGTCTGTTTCTTTAGAGCCCCTAATAAATTTTTAACCTTTCTCCTTGTTCCCTGGAATGCTCCCGAAGAAGTCAGAAGACACTGTTCTCATACCTATGTCCCTAGTGGCGCCTCTCATGGTAGACTGATTACAGGCTAGGGAACAAATCAGGGCTAGAAACAATTTTTACAACCTCAGGCTGCTCAGACTGGTCTCCACAGTTCCATGTCCAGTTCTAACTGTTACATCCTGACCTGCATACAGGTTTCTCAAGAAGCAGATCAGATGGTCTGGTATTCCCATCTCTTCCAGAATTTTCCACAGTTTATTGTGATCCACACAGTCAAAGCCTGTCTGGCTGTTTCTAAAGCAGAAATAGATGTTTCTCTGGAACTCTCTTCCTTTTTTGATGATCCAGTAGATGCTGGCAATTTGATCTCTGGTTCCTCTGCCTTTTCTAAAACCAGCTTGAACATCTGGAAGTTCACGGTTCACGTATTGCTGAAGCCTGGCTTGGAGAATTTTGAGCATGACTTTACTAGCGTGGGAGATGAGTGCAATTGCGCGGTAGTTTGAGCATTCTTTGGCATTGCTTTTCTTTGGAATTGGAATGAAAACTGACCTTTTCCAGTCCTGTGGCCACGGCTGAGTTTTCCAAATCTGCTGGCATATTGAGTGCAGCACTTTCACAGCTGGCATATCGGGTGCAGCATTTTCACAGTGTTTCAGGATTTGAAACAGCTCAACTGGAATTCCATCACCTCCACTAGCTTTGTTTGTAGTGATGTTTTCTAAGCCCCACTTGACTTCACATTCCAGGATGTCTGGCTCTAGATTAGTGATCACATCATCACAATTATCTGGGTCGTGAAGATCTTTTTTGTACAGTTCTTCTGTGTATTCTTGCCACCTCTTCTTAATGTCTTCTGCTTCTGTTAGGTCCAGACCATTTCTGTCCTTTATCGAGCCCATCTTTGCATGAAATGTTCCCTTGGTATCTAATTTTCTTGAAGAGATCTCTAGTCTCTCCCATTCTGTTGTTTTCCTCTATTTCTTTGCATTGATCGCTGAGGAAGGCTTTCTTATGTCTCCTTGCTATTCTTTGGAACTCTGCATTCAGATGCTTATATCTTTCCTTTTCTCCTTTGCTTTTCACTTTTCTTTTCACAGTTATTTGTAAGGCTTCCCCAGACAGCCATTTTGCTTTTCTGCATTTCTTTGCCATGGGGATGGTCTTGATCCCTGCTCCTGTACAGTGTCACAAACCTCGGTCCATAGTTCATCAGGCACTCCATCTATCAGATCTAGGCCCTTAAATCTATTTCTCACTTCCACTGTATAATCATAAGGGATTTGATTTAGGTCATACCTGAATGGTCAAGGTCCAGACCATTTCTGTCCTTTATCGAGCCCATCTTTGCATGAAATGTTCCCTTGGTATCTAATTTTCTTGAAGAGATCTCTAGTCTCTCCCATTCTGTTGTTTTCCTCTATTTCTTTGCATTGATCGCTGAGGAAGGCTTTCTTATGTCTCCTTGCTATTCTTTGGAACTCTGCATTCAGATGCTTATATCTTTCCTTTTCTCCTTTGCTTTTCACTTTTCTTTTCACAGTTATTTGTAAGGCTTCCCCAGACAGCCATTTTGCTTTTCTGCATTTCTTTGCCATGGGGATGGTCTTGATCCCTGTCTCCTGTACAGTGTCACAAACCTCGGTCCATAGTTCATCAGGCACTCCATCTATCAGATCTAGGCCCTTAAATCTATTTCTCACTTCCACTGTATAATCATAAGGGATTTGATTTAGGTCATACCTGAATGGTCTAGTAGTTTTCCCTACTTCCTTCAATTTAAGTCTGAATTTGGCAGTAAGGAGTTCATGTTCTGAGCCACAGTCAGCTCCCAGTCTTCTTTTTGCTGATTGTATAGAGCTTCTCCATCATTGGCTGCAAAGAATATAATCAATCTGACTTTGGTGTTGACCATCTGGAGATGTCCCTGTGTAGAGTCTTCTCTTGTGTTGTTGGAAGAGGGTGTTTGCTATGAACAGTGCATTTTCTTGGCAAAACTCTATTAGCCTTTGCCCTGCTTCGTTCTGTATTCCAAGGCCAAAGTGAAGAGGAACTAAAAGGCCTCTTGATGAAAGGGAAAGAAAAGAGTGAAAAAGTTGGCTTAAGGCTCAACATTCAGAAAACTAAGAAATTCTCTATAATTCAGCATATAAACCAAAAGTGATTTTCATAATAATAGCAGCAAGATTATTGGAAAGAAGATGGGTACCTGATAGCAGTCATGCAAGTTTTGGTGGGATCAGGGATGCATCTAAGCAGAGGATGCATAAGACAATAAAACATATCAAAGCTATAGAAATTAAAACAGATACTTAGCCAGCCTTAACCCAAGATTACTTGTTTAAATATTTTAGCACATTACTGCCCCATTTTTTACTTGGATAACTTGATTCCATCCAAAATATATAGTAGATCTACTGAAGAGATCAAATTGCCAACATCTGTTGATTCACAGAAAAAGCAAGGGAATTCCAAAAAGAATCTACTTCTGCTTCATCGACTATGCTAAAATTTTGACTGTGTGTGGGTCACAGCAAAGTGTGGAAAATTCTTAAAGAGATGGGACTACCAGACCACCTTACCTGTCTCCTGAGAAACCTGTATACAGGACAAGAAGCAACACTTAGAACCAGACATGGAACAATGGACTGGTTCAAATTAGGGAAAGGAGTATTTCAAGCAGTATATTGTCACCCTGCTTATTTAACTTATATGCAGAGTACATCAAGTGAAATGCTGGGCTGGATGAAGCACAAGCTGGAATCAAGATTGCCAGGAGAAATATCAACAACCTCAGATATGCAGACGATACTAATCTAATGGCAGAAAGTGAAGAGGAACAAAAGAGCCTCTGGATAAGGGTGAAAGAGGAGAGTGAAAAAGCTGGCTTAAAAACAACATTCTAACAACTAAGATCATGGCACCAGGATCCATCACTTCATCGTAAATAGATGGAGAAACAATGGAAACAGTGACAGACTTTACTTTTGGGGGCTCAAAATCACTGCAGATGGAGACTGCAGCAATGAAATTAAAAAACATTTGCTCCTTGGAAGACAAGTTATGACACAGCTAGACGGTATATTGAAAGCAGACATCACTTTGCCAACAAAGGTCTGTCTAGTCAAAGTTATGGTTTTTCCAATAGTCATGTACAAATGTAAGAGTTGAACCATAAAGAAGGTTGAGTGCTAAAGAACTGATGCTTTTTAATTGTGGTGCTAGAGCAAACTCTTGAGAGTCCTTTAGACCGCAAGGAGATCAAAGCAGTCAATCTGATAGGAAATCAACCTTGAATATTCATTGGAAGGACTGATGTTGAAGCTGAAGTTTCAATACTTTGGCCACCTAATGTGCAGAGCTGAATCAATGTAAAAGACCCTGATGCTGGGAAAGATTGAGGACAGGAGGAGAAAGATGTGACAGAGGATGAGATGGTTGGGTGGCATCACCAACTCAATGGACTTGAGTTTGAGCAAACTCAGGAAGATAGTGAAAGACAAGGAAGCCTGGCCTGCTGCAGTCCATGGGGTCACAAAGAATCGGACATGACTTAGCAACTGAATGAAAACAACAGCAACAAACTGAAGAGAATAGAGAGTTTAAAAGTAGAAATATATTATTCAGTATTAGTTTGTGATTAATCTGGCACATAATGCTCAGTCGTGTAACCCCACAGATTAACTCTTTGCAACCCCACAATCGTAGTCTGCCAGGCTTCTCTGTCCATGGGACTCTCCAGGCAAGAATCCTGGAGTGGACTGCCATTCTCTTCTCCAGGGATCTTCCCAATCCAGAGATTGAACCCAGGTCTCCTGCATTGCAGACAGACTCTTTACCATTTAAGATACAGAGCAGTCCTTGTAATTAATATTACATTTTAAATCAGGACAGTGGGGAAAAGAGTAATTAATTATATAACAAAGTGTTAGAAGTTCAGTTTATCATTATAAAAAGTATGAGCTGTACTAACTCTATATACTAAAATAAATTTCAGATGGAATCAAGTAATGTAAGCAAAAAATAAAAATATCACAGTACTAGAACATTATTTTAAAAAATAATCTTGGGGGAAGATTGCTTTAAGCAAGTCACAAAGCTTAAAAAACATACAAAAATTACTGCACTTTGATGAAAAAATTAATAAGTTCTTACACATAAGAAAAATGTGAATATAATGGACATGAACAAAAATCAATGAATTAGAAATTTATGAAAATTGCTCAAACTCTCTTCCTTAAAATTAAGGAAATAATTAAAACTGGATAGTGCTTTCAAATTTAATTCAGGAAAAGGGAATAAGCTTAATAACATACAATGCTGACAAACAGCAGGCATAAAAGTTTTGTTCAAAGGCCATTGCCAAAAATTAAAACTGTCATAAACTTGTTGGCAGGTAACTGACACCATCTATATAAATTTAAACTAAACATAAGCTTTTGACCCATCAATTCACTTCTAGAAATTATTTTATAGTTATAATTTGTGGAAATGGAAAACCTATGTTAAAGATGTTCACTGTAGCATTGTTTACAACAGCAAAAGACTAGGCACAATCCAAATGTTTATTCATTGTAAGGAATGACTAAGTAAATTTCTATAGTATAAAAGACTACAAATAGTAATATATAGCAGTAAAAAAGAATGTGGCAGATTTATGTATATGAAGATTACATTATGCTATTATACTCTTAATGCTATTTGAAAGTTCTATCATATGAAATATTATATTTTATTTTTTAAAAATATCTATTAAAGTACACAAATAAAAATAACTAGGTTACATATAAACATATCCGGGGTGGGGAGGAATCCAATTAGCATTCACCTATGAGACAGGAAAAATTAGCATTCATATATAAGGCAGGAAAGGGAGAGGAATAGGTCAAAGAGATGAAAATGATAAAGGACAGTAGCAGAGATATACTCAATTATATATTGTCCCTTAGGGCAGTGGTGGGTGGTGGGGGGAGTAGATATAAACATAATATAATGGTAGAAACTGTAATTTATTATTTCATCAAATTTGAGATTCCATTTGAGTCTAAAACATATCATTCTTTTCAACTATACTACAGAAGAAAACAAAACATTGCCAGTTATACTATGACAAAATCCTCTCTAGTCATTGGTTGCAATGTGTATCTTAATTTCTGAGACGTTGAAACTGTTTTAAAAACATCTTATAATTGTCGAAATATTGTAAACAGCCAATACCTAGAAATATCTTGGCAGTACTTTTGAATTTCAAAGGTAAATATTAATTGTCTCAGTGTTCAGGGAAGAAAAGAAATTACAAAGAAATAAAAATTAGATCAGCCTTAGCTTTTCTCTCAGTATCATCTGCCAGAAAACACTGGATTTATCTTGAAGAGTTTTGAATAGAGAAAGGATGAGATCCAAGAATTCCATCATCTGCCAACATATTTCTTCTTGGACAAAGACAATGAAAATAAATATATTCTCAAATAGATTCTAATAATATATTACTATGTTTCAGAAAAACTTACACAAAATCATACTCCTGATGATCACACAGTAAATCAAAGAAGAAATACAAGTCAGAGTATAAAGGACTAAAGTGATTGTTAATTTCATTAAATCAGAACTGAATTTACAAATGCATTAAATAAGAATTAAATGTAAAATGAGTAATTCTGAAAGATTTCATATATAATGCCACAAATACTTACATATTTACATGACATCTTATCTTAAACACTTCCTCTTTGCACTTTTTGGGAAGGCTTGTTTCTTACTCAGATATCTTTTTTTGTCTTTATCTGAGCTATTTCAAACCCTAAAAGATGATGCTGTGAAAGTGCTGTACTCAAAATGTCAGCAAATTTGGAAAACTCAGAAGTGGCCACAAGACTAGAAAAGGTCAATTTTCACTACAATCCCAAAGGCAGGCAATGGCAAAGGATGCTCAGACTACTGCACAATAGCATTCATCTCACACGCTAGTAAAGTAATGTTCAAAATTCTCCAAGCCAGGCTTCAGCAATACATGAACCATGAACTTCCAGATGTTCAAGCTGGTTTTAGAAAAGGCAGAGGAACCAGAGATCAAATTGTCAGCATCTGCTGAATCATCAAAAAAGCAAAAGAGTTCCAGAAAAACATCTATTTCTGCTTTATTGACTATGCCAAAGCCTTTGACTGTGTGGATCACAATAAACTGTGGAAAATTCTGAAAGAGATGGGAATACCAGACCACCTGACCTGCCTCTTGAGAAACCTGTATGCAGGTCAGGAAGCAACAGTTAGAACTGGACATGGAACAACAGACTGGTTCCAAATAAGAAAAGGAGTATATTAAGGCTGTATATTGTCACTCTGCTTCTTTAACTTATATGACGAGTACATTATGAGAAACGCTGGCCTGGAGGATGAGAAACGCTGGCCTGGAGGAAGCACAAGCTGGAACCAAGATTGCCAGGAGAAATATCAGTAACCTCAGATATGCAGATTACACCACTCTTATGGTAGAAAGTGAAGAAGAACTAACGAGCCTCTTGATGAAAGTGAAAGAGGAGAGTGAAAAAGCTGGCTTAAAGCTCAACATTCAGAAAACTAAGATCATGGCATCTGGTCCCATCACTTCATGGGAAATAGATAGGGAAACAGTGGAAACAGTGGCAGATTTTGTTTTTCTGGGCTCCAAAATCACTGCAGATGGTGATTGCAGCCATGAAATTAAAAGACACTTACTCTTTGGAGGGAAAGTTATGACCAACCTAGATAGCATATTCAAAAGCAGAGACGTACTTTGCCAACAAAAGTCCATCTAATCAAGGCTATGATTTTTTCAGTGGTCATGTATTTATGTGAGAGTTGGACTATAAAGAAAGCTGAGTGCAGAAGAATTGATGCTTTTGAACTGTGGTGTTGGAGAAGACTCTTGAGAGTCCCCTGGACTGCAAGGAGATCCAACCAGTCCATCCTAAGGGAAATCGGTCCTGGTGTTCATTGGAAGGACTGCTGTTAAAGCTGAAATGCCAGTATTTTAGCCACCTGATGAAAACAGCTGATTCATTTGAAAAGACCCTGACACTGGGAAAGAATGAAGGCAGGAGAAGGGGACAGCAGAGGATGAGATGGTTAGATGGCATCACCGACTCAATGGACATCAGTTTGGGTAAACTCTAGGAGTTGGTGATGGACAGGGAGTCCTGGCATGCTGTGGTTCATGGAATTGCAAAGAGTCAGACACAACTGAGTGACTGAACTGAACTGAATACAGTATTTAAGATGGTGGCTCAGGCCATTTCAGGGAGTTTTACTCAGTTTTCCTGATATTTCCCATGTATATAGGACGTATATATGTTAATAAACTTCTGTTCATTCTCTTCTTAATCTGTGTTTTATTACAGGGGATCTCAGCCAAGAACTCAGACTTGTGTGTTTGTGCATGCATACTCAATCATGTCTGACTCTTTGAGACCCCATGGTCTAAGAATACTGGAGCTGGTTGCCATTTTCTCCTCCAGGGGATCTTCTCGACCCAGGGATGGAACATGCATCTCCCAAGTCTTCTGCAAGAGTAGTCAGATTCTTTACCACGAAGCTATCTGGAAAGCAAGAACTCAGAAGGGTAGAGGAAAAACTATTTTTCCTCCCCCATAAAACTATTACCTATGATCAAAAGATCACAGGAAGAAGAAGGAAAAATTTAGAATGTCCTTACATTGATTTATTTGGAACAGCAGAAAATGGAGCACTGATGTGAAATATTCATAATCTTAGAGTTCATTCTCCTCCCCCAAAAGGAGAAGCAACATTACTGTTCAGTTCAGTTCAGTTCAGTCACTCAGTCGCGTCCGACTCTTTGCGACCCCATGAATCACAGCATGCCAGGCCTCCCTGTCCATCACCAACTCCCAGAGTTCACTCAGACTCACGTCCATTGAGTCAGTGATGCCATCCAGCCATCTCATCCTCTGTCGTCCCCTTCTCCTCCTGCCCCCAATCCCTCCCAGCATCAGAGTCTTTTCTAATGAGTCAACTCTTCGCATGAGGTGGCCAAAGTACTGGAGTTTCAGCTTTAGCATCATTCCTTCCAAAGAAATCCCAGGGCTGATCTCCTTCAGAATGGACTGGTTGGATCTCCTTGCAGTCCAAGGGACTCTCAAGAGTCTTCTCCAATTGATAGTCACTAGCTAAAAACCAATCATATAAAGATCTTGGGGAAAAAGGAGAGAAATTGTAGGAAGAGCTGCATTAAGAAGCTCCAGGAGTTTCCTACCATAAGTCCCTAGTATATGGGCCATAATATGTAACTATTTATTAGTGTTCATTTTAAAATGCTTGAAATACTGTGTTCTTGGCTCCAGGACTTTGAACTGAACTGGAGAGATGAGTAAAAACTCAAGGATAACCTCTCAGGAGTGGCCAAGAGAGAATATATCCTAACTAAGGAGATAGAGGACATTTAACAAATTTGGAGAAGTTAAAGCAAAGCCATGGTTTGCCAATCAAGTACGTAGACAATCCCAGCTACGCTCTTACATCACTGTCATCCTGTTCTTGCTTTACTATTAAATATTGGGTTGGAGTGAAGGGTTACCTAACCTTAGGAATCACATGTGGACATAATGGAAATGTGTGTGCAACATGGAGGAATCTTGAACTTTAGCTGAATGGTGCAGTATCTGCCAAATGGAAGACCATGGCAAGAGACTTCTGGCTTCTCAACAAAACCTGTTCATACAGCTGGACTGTGTTTTGCAGCCTTCCCTGCAGCTCAATATGGCCATATGACTGAGTTGTCATCAGTAGAATGTGAGCAGAAGTGACAGGAGCCCCTTCAGGGATGCAGCCCCCAAGCCTTCTACACATCATCCTTCACGCCCAGGTATTCCTGAAAGCCTGCTGCTGAAGGCAGCAAAACCTTAGGCAACCTGGGTCCCTGAATTGATATTTGGATCAGATTTCTTCTCACCACTCCTCCATCTTTCAATTTTATGTGAGCAAAAAACAAACTTTTATTGTGTCTGGGCCATTATTGGTTTTTTTGACCTATATATTTGCAGTTAGCTAACTAAATAAGGGTCGCAAAGAGTCGGACACGACTGAGCGACTGAACTGAACTGAACTAAATAACAGGGAAAGGTCTTGATAAGCAGCAGAAAAGAGGACCAGCATCTCCAGATTTCTTCAGGTCTTAACTGCTCACAATTTCACGTGAAGAAAGATTCTTTTCTTTCAGTAGTCTTAAATTTCATGGAGGAAAGTTAGTTTTGTGCGTGTGTTTTATGTTCATTCCTGCGGCATGGAAGGAGGCAAGGTCAGCTTTCCCATCCCCATGAGACAACACAGACTTGGTGCTCCACTGGGAAAAGTGTGTTACCAGAAGGCGGCGCAAAGGATGCTGAGTAAGCAGAAACAACTTTTGAACAGTAAAATCTGCTAATGTAGATATAGATAACTTATTTAACATATTACCCCTTTATATCCCTTTAGCATAAGTGGTATGTGTGTGCCTCAAACAGATAATAAGGTTTACTTTCTATCTTATATTTTGTCTATCTTGCCTGAAAATGTAAATCTTTTTGTATTTATTATTTTAAAATGTTAACATATATATTTTATGAGGTGACATTGTAGGTCAATTTGTTTCCTATTTTGTAATTTTAAGAATGAAAAATTTTAAAATTGTGAAGCAAATGATATTAGACAATTTTCCTTACTTAAGATAGTGACTGTGGCTTGTTTTCTCCTACTTCCCCAATATTATGTTGCCAGTTAATCTAAAGTAAGAGGTTCAGATTATTTTGAAATTATTAATTACTATCAATAGTTAATTACAACTATGCTTTCAAGACTATTTATAATGTGAAGAAGACATAATGATATTGTGACAACCATGATCCTAGTGATGAAGCCTGGAAGAAAATAATAAAACTAATTAAAAGTGGTTACCTTTTAGTTTTAGAATTATTGATGGTTTTTTTTTTTTTGCTTTACTTATATATCTCAAATTTTCTATATGTTATAACCTAAATATTTTCAAAATAAAAATAAATGAATACCAACCATTGTTCAGTTCCTTCTGGTCTAAAACATTCATCTTCACTTAATTGTCTCACTCTGCATAATTTGAGGAAAAGAAATGAAATAAGATAGTCAGTCCATATGTGGATAGACTGTGTTATTTCTAGGGCCCAGAGGATTTTCCTGAGCTCAGTTTACATTTGTGTTATAGGGAAATGAAGAGGGAAAGAAAAACGCAGCATGTGAACAGTGTGAGGCATGTTCAAATCCATTGCTCACAGCAGGGAAAAACAACTGCTTCCTCTCCTGTTTTCAGTGACCTAGCATGTGTGCAGATCACAGTGTCAGAAAAAGAATCTAAAATTGCCTTCAACACGGCCTCTCTGTTATTTTTGTGCTAGTAAATGCCGAGGCTGGAGGACCCTCTGAGAAACCTGAAGGCCTTGTACTGCCCTGGTTGACTTGGGCTAAAAAGGTTTCAAAGAGGCATTTGCTTATTTTGTAAGAAACACAGGTTCATACTAGGAGTCCAACAACTATCCTAAGCCCTCAGAATAATTGCATCATTAATTTCTAATGACGTGACTAAACTCTTTAAAATCATTATCTGACTTTCTACCTCTGTAGACTGGGAGAACTCTTTTGTAAATATCTATAGCTTCTTTGCAAAGAAAAATAATTCACATTTTATTCTTCCCAGATTGATTATTTACTGCTTCTATCAATTCTCATCATAAAAGCTTTCCATATATGTGCCAAGAACAAAGATGGAAATAGGTGAATTTAAATGTTTGTTTATTAAGACGTTTGAAGGGCTTAATTCTTATCTGGCCATTCAAATAGGATTAAAGGGATTAACTGAATAATACAGACACATTATAAATACGTATGTTGTCTCTAATTAATAGGCTCAGATATGAATATAAGATATGTCAAATTATTACAGAATAGACTATGATTACATTATTTTTAAATAATGGAAAGAAAATCCATGAGTCATTAGTAAAAGAGATGACTTTGGAATAAAGCAAACTCATTCAGCAAATATAATGCACTGCAAGACACATTTCCTATTTATATGTACAGTTAATAACATCTATTATGCAGTCTTAGCCCTAGAAGCCAGTGTTTGTTGAGAGAAACACTTTAAAACAGAAGCTTAATTACATAGTGCTCAAGTTTCTCTGGCAACATCAAAAGTGAGAAAGTCATTTGTGCTTTAATGAACATTTTGAAAGAGAAAAATAAGTTCTCATGTTGAGAACCCTATAAGTTACAGAAAGGAAAAAGCAGAAGGAAGAAAATTTTAGATCACAATATTTTTTCAGTATATGACAAAAGCTGTAAAGGGAGAAAATAGATGATAGTTAGATAGAGATAGAAACAGGTAGATATACATATAGATATATAGATATAGACTATAAAGGCCTTGGATTTTTATTCCAGGATTTTCCTCTGAGAATTACTTGGGCACATTATAAATGGAAATATTTATTTTCGAAGGAAAGATTCTCCTTCACTTCTCTTTTGCCAGATCACTCGCTAAACACTATAACTATCACATTTTGAAGGAAATCACTGAAGAGACTTAGCAACCCATTCTAAGGAAGCAGCAAGTAGTAACAACTTTCACAAACAGGTTTTGACCTGACTCACTATTCTAACCAAAAATTCCACAAATTAGTATTAAAAATGATTATCAATTTTTCATGTGGGCTATAGGAGATATAAACCTGATATTGTCCAGTTTAACCTGGAGTTCTTAGAAGTGGACAGATAGTTTTTATCCTCTGATAACAGTGCATTTTATAAGGTAGAGAAATGTCAGACACCATTAAATTCTCTCATTTAAGAAAATACATGCAAAGATGCTGACAGTTCTAGACAGCCAAGCTCTAACCTCCAGTCTCTGGATCCATCATTGGCCCACTAACTAGTATATTATCTGATAAAGAAATCAACAAAGTTTTGATATTTTAAGGACAATTTATTAGAACTCACCAGGACTGTGTTCAAGGCAAACTTTAGGCAAATCTGAGAACAAAATAAAAATTGACTTTTGTTTTTCCCCCTTTGGGGCACCCTGAAAGTGAAAGTATTAGTCGTTCAGTTGTGTCCGACTCTTTTTGCACCCTTACGAGTTGTGGCCCGGCAGACTCCTCCGTCCATGGAATTCTCCAGGCAAGAATACTGGAGTTGGGAGCCTTTCACCTCTCCAGGGGATCTTCCCTGCCCAGGGATCAAACCCAGGTTCCTGCATTGCAGGTAGATTCTTTACCATCTGAACCATCTGGAAGCCTGTAGAGCCCTCTACCTGTTTGTATGATCCCTCATCCTAATTAGAACCTCTTATGTCAACCCACAGCACTCCCATGTCACACCTACACCCACCAGTACCTCCTTTCTCCCTCCCTACCTCTTCATTTTTAATACATTAACTTGCATGATATTGTTAATATCAAATACATTTTACCTTAGCGAAGAGTTCTCTCTTTTTAAATTTAGACTCCTGAAAACACAGTATCGTATCTCAAGTGAATGACTCTTTCTTTTCATCTCCTTTTTGTCATTCTTTCCTTCTTACTTTCAACCAGGTATGAAGCCAAAAGAGTCTACTAACTTCTCTTGTATACCGAACATTTCCATTATAAGCAAGAGAACCAGCTGACTACTGTTTGCTTCTTAAGTTTAGTGTAGAGTCTTTTCAGCTATTGACAGTGTCTTTGTTTACTCCAATGAAAATACATTTATAAGAATGTTCTATAGATCAGCTGCCGATATCTGCCCTGAAATCTCCAGGATTGTGTCAGCAACTGTCTGACTGTGCCTCAGTGTTGCAATACCTCAAATAAAATGAGAACAATAGGCCCACTTTCATCTTTTCCCAGCATTTTGCCTAATTTTCTGCCTCTTTAACACATGCTGATTTATATATTTCTTCTTAAGAAATGACACCTTTGCCCTCCTAGGAAATGGCTCTTGAAGCCACTGATTAAAATGGAATTAAGACAGAACATGACTGTTACAGCCCTCGTGGTTCTGCATTCCTGGTATGCTGTTCATACATGATGCTACACTTGAAGACGCCATGTATACTCCATTACTGCAGCAGAAATCAAAAGGAAAACTAGATCATCATTTAACACGATGGCATTCGATTTTCAATTTCACATCTTGGGCTCTCATGGCTGCCTTATTTAGAGTCCTTCTCTTTGCCAACACTTCTTTTGAGCTCTGAGAGATACATCCATCATGATATGCAATTGTATCTGTAACTCGAGGTACTGGAATAATAATCAGAGGTGTATATATAAACTGAAAGCCTCTGTATTTCTCCAAACCATTCCCTGTTGTAGGAATGCTAAAATAATGCTAATGCAAGGAAAGATATTCCAGTGTCATTTTAGATTTCAGGCATTGCACATTTGTGCCCATGATTATGTCAGAATATACACATAGGCATCATTTAAGAGAGAATTTATTATAAAAGAAAATATAAAAAACCAAAGCTAGCCTGATCTTGCTTTATTTATTTATTTTTAAATCAGTGCTTGAACTGGAGTTGAATAAATTTGTCCAGCTTAACATGAAATTGTGTTGGTCTGAGCATAAAAAATAAAACCGGTAAGCCTATTCATGTGGCGTGAAAAGAAGAGAACATAAAAAAACATAAAATATCACCCTTCTAGCACAAAAAATGAATTGATGTATTTTTTAAAAAAATAAAATCTACTTTTAAATAATACTAGGTTTTATGTAAAAAATAAAGAATTGAAAGCTTCAGAAGCAAAGAGATCCACATTTAATGCTAGGGATGCCCACCTGGGGAGAAAAAAGGGAAAAGTATAAGAACAGTGATATTTGTAGAGGTTTTTTAGGTCTGGGGGTCAGATACATCCAGACATGAATATAAGAGATAAGAATTATGATTGTTTATCCCTTTCAGGTTTTTTATAGCCTTGTGAATTTTACTTACCTCTCTTATACCTAGACTTGTGTGCCAAAGAAAAAGTACCAACTTTTTATAAAGATTCACCTAATCATTTATTTTAAATCAAGTTGAAGTCAATTGATTTCAATTTTGCTTTCTAGATTCAAAGATCAATAGTACTAGGGTGGCATTTCTGCATAGCTTGTTCTCTGCTTTTGCAATGCAATATTCAATGAATTCAATCTCCTATCAAAACTAAACAACATAGGCGTAAATTGGCTCTTATCAGCAAATTTTCTTTACTTTTTTAGGTCTATTTGTTTACTGTCACGAGCGGATGCTCTTTGGACCATATTTTCAGAGATGTGTCATAAAGCTGTATGAGTATGACAGCTCAGAAATGGCTAAGAAATTAGTTACAAAAACTCGCAAATTTCAGGAAAGAGACTCTTGAGAGTCCCTTGGACTGCAAGGAGATCCAACCAGTCCATTCTGAAGGAGATCAGCCCTGGGATTTCTTTGGAAGGAATGATGCTAAAGCTGAAGCTCCAGTACTTTGGCCACCTCATGTGAAGAGTTGACTCATTGGAAAAGATTCTGACACTGGGAGGGACTGGGGGCAAGAGGAGAAGGGGACGACAGAGGATGAGATGGCTGGATGGCATCACTGACTCAATGGACGTGAGTCTGAGTGAACTCCGGGAGTTGGCGATGGACAGGGAGGCCTGGCATGCTGCGATTCATGGGGTCGCAAAGAGTCGGACACGACTGAGCGACTGAACGGAACGGAACAGAACTATTTAGTTATTTAATTCACAGCCTTTCCTCAGAAAGTATTTGGTGAAACATTACGGTAAAGATGAGATACAACTCCAGTTCAATTCAGTTCAGTCACTCAATTGTGTCCGACTCTTTGCAACACGATAGATTGCAGCATGCAAGGCTTCTCTGTCCATTATCAACTCCCGAAGCTTGCTCAAACTCATGTCCATTGAGTCAGTGATGCTATCCAACCATTCATCCTCTGTTGTCCCCTTCTCCTCCTGCCTTCAATATTTCCCAGCATCAAGCTCTCTTCCAAGGAGTCAGTTCTTTGCATCAAGTGGCCAAAGTATTGGGGTTTCAGCTTCAACATCAGTCCTTCCAATGAATACTCAGGACTGATTTCCTTTAGGATGGCCTGTTGGATCTCCTTGCAGTCCAAGGGACTCTCAAGAGTCTTCTCCAACACCGCAGTTCAAAAGCATCAATTCTTGGGCACTCAGTTTTCTCTATAGTTCAGCTCTCACATCCATACATGACTATTGGAAAAACCATAGCCTTGACTAGATGGACCTTTGTTGGCAAAATAATGTCTCTGCTTTTTAATATGTTCCCTAGGTTGGTCTTAGCTTTTCTTCCAAGGAGCAAGCATCTTTTAATTTCATGGCTGCAGTCACCATCTGCAGTGATTTTGGAGCCCCCCAAAAATAAATTCTGTCACTGTTTCCATTGTTTCCCCATCTATTTGCCATGAAGTGATGGGACCAGATGCCATGATCTTAATTTTCTGAATGTTGAGTTTTAAACCAAATTTTTCACTCTCTTCCTGGAGATACAACCTCCAAGACTTGATTTATTTCTAAATTGTCCTCAAGCATATATCTGAGATGCAAAGGCTCAGAATCTACAAGCTGGGACTTCATTAAGCAAAACTGAGTTTAAATTTAACAGGAAATCCTCCACTAATTTTCTCAATCTCTGGCCCTCTTTAAGCTCAGTTGTAGTCATTTTTTAAAAGAAGAAAGGGGGAAAAGAACAGCTAATAAGATCAGATTGTAGTTTCCACTATCCAGGCTAGTAGGAATTTTCAGCTTTAGGTTATAAATTCCAGGAAATAGAAGTTTCTACCACAAACGGTGACAGAACCTTAATTATGGCATTGCAAAGGGCAATGCTGCAATAGAAGGGAACTGTCCCTGAGATGAGTTGTTTCATCTCTGAGTGAAATCTGACCTAACCACTCAAGAGGAGGGTGGTGCAATGAATGACTCAGGTCTCATTGGTAAAAGAATCTGGTATGTATTCTATGAAATTAATTGTCATCTTCCATTCCTTTCTTTCTGACTAAGCCTCACTTCATTCTGTACCAAGAAGAAAAGAAAGGTCAGAAAGAATGAAGCAATGACATCTTACTTTTGGGACAAAATCTGTTTTCCAACATGTGTATCAAAGAATCAGTGAAGCTGGAAAGGACCATCTGGTCCAATCCTTCTGTCTCTTTGCAGACAAATTCTAAGTATTCTCAGAGTGGGAAGCAAGCCCACAGCTCACGTCTTCAAATGAAGGAGGCATCATTCATATCCTTCCTTAAAAGCCCATGCTAGGTATAAAGTCAATGTTTGTCAAGTAAAACACAATTTTTATTTGCAACCAATCTGACCTACTCACATTATTGTCTGTAAACATGAAATGTCCTCTATAAACATACTTCAAACATTTGGAGGAATTTATGAAGCCAACCCTTAATTTTCTCCATCTGTCAAACAACTCAAAGTCTCCTAGTATTTTTTAGCACAGTGAAGGGTCAAATTCGTAAATTTCTTGTTTTAGTTTTCATTTTTCCCTGAACTCTTCTTGATATTTACACATTTCTCTTGCTAGTATATTTATCATTATAACCCAAATAGCTAACACAGTGCCTAATCCACAGCAGGCATTGAGTAATTGTTTTTGAGCAAACAAATGTCAGGGACTGGGACACGATAGGTGCCGCAGTATACATTAAACAGCAAACAATACTTTTATGTTTGTTTGTTTTTTTCGCATTCCAAATAGCCATCTCATCAGCTTCAGTTTAATTCAATAATCTAACTAATATACAATTAATTCACTATATTTCGTGGTTTAAATGTTACAGTGATATATGCAAATTATGCATCTATCCAGCAGCAGTTTTATGACACAAAGAAGTCACATTTTTTATCTAAAAAAAGGCAATATTTTCAGAAAGCATATAAATTAGCAGGGGTCATTGTTTACTCATAGGAAAGCAAAGCTGAACAGATGTAAAACAATGCATCATAGATGGCTGTGGTATGCATCCCATTCTTACTTCAGTCTAGGTCTTAGAACTCTGAACAACTGCAGCAGTTTGCTGGGATGTCAACATCACTGCTAGGATAGTTCTGGCTACTCAGCTCCATGTATCTATTGATACCAAAGAGTCACTAAAGAATCTCCTACAAGGCATGATATAGCCCACCATGTTTCAAATTCACACTGGAAAAGAAATAGAGGAAACGGGAAACAGAGGAAATCAGGTGCCCCATACCAAACCAAGACTTGCTCCTGATGGTTGTTTCTCCATTTCCTTCTCACAAACCAGAGAAATTCCTGGGTTTCTACTGTCTTGAAAAAGAAAAGCATCTTTCTTAGGCCATAGTGCATTTTCTAACCAAGCACTGGGACTGACCAAGTCTCTCAGGATTTCTCCAGGAAAAACAAAAACAAAAACCTGCCAGTGCTCTCAACAAAGGCAGTTGTCCTCTGTCAAGCATCTGGGGAAAACAAGAATATAATAGGGTCATCTATGCTGTGTTACCTATGCTGGGTACCTATGTTTTTTTTCATTCTGAATCCGAGACATTGAATCATTCAATGGAAAGGAGAGGAAGGAAGGAAAAACACCAAGAGGGTAAATGCTAGTTAGCTGACTGTATGATTATGCACATCAGCATGGCATTTTGCCTGATTTTACAGTTAGGAGCATTTTGGTTAGTTTTCATATGCATGCTTGTCATATAGGACTTTGAAAATGAAAGTGTTAGTCATTTAGTCGTGTCCGACTTTTTGCGACCCCATGATCTGTAGCCCGTCCATGGATTCTCCAGGCGAGAATACTAGAGTGGGTAGCCATTCCCTTCTCCCGGGGATCTGCCCAACCAGGAACCAAATCTAGGTCTCCTGCATTGTGGGCAAATTCTTTACTGTCTGAGTCACCAGGGAAGCCATATAGGACTTCACTGCTGCTGCTGCTAAGTTGCTTCTGTTGTGTCCGACTCTGTGCGACCCCATAGACAGCAACCCACCAGGCTCCCTGTCCTGGGATTCTCCAGGCAAGAACACTGGAGTGGGTTGCCATTTCTTTCTCCAATGCGTGAAAGTGAAGTCGCTCAATCGTGTCTGACTCTTAGCGACCCCATGGACTGCAGCCCACCAGGCTCCTCCATCCAAGGGATTTTCCAGGCAAGAGTACTGCAGTGGGGTGCCATCGCCTCCGAAGACTTTACTTATACATAATTTTATGTGATTTTTTTTTTAACTTCCTTTTGCATTCTTTTCTGGAAAAGTAAAAAGGTGGTTTATGTTCAAATCCTAGCCAAGTACTGGCACCTGGATAGAAGGAAGGAAGGGAGGGAGGAAGAGGGAAGGGAAAAAAAGCCTTTTTAAATGTGTAAATTTTTGGATAAGCTCTAGGTAAGCAGTCCTCTGCTTGATTCTTTTACATAGTAAAATATTTCTGACTGGGACAAATTAAAGGTTGTTTAAAATATTCAAATACAGATAGATTTCTGGAGGGAAAACTAGAGTTTCCATAATTATTATACATTAGATCCAGGATAAAATATGCCCAGTTACTACTAAGGTGATCAATATTCAGAGATAGAGATTAGAAACACTTATACATACATACATATCAATCTGTGTTTATGTATGAAACATTTACAGCAGGCTTATATCAAACAAAGCTTGCACCCAAAGCACTGAATTCATCACTGATCATGGAATTTCCAAAATCTGTGTACTTTTTATGTACTTTGTACTTTAAATTTAAGAGGGCATGTGACAGACTTCTTTTGATATGATACTATATTCTGATATAGAACACAAAATCTTTCCATTTTCATTTAAAGTCTATCAGCATTATGACTGCAAATAAGAATAAAGGCTTTACAACAAAGAATTTCAATGATTATTATATTTTACCTTTTTGTCACAAATGATAATGATCATTTGAAGACAATAGCTACATTCACAAATAGTACTGTATGAGAGCAATGATGTAATTTAATAGAAAGCATACATACTACTAAAAAGGCTTACTTCAAATAAAAGTGAAGAGTGACTACACTTCTAGACTTGATTCTAGCAACACAAAAATCCTCAGAATCAAACATGAAATCTGAGTTGGCTGTTGATAATATCATGTTCAGAAGCTTGACATTTCATAGATCAGCCACCTGCCATTCGCGCTTCCCCACACCCTGTTCAAACTTGCTCAAAAGAATCTCATATACTTTAATCCTCAGAACCTTGAAAGATGATCAGTGTGCCACAGGCATTAAACCTGGAAACTTTTTTTAACCTCTCCACTAAATACCGGGACTCTTAGTCTGATCCTGGCAAGTGACCTGGGTAAAGATTTTGGTGCCCATGTGAGGCACACACATTTTGAGTTTCACTGCTAGTGCTTGCTTGCTGTTGATAAATGCCAAATGCATCTGGGGAAAGAGTTTTGAAAACAACTCGACAGCATGAAAAGTTCCAACAATAAAACAGAACTCTTTACATTGCAAAGCCAAACAAATAACTCGGGCAAGTGTAATTGAATAAATCCTGAGCTTCAGTGCAGATGGCTGTTTTTACTGTCTATGCCTGGATCTGCTGAAGGTTCTTCAGTTCCAGTGTGTGTATATGTCTGTGTGTGCGTGTGTGTACAGGGCTTTTTTTATATGAGATTTGGCATATTGCATGTGGCAGGCTGTTGAAAAATGAATAAAGACAGGAGGAAAAAGGCAATGTGTGTCCCATTGGTAATGAAGGCAAGCCAGGTTGCTGACTGCCCATGTGCCAGTTCTCCAGGATTGCCCACGGGCTCCCAAGATCATTTCCTTGCCCCCAGATTTTCATGTTGAATTATCACTCACGATCTCTAAGTGAACATGCCTCTTATTTTATTTAAGACACATTGGGCTCTTGTGTTTGACTTCCTGCTAGGCGATACAATATTTAGTGTATGCTCCTCACACAAATGGGAAGAAGTGAAAAATGACCATATAAGCACAATTCCAAATTTATTTTTTTCTGTCTTTGCAGAGATATCTTTGCCCTAAGCTTTCAAGAGGCAGACATCAAGTGTAAAGCTTTGTTCTGTGCTGAATTTGCTGAAGAAACTCTGACCACAGATGTCTACAAGGATTCATCAGGAGCTTTAGGCTATGGCCTCATGGCTTTGGCCTGAGGCAAGGCTAGGGGCAAAGAACTTTTCATGTGGGGGGTAAAGAATAAAGTAGAAACTCAACATGCCTGGATTCTTACATTTGCTCTAACTGGTACCCAGAAGCCTCTCTCTAAAATAAAATATGGCTTGTCTGTTCCTGTGCTGCTGTTAAAACAGAAATGAGCAGCATCATAGTTTATTTGTGACCTACTTAGGAGGAATTCATATTTGTCTACAATGGCCAAAAGGAAGAGAGGTTGAAAAGAACAAAAATTATTTCTCTCAGTATGATAGCCAAAAGGAATATAGATTGAAATGAACAAAAATACATAAGTTTTCCTTACTATGTATTTTCCTTACTATGGATGTCACACTTAGTTCAAATGATTACCTCTATTTTTATGTGGTCATCAGATTTTTTTTTTTTTACTTTAAATGTTTGGTCATGAGATAATGCTTTATATGACATAGTAATATTTTTAAATAAAATATCTGCATATTCAGATAATAAAGTCTTGCCTCTTTTTTATTTCTTTAGCCCCATCAAGAACTGTAAAAAGAAACTGCTAGGTTGCTTATTTGTTAAGTGATTCTTAACTCATCTCTGATCCAAAGAATGCTCTTGTCAGAATACAGGCCTGTTAATAATTAATGGTGTTTTTAACTTTTGATTTCCAGCCACAACATTTTTTAGGCTCAAATTATGACTCTAACCACCTGCAAAACAGAGGGATAGAGCATTTGACAAAGTTCCAGAAAACTCTGTGTGTTATAGAAGTGGTGATAGTAGTCTGTTTCCTGGGTTGTTTTCTGGGTTTCTGTCCCTCTGACTTCCCTAGTCCCATTCTCCAAGAGAAGAGTGGCTTTAATAAAAATGGTGTGAGAGGATGAAAGCACATTGTACAATAATCTCTCAAGTATGATCTTTTCAGTAGAATTATGTGCTCATTTCAAAGCCCACTTCTTTGGAAGAAAAAAGCATATTCCTAAAAAGTAATAACTGAGAAATAGTCTATTATTCCTGCAAATAGTGTCACAGGTAGGCTAGGAAACCAGCTCTCAGCAAACCTGAAACCAAATGTCAAAACACATGTGGTATCCCATAAAACATTATCATTGAAAATATGTTTTCTAGAAACTTCTGGTTTTCTATGCAACTATATCAAGTGATACTAGATTCAATATAAATTAACTGTAGACTTTCAACAGTCCAGTCTTTAAAACAATACCTCCAACAGACAGAGAGAAATATATAACCTAAAAGAGTGAATACAGGCACAATAATGGCCTGGTAACTATACTTCCAAACCTGCATGGTTGCTCTGCCTCAATGCTGCTAATTTGGTGGAATTAATATAGTTAATCTTTAGGGATTTAAGTCCCTAGTTCCAGATCTAAATACAACAGCTTTAATTCACTTTTGACTTGACCTCATATTGAGCTCAAATACAGTTAAGCCACTTTGCCATTAACAATTTCATAGGTTAAAAATAGTACACAGGGCAGGTCAATCTTGGAATGGAAGGGTCATCTGCATGCTTCACTAAAATGGTTATTGAATATTCTTATAAGAGGTTGCTTTTTTCATAATTCCAACTCTGATATATCATTGTAAAATGGTTGAAACTGAAGGGAAGAATTATTTAGAATCTTCCAACCATTGCCTGTAATTTGTCCCAAAATTTAATTATAAAAATTTCCAAATGTACAGGAAACTTGAAAGAATTGTAACCACCCATATAGCTAACACTGATATTCTACAATTAATATTTTTCTATTTTGACATATTATATATCTATCCATCAAACTAGCCTTCTATTTATCTATCAATTCATATTTTGTTGTAATTCAAAGTTAGTTGCAGACATCAGTATATGTCACCTCTAAACATTTCAGCATGTAGATCACTAACCAGAGTTTACTATCTGATTAACTATTTTATTTTAGGTAAAATTTATGTATCATGAATACATAAATCTTAAGTGTGCCATTCTTTGAGTTTTGAAATTTCTTATACTTGGATAACCAAAATCCTTATCAAAATAAAAAAGATGTAACTCTAGAAAATTTTTCTCATGTCCCTTCTCAATCTCCACTGCAAACAGCTCCAGAGGCAATTACGACCATGATTATTTTCAAAATGTATTTGTTTTGCCTGTTCTTAAAATTCGTATAAGCAAATTATATGATATGACTCTTTGTATAAAGCTTCCTTTTACACAGCATAATGTTAAGAAGAATTTATCCGTGTTGGTGCTTGAATCAGTTGTTCATTCTTTTTGTTGCTGAAATCTTTCCATTGTATGAATATGCAATGGTTCAGCTTTCCATCCTCTTGTCCAGTTTTGTACTACTCTGAATTAGCTATAGTGAGCATTTCTGTACAAAAATTTTGTTAATCTAATCTTTCATTTATCTAGGGAGACTATCTAGGAATGGAATTTCAGGGTCACAGGGTAGGCATATGTTTAGCTTTATATTAAGTTACTAGAGATTTTTCCTGAGTCGTTATACCATTTTATACTCCACCAAATGTATGAGAGCACTAGTTTCTCCTCTTTACTTTCAGACAGTCTGGTGGGGAGATAATGGGATCTCACCATGATTTTATTTGTACTTTCCTGATGACAAATAATATGAGTATTTTTTATGTACTTATCAGGTATATACCTTCCTTTGCTGCTGCTGCTGCTAAGTCGCTTCAGTCGTGTCCGACTCTGTGCGACCCTATAGACGGCAGCCCACCAGGCTCCCCGTCCCTGAGATTCTCCAGGCAAGAACACTGGAGTGGGTTGCCATTTCCTTCTCCAATGCACGAAAGTGAAAAATGAAAGTGAAGACGTTCAGTCGTGTCTGACTCTTTAGTGAACCCATGGACTGCAGCCTACCAGGTTTCTCCGCCCATGGGATTTTCCAGGTAAGTACTGGAGTGGAGTGCCATTGCCTTCTCTGATACCTTCCTTTGGGGAGCATCTATTGGGGAGCATCTATTCAAGTATTTTGCCTGTTTTTAACTGGGTTGATTGCATTTGCATTCTTGAGGGGTTCTATATAGATTCTTGATAGGAGCCAGTCATAATTTTTGCAAATACTTTCTCCCATTCTTTGACTTGCCTATTTGTTTTCCTAATGATGATTTTTGATGAAAAGAAGTTTTAATTTTGATGAAGTCTATTTTTTAAATTAATTTTTATTTTTTAGTTTGTTTTGCTTTACAATACTGTATTCATTTTGCTATACATTGACATGAATCAGCCACGAGTGTACATGAACTCCCAATCCCGACCCCCACCTCCCCCCTCCTGCCCCACACCATCTCTCTGGATTATCCCCGTGCCTCAGTCCCAAGTATCCTACATCCTGCATCGAACCTAGACCGGCGATTCATTTCACTTATGATATCATACATGTTGCACTGCCATTCTCCCAAATCATCCCACCCTCTCCCTCTCCCACAGAGTCCAAAAGGCTGTTCTATACATCTGTGTCTCTTTTGCTGTCTCGCGTACAGGTTTATCATTACCATCTTTCTAAATTCCATATATATGTGTAAGTATACTGTATTGGTGTTTTTCTTTCTGGGTCACTTCACTCTGTATAATCGGCTCCAGCTTCATCCACCTCATTAGAACTGATTCAAATGTATTCTTTTTAATGGCTGAGTAATACTCCATTGTGTATATGTACCACTGCTTTCTTATCCATTCATCTGCTGATGGACATCTAGGTTGCTTCCATGTCCTGGCTATTATAAACAGTGCTGCGATGAACATTGGGGTACACGTGTCTCCTTCAATTCTGGTTTCCTCAGTGTGTATTCCCATTTTTTTAAAAAGATCATTGTTTTTTGTGCTTGAAGAGATTTGCCTATCAGCAAGTCAAAATGTTTTCATTTAATGTTTTCTTTTGGAAGTTCATAATTTGAACTTTTATGTGTAAGTCTATGATTCCCCTCAAATAATTTACTATTATGCGTGGTGAGAGATAAAGATAGAGTTTAGTCTCTCACTGTGTCTCTTTGTCTCTCTGTGTCATTCTCTCTCAATAGGTAGATGAAAGAATAGACAGATGAAAGATACATAGATACATGAAATGAAAGTGCTGGTCGCTTGGGCATGTCTGACTCTTTGTGACCCCATGGACTTTAAGCACACCAGGCTCCTCTGTCCATGGCATTCTCCAGACAAGAATACTAGAGTGGGTTTTCATTCCCTTCTCCAAGAGAGATACACAAATACACACATACATACACAGACAGATAATCCTGGAACAACTATATATCATTGTTCAGAGTCATTTGTTGAAAAGATATGGTTTTCCCACATATAGTCTTACCCTTTTGTTAAAAATCAGAAGACCAATTAACCGTATATATGTGAGGATTTGTTCTTTTTTTCTGTATTTTCTATTTTGTCCCATTGATCCACATGTGTACCTTTTCACTGGTACCACATTGTCTTGATTAATATCATTTTATAAAGAATCTTAAAATAAAAATAAATATTTCAACTTTGTCCTTTTTAAAAATGTTTTGCAAATTCAATCTAAACTGTCCTTTAAATTGAGTTTCCATACACTTTAGAAGAGATAGAGATTGCAGGATTTCCTGTCTTGGCTACTGTTTGCTGGACTGCAGTTTGACAGTGATGCTGTCCTCTTCTCAAAGCCATAGTTCCTTTTTCTTGTAGCTACAGCTACAGTCATCCTGGATTATGTCCTCCAGCTCTTACTCCTTCAGACCAATGAGTGGTAACAATTCATTGCTGTTGATTTTTGCCTTCTCTTGTTGATTATTCTTAACTTTGTCCATACTTCTGTAAATTGTCCTGTCATTAAATGTTCAATATAGATCGTCTTCAACCACTATATTTAAGTATGCCATATCTTTACAAGGCCAGGTCCTTTATCTTTTTATTTATTTTTTCATTAAAAAATTTGTTTTTACTGGAAGTGTAGTTGAAAAAACTACTGGAGGTGGGAATGGTAAACCACCTCAGTATACTTGCCATGAGAACCTCATGAACTACATAAAAAGAAAAAAAGATATGACACCAAAAATTAAGTTGAGTCTCCAAGGTTGGAAGGTGTCTAATGGGGAAGAGTGGAGGATAACCACTAATAGCTCTAGAAAGAATAAAGCAGCTGGGCCAAAGCAGAAAGGACTCTTAGTTGCGGATGTGTCTGGTGATGAAAGTAAAATTCGATGCTGCAAAGAATAGTATTGCATAGGAACCTGGAATGTTAGATCCATGAATCAAGGCAAATTGGACATAGTCAAGCAGGAGATGGTAAGAATAAACATCAACATCTTAAGAATCAGTGAACTAAACAAAATGGGTGAATTTAATTCAGATGACCATTATATCTACTATTGTGGGCAAGAATCCCATAGAAGAAATGGAGTAGCCCTCATAATCAATGAAAGAGTCCAAAATGCAGTACTTGGGTGCATCCACAAAGATGAAAGAATGATCTTGGTCAGTTTCCAAAGTAAGCCATTCAGCATTACAGTAATTGAAGTCTATGCCCCTACTATTGATGCTGAAGAAGCTGACATTGGTCTACATTCTATGAAGACCTAGAAGACTTCTGAAAACTAAACACACACAAAAAAAGTTATATTCATCATTGGGGATTGGAATGTAAAAGTAGGAAGATAAGAGATACCTGCAATAACAGCCAAGTTTGGCCTTGGAGTACAAAATGAAGCAGGGCAAAGGCTAACTGAATTCAGCCAAGAGAATGCACTAGTCATATCAAACACCCTTTTTCAACAACACAAGAGATGACTTTATACATGGATATCATCAAATGGTCAGTACCAAAATCAAATCATTTATATTCTTTATAGCCAAAGATAGAGAAGCTGTAGTCAGCAAAAACAAGACCTGGAGCTAACTGTGGCTCAGATCATCAGCTTCTCATTGCAAAATTCAGGCTTAAATAAAGTGGGGAAAACCACGAGGCCAGCCAAATATGACTTAAATCAATCCCCTCTGAATATACAGGGGAGGTTATGAATAAATTCAAGGGATTAGATTTCTTCAAGAAAATCAGAAATTCATTTAGGAACATTTCACTCTAAGATGGACACAAAAAGGGACAGAAATGGTATGGACCTAACAGAAGCTGAAGAAGAGATGGCAAGAATACACAGAAAAGCTATACAAAAAAGATCTTCATGACCCAGATAAGCATGATCTTATCTGGGTGTGATCACTCACCTAGACCAGAAATCCTGGAATGCTAAGTCAAGTGGGCCTTAGAAAGCATCACTACAAACAAAGCTAGCGGAGGTGACAGAATTCCAGTTCAGCTATTTCAAATCTTAAAAGATGATGCTGTGAAAGGGCTGCACTCAATATGCCAGCAAATTTGGAAAACCCAGCAGTGGCCACAGGACTGGCAAAGGTGAGTTTTCAATGGCAAGAATACACAGAAAAGCTATACAAAAAAGATCTTCATGACCCAGATAAGCATGATCTTATCTGGGTGTGATCACTCACCTAGACCAGAAATCCTGGAATGCTAAGTCAAGTGGGCCTTAGAAAGCATCATTACAAACAAAGCTAGCGAGGTGACAGAATTCCAGTTCAGCTATTTCAAATCTTAAAAGATGATGCTGTGAAAGGGCTGCACTCAATACGCCAGCAAATTTGGAAAACCCAGCAGTGGCCACAGGACTGGCAAAGGTGAGTTTTCATTCCAATCCCAAAGAAAGGCAATGCCAAATAGTGTTCAAACTACCACACAATTCCACTCATCTCATACACTAGCAAAGTAATGCTCAAAATTCTCCAAGCAAGACTTCAACTGTACATGAACTGAAAAATTCCAGATCTTCAAGCTGGGTTTAGAAAAGGGAAAGGAACCAGAGATCAAATTGCCAACATCCACTGGATCATCAAAAAAGCAAGAGAGTCCCAGAAAAACATCTACTTCTGCTTTATTGACTATGCCAAAGACTTTGAATGGATCACAACAAACTGTGGAAAATTCTTCAAAAGATGAGAATACCAGACCACCTGACCTGCCTCCTGAGAAATCCGTATGCAGGCCAAGAAGCAACAGTTAGAACAAGACATGGAATAGACTATTTCCAAATTGAAAAGGAGTATGTCAAGTCTGTATATTGTCACCCTGTTTATTTAACTTCTATGCAGAGTACCTCATGTGACATGCTGGGCTGGATGACACACAAGCTGGAATCAAGACTGCAGGGAGAAATACCAATAACCTCAGATATATAGAGGACACCACCCTTATGGCAAAAAGCAAAGAAGAACTATGGAGCCTCTTGATGAAAGTGAAAGAGGAGAGTGAAAAAGTTGGCATAAAACTCAACATTCAAAAAACTAAGATCATGGCATCTGAGGAGGCTTTCCAAATAGTTGAAGGGAGAAGAGAAGTGAAAATCAAGGAAGAAAGGGAAAGGTACACCCTACTAAAGGCTGAGTTCCAACGAATAGCAAGGAGAGACAAAAAGACCTTCTTCAATGAACAATATATAAAAATAGAGGAAAACATCAGAAGGGAAAGACTAGATGTCATGGCAAATAGATGGGAAACAGTAGAAACAGTGACAGACTTTATTTTCTTGGGCTCCAAAATCACTGCAGATGGTGACTGCAGTCATGAAATTAAAAAGCACTTACTCCTTGGAAGAAAAGTTATGACCAACCTAGACAGCATATTAAAAAGCAGAGACATTACTTTGCCAACAAAGGTCCATCTAGTCAAAGCTATGGTTTTTCCAGTAGTCATGTATGGATGTGAGAGTTGGTCTATAAAGAAAGCTTAGCACCAAAGAAATGATGCTTTTGAACTGTGGTGTTGGAGGAGACTCTTGAGAGTCCTTTGGACTGCATGAAGATCAAACTAGTTCATCCTAAAGGTCAGTCCTGAATATTCATTGGAAGGATTGATGCTGAAACTGAAACTACAATACTTTGGCCACCTGTTGTGAAGAATTGACTCATTTGAAAAGACCCTGATACTGGGAAAGATTGAAGTCAGGAGGTGAAGGGGATGACAGAGGATGAGATGGTTGGATGGCATCACCAACTGAATGAGGATGAGTTTGAGCAAGCTTTAGGAGTTGGTGATGGACAGGGAAACCTGGCATGCATGGGGTCACAAAGAGTCAGACATGACTGAACGTCTGAACTAAACTGAAATGGTATGCCTGAAGAACTATGGACAGAGGTCCATAATATTGTACAGGAAGCCATGAATGAAACCATCCCAAAGGATGAAAAAAGCAAGAAGGCAAAGTGGTTGTCTGAGGAGGCTTTCCAAATAGCTGAAGGGAGAAGAGAAGTGAAAATCAAGGGAGAAAGGGAAAGGTATACCCTACTAAAGGCTGAGTTCCAACGAATAGCAAAGAGAGACAAAAAGACCTTCTTCAATGGACAATATACAAAAATAGAGGAAAACATCAGAAGGGAAAGACTAGAAATATCTTCAGGAAAACTGGAAGTATCAAGGAATCGTATTGCCCAAAGATGGGCACAATAAAAGACAGAAATAGTAGAGAGCAGTAGAACCAGAAATGATCGAGAAGAGATAGAAAGAATACACAAAGAATGGTACAAAAAAGATTTTAATGAACCAAATAATCATGGTGGTGTGGTCAGTTACCCAGAGCCAGACATTCTGGATTGTGAAGTCAAATGGGTCTTAGGAAGCAGTGCTGTTAATAAAGTTAGTGGATGTGATGGAATTCCAGTATAGATATCCAAAACCCTAAAAGATAATGATATCACAGTGTTGCACTCAATATGTCAGCAAATCTGGAAGACTCAGCAGTGGCCACAGGACTGGAAAAGGTCCTCATTCCAACTCCCAAGGAGGGCAGTACTAAAGAACGTTCAAACTGTCCGAGAGTTGCACTCATCTCCCATACTAGTAAGGTCATACTTAAAATTTTGAATGCTAGACTTCAGCATTACACAAACCAAGAGCCTCCAGACCTTCTAGCTATGTATAGAAAAGGCAGAGGAACCAGAGATCAAATTACCAACATCCACTGAATCATAGAGAAAGCAAGGGAATTAGAGAAAAAACATTTACCTTTGTTTCATCAACTACACTGAAGTCTTTAACTGTGTGGATCATAACAAACTGTGGAAAGCTTTTAAGGAGATGGAAATACCAGACCATCTTACCTGTATCCTGAGAAACCTGTTTGTGGGTCAAGAAGCAACAGTTAAAACCCTGTATGGAACAACTGATTGGTTTGGTTCAAGACTGAGAAAGGAACACAACAGGGCTGTCTGTCTCACCCTTTTAACTTACATGCTTAGCACGTTGTGAGTAATGCCGGGCAGGATGAGTTACAAGCTGGAAGGAGACATATTAACAACCTCAGATATGCAGACGGTACCACTCTAATGGCAGAAAGTGAAGGCAAACTAAAGAGCCTCTTGATGAGAGTGAAGGAGGAGACTGAAAAACCTGTCTTAAAACTAAATATTATAAAAACTAAGATCATGGCATTCGGCCCCATTACTTTATGGCAAATAGAAGGGGAAAAGTTGCAAGTAAGGACAGATTTCCTCTTCTTGGGCACTAAAATCCCTGCGGATGGTGGGACCAGCCATGAAATCAGAAGACAATGGCTTCTTGGCAGAAAAGCTATGATAAACAGTTGAAAAGCAGAGACATCACTCTGCCAACAAAGGTCTGTATAGTCAAGACTATGGTCTTCCCAGTGGTGAAGTACAGTTGTAAGAGCTGGACCATAAAGAAGGCAGAGCACAAAAAATGATGCTTTTGAACTGTGTGCTGGAGAAGACACTTGAGAGTCCCTTGACAGCAAGGAGATCAAACCAGTCAATCTTAAAGGAAATCAACCCTGAGTATTCATTGGAAGGACTGATGCTAAAGCTGAGCTCCAGTATTTTGGTCTCCTGATATGAACAGTCAACTCATTGGAAAAGTCCCTGATCCTGGGAAAAATTGAGGGCAGAAGGAGAAGAGGGCATCAGAGGAGGAGATAACTGGATGGCATCACTGATACAACGGACATGAACTTGGGCAAACTCCAGGAGATGGTGAGAGATAGGAAGGCCTGGCATGCTGCAGCCCATGGGGTCACAAAAGAGTCAGATATGATGGGTGACTGAACAACCAATAGTTGATTTATAATCCTGTGTTAATTTCAGGTATACAACAAAGTGAATCAGTTATAGATATACATATATCCAGACTTTTTTATTTTTAGAATGATCTCCCATAGAGGCCTTTACAAAGTATTAAGTAATCTTCCCTGTGCCATATAGCAAGTTCTCATTAGTTATCTATTTTATAGATAACAGTGTGTGTGTGTGTGTGTGTGTGTGTGTGTATATATATATATATATATATATATATATATGTCAGTCCAAATCTCCTAATTTATCCCTTCACCTGTCCTTATCCCCTAGAACCATAAGCTTGCTTCTACATCCATGACTCTTCGGTTTTGTAAATTCGTTCATTGCATCCTTTTTTTAAGATTCCACATATAAGTGATATCATATGACATTTGTCTAGGTATGACTTACTATACTCAGTATAACAATCTCTAGGTCTACCCATGTTGCTGCAAATGGCTGAGGACATTCAGCCATTTGTTCTATTTAATGGCTGAATAATATTCCATTGCATATATGTACCACATCTTATTTATCCCTTCACCTGTCCTTATCCCCTAGAACCATAAGCTTGCTTCTACATCCATGACTCTTCGGTTTTGTAAATTCGTTCATTGCATCCTTTTTTTAAGATTCCACATATAAGTGATATCATATGACATTTGTCTAGGTATGACTTACTATACTCAGTATAACAATCTCTAGGTCTACCCATGTTGCTGCAAATGGCTGAGGACATTCAGCCATTTGTTCTATTTAATGGCTGAATAATATTCCATTGCATATATGTACCACATCTTCTTTATCTACTTTTCTGTTGATAGACATTTAACACCAATTTAAATATCACTTCTTTAGAGGTGACCAACCTCTCCATTAAGGTAGATCCAACACCTCTCATGCTTATCTACATTCCTATACTTCTCCATTGCAGAATTTTGTTCAATTTCTTCATAACATCAAAATTCCTTACTGCTTATCTGTTTACTTTTACTTTGTATTGCCAGTACAATAATCTAGACAGTAAATTCTAAAAGGGTATGAATTATATCTATTTCATTCATTGCTACATAACCAGTAAATATCAAAGTGTTTAGCAAATATAAGCCAATCAAAGAAATATTTATTGATGTGGCAGCACCTTAAGAAAGAATTTTGAAAGATTTTGTGCTGATAGGTTCCACTGAATTTCTGTAGTAGTAATTAAACCCATCACTATGAACAATATAGAAGGTGAAAAAGGACACAGCAATTATCTTACTTCAAGGGACAATAGGCTAGTGGGGAAGAAGAAATGCATAAAGGATACAAAATCCTTTCCAGAATTTTCATATAACAAATAACTCAGCTCTTTAAAATTAAATTCAAAAAGTGTTCATACCACTAAAACACAGGCAAATAAATACTTTAAAAAATAAGTTAGGTTTTTTAAATGTATAAATACTAGCAAATGATTTTTTCCTACTTTGAAATCTATTTTTCTCTATTTAAGAAGAGTAATTCTTTCCTAAGTGATTTTGAGTGTATAGAAAATGCTTAGAATTCCTCAGGGAATGTAGGAGAGACTAGGATGCCTTTTGAAGCCACCATTATGCCCTCAAAAAGAAATTGAGACTACTTCTCGTCTCAGACCTTTGAAGAAAAGTTGCACTCCATAAGACATTCTCTTTGGACTTTGATCACCTTCTAGTAGGTCTTATTTCCTTTTCAAATTTTATTAATTATGAATTCTACTACTTAATCTTCTTAAAATACAATATTCTTCATGTGTTCCTATGAAAGTATCTGAAACTGTTTTTCCGGCCTCTTGGATCAAATCTAACTCCAAATTATTTAGAAGACATTTAAAGTCTTCAACCAAGTGGTAAAACCAGCTTCTCCACTTCCCCATCACATCCAAGGTCAAACAAACCAGTGTCATGACCATATACACTGTACACTTTCTGCCAGTGTCCTATTCATGCAGTATCCCATCACACCTTGCCCTATCCATCCCTGCAAAATGATGTGTTCTTTCTTTTTCTGCTAAGTGATTCTTGGAATTTCTTCCAGATCATAGCTGTCATAGTCATGAAGAATATTTCGATTATCCCAATCAATTTACAATGATCTTTTAATCAGTTCAATTTCCCATAATAATCAATAATTATCAATAAATATGTACTGAGTGACTATCACATTAAGCATACCTAACATAGACCCTGCATATACAAAGAGGCAGAAGATCCAGTGCTCAAACTCAGGGAGTTTTATTTATGCTCATCAAGAAAGAGAAACAACAATGCAAAGTGACAAGAAGTGTCCTCAGAGGTAACTACCCAACTATGCAGTTACTTAAATCTTAGAATTGGTTTCAAGAACTTTTATATAATCTTTCTTCCCAATAGATGAATTCTCAAATGTTAGAAACCACATATTTTGTTTTACGGTAAAAGAAAATGTATTGAATTAAATAATAGCTAATGCTATATGCTTACTATGTGAAACATGCTTTTCTAAACACTGTACATGTATTAACTCATTTAAACTATCAGAAAGGATGCTGCTATCATTGACAGATCAGACAATAGAGATATAGTAAGATATAAAAATTTGCCCTGGGTATAAAACAGCTAACTAGTGGCAACATTGCATTTTAGACCTAGATTTTTCCACCTCTAGAGGCAATAGTTTTTGCATGGCGCTTTACCATGTAGATTCCATGTCTATGTCACGTACGCCAGGGAAACGTACTGCTAAAATAAAGAAGGCTATTTTCTGTAAGAGGGAAGTCTGCCTGGGGACAATGGAGAGACTAACCTAAGAGAGAAACAGAACTGAACTTGAAGTTCAGAAGTTCTCCCATCCCAGTCAAGCATTCTATGCTTGGTAATCATGCGTAGCACAATCCTTCCTTGCCAATTCTTTGTCTGGAACTCAGCATGGAGTCTTGATGTGTCACACCCACTTTCATAGAATCTCTGCTGAAGAAGAAGCCTCGTAGGGAAATCCAATCCCATTAACTATGCTAATCAACAGATCAACTCTGAGTTTGTTTGAAACAGCAATGTGTCCAGCTAAAAACTAATAAAAAAGTTTCCCAGGTTTCCTGGAAACAATGAATGGCTATTTCCAGAGGTATAGGTTCAACCAGAGATTTAAGCAAAAGTATATTGGAGATATAGGTACATATGTGACTCCTAGAAAAAGCTATAGAGAAGGCAATGGCACCCCACTCCAGTACTCTTGCTTGGAAAATCCCATGGACGGAGGAGCCTGGTAGGCTGCAGTCCATGGGGTCGCTAAGAGTCAGACGCGACTGAGCGACTTCCCTTTCACTTTTCACTTTCATGCATCAGAGAAGGAAATGGCAACCCACTCCAGTGTTCTTGCCTGGAGAATCTCAGGGACGGGGGAGCCTGGTGGGCTGCTGTCTACGGGGTCACACAGAGTCGGACATGACTGAAGTGACTTAGCAGCAGAAAAAGCTATTGCCTTCCTTTTAAAAATAGACTGATTCAAATAGCACAGGAATTTTTGGCCTTTGTCCTTCTTCTTGCCTGGAATGCAGATGTAATTCACATTAGTACAGCACCATCCTGCAACCATGAAGTCAAATATCACACTCAGATCCACAAAAGGCGGGGGTGGGTGGAGCTTGTTTCTGAGTTCCCTAGGATCCCTATTGCTGCTGCTACTGCTGCCAAGTCGCTTCAGTCCTGTCGACTCTGTGCGACCCCAGAGACGGCAGCCCATCAGGCTCCCCCATCCCTGGGATTCTCCAGGCAAGAACACTGGAGTGGGTTGCCATTTCCTTCTCCAATGCATGAAAGTGAAAAATGAAAGTGAAGTTGCTCAGTCGTGTCGGACTCAGCAACCGCACGGACTGCAGCTTACCAGGCTCCTCCGTCCATGGGATTTTCCAGGCAAGAGTACTGGAGTGGGGTGCCATTGCCTTCTCCGAGGATCCCTATTAGATGAGAAAAATTAATCCCTTATTGGGTTAAGCCACTGTGTTCAGGTTTCTATTTACCTGAAGCTTAATGCAGTCCTAAACAATAAAACTTACTGAGTTTGATTCATAGGAACACATTCACTCCACTTTTGACAAAAGAAATATTAATAATAATTTTAAAGGTACTGATTTAAACAAAAAACTTCTACTGTACTCAATCACTATGTGTAAATTTTTTCCAGAGAAAACTCTAAAAGCTTCTATTAAATAATTTTTTTATTCCAAAAGGAACAAATATCTTGTTACCATTACTATCAAAGTAAAATGGAAGACGATTGAATGGAGCTTTCTACCATATCTGGGCCAGTATTTTTGAAGTTCAATACACTTTTATGTTAGGACAGAAAGTTCACATCAGTAATAGGGTGATTCATCTTTTTTTAATCAATGGACAATTAATCTTCATTAGTATATTCAGGTCAGTTTAAATGTGCAATGAGATGCTGGATCTTAGGAAGGAAGCCTCAAACACAATGAAAGTCATTAAAATTACATTACATCTGGCATTCTTGATGAGGCAAAGCTGCACCAGTTCCATAGTAACCATAACCACTGAGGCTCATGGCTAAGTCATTTGGGGAATATGGACAAATGTATTCATTAAGTGTACCCCTTGTCTTCAAGGCCAAAGTAAAACAGCCTGCAACTCTGAAGGCCTGAAGATTGTTCCCTTAGTGACTCTTAAATGTGTCACCTTCTTGCTTCACTTACCTTTGTTCATACTTTAGGGCCAACTTGTAACTCTAAGATACAATCCTCAAATATTCCAGCCTGTATAGGTATTTCTATTAATCTAGTTATTTTTTGCCTCTCACCTGGGGACCTTATTTTATCTTCAGTAGCATTTGTTTCACAGCCTTTATGAATTAAATGCTTAGTGTTTTGAATGGAATGTTTCCTAGGAAACAGTCTATCATTTCAAACATAAAGTTGACTGTCTTATTTCCACTTTACAGATATGAAAACTAAAGTTCTGGTTAAATAGCTAGCCCACAGTCATACGGAGGCAAACTAAGCCTGTCTGCCTGCAGATTGACTCCACTATACCACACTGCCTTTCAATTAATTACATTCTGTCCTCTTTTGTTGTATTTGCCTCTTGCCAGCACACCACGCCACCAGTCCCCTGAGGAATTGATTTTTCCCATATATTTCTTTCAGAGAAGGCAGTGGCACCCCACTGCAGTACTCTTGCCTGGAAAATCCCATGGATGGAGGAGTCTGGTAGGCTGTAGTCCATGGGGTCACTAAGAGTCGGACACAACTGAGCGACTTCACTTTCACTTTTCACTTTCATGCATTGGAGAAGGAAATGGCAACCCACTCCAGTGTTCTTGCCTGGAGAATCCCAGGGACAGGGCAGCCTGGTGGGCTGCTGTCTGTGGGGTCATCCCTTAAACCCCAACACATGCTACAGACAGTCTGGTGAAGTTTTAGTGAATGCAGTGGATTTAACTCCAGTCTGATCCTACTAACTCTTGGTGTCTTGTATCAACTTATTTGATGCAAGAATTATCTGTGGACTCAGAAAGTGACTTCTAAGACAGCATGGTTGGATTTGGTAGATAGCAACTCTCATGAAATAAGATAGTGGAAATAAGAGTCTTTATCCCTCTAATCACAGCATAAATAGAAGAGGGGCCTGGGTAAGGCCTTGAAAACACCAAGTTGACTCATCAGATATATGTCTCTATCAGTATTTTGACACCGGCAGGCTCTTTTTTTTAAGACTTCAATTTAATTAGAATTCCTTCTCCCATTGAGATAACATCTTCAATTGATTTAATCCTTTCTTATACATTCTTTGCATCCTGAGAGGTAGTAATGGTTTTCATTTTACATTCTGGTCTTAAAGCATGATAAACAGCTAGTGTCAGTTTTACTTCCCCCACCAGTGGCTGCAGAAGTGCGGGGAGAAGGTCAGGGAGCTGGCCTCCAAGTCATCTGTAATTCTCTTCACCTTCACTCTCCAACACTCTGTTCCATTTGTCCTTTGGTCTGATTCACCCTCTTGCTATCAAAGACTGGAGACTGGATGACTATAGTTAAAATTTTTAAATCCTTTCACATTTTACAGATTGTATATATTATAGGCATTTCTGAATTAGCAAGCATCTCTTAAAATGCAATCCCAAAGACATTTCTACATGATAGGTCTTTAAGTACAGCTCTGTTTTGTTTATTATAGCTGGAAGAAAAAGTTGGTTCCATATTTTTCTGTCCTAATTGTTATTGAAGACTACGAGTCTAGAAAAACAGAAAGTTACAGAATTTAAATACAAAAATATCAAATATGGAATTCATAGGAAAAAAAAATCATGTCCACAGATACCAATAAGTGATCCATATAATAATTATCATGTCATTTTTGGGGGACTAAATCTCTGGATTGTAGATATACTTGGTCACAAAGTGTTAATGCCTGTCTATGGGCTTTTAAATTTGACTTCTATTGTATCTGCTATGGTTACACAACACTGACTACTTCTAAACTTTTCCCTTTTAAGTTTATTTCCAAAGGCATTGTTTCCATTGGGGTAACTGCAGGATGTATGAAAACTGACCTTTTCCAGTTCTCTGGTCATTGCTGAATTTTCCAAATTTGCTGGCATATTGAGTGCAGCATTTTCATAGCATCATCTTTTGGATTTGAAATATCTCAACTGGAATTCCATCACCTCCACTAGCTTTGGGGTCAGTTTTCATTCCAATCCCTAAGAAAGGCAATGTCAAAGAATGTTCAAACTATCGCACGATTGTACTCATCTCACATGCTAGCAAAGTGATGCTCAAAATATCTCCAAATGAGGCTTCAATAGTACATGAACTGAGAATTTCCAGATGTTTAAGCTGGATTTAGAAAAGGCAGAGGAACCAGAGATCAAATTGCCAACATCCACTGGATCATTGAAAAAGCAAGAGAGTTCCAAACAAATATCTACTTCTGCTTTATTGGCTATGCCAAAGCCTTTCACTGTGTGGATCACAACAAACTATGGAAAATTCTTCAAGAGATGTGAATACCAGACCACCTGACCTGCTTCTTGAGAAATCTGTATGCAGGTCAAGAAGCAACATTTAGAATTGGACATGGAACAACGGACTGGTTCCAGTTGAGAAAGGAGAATGTCAAGGGTGTATATTGCCACTCTGCTTATTTATCTTACATGCAGAATACATCATGCAAAATGCCAGGCTGGCTGAAGCACAAGCTGGAATCAAGATTTCCAGGAGAAATATCAATAACCTCAAATATGCAGTTGACACCACCCCCATAGGGTAAAGTGAAGAGGAACAAAAGAGCCTCTTGATGAAAGTGAAAGAATAGAGTGAAAAAGCTGACCTAAAGCTCAACATTCAAAAAACTAAGATTATGACATCTGGTCCCATCACTTTATGGCAAATAGATGGGGAAACAATGGAAACAGTGACAGACTTTATTTTCCTAGGCTCCAAAATCATTGCAGATGGTGACACAGCCATGAAATTAAAAGATGCTTGCTCCTTGAAAGAAAAGCTATGCCAACCTAGACAGCATATTAAAAAGCAGAGACATTACTTTGCCTACAAAGTTCCATCTAGCCAAAGCTATGGTTTTTTCAGTAGTCATGTATGGATGTGAGAGTTGGACCATAAACAAAGCTGGGCACCAAATTGATGCTTTTAATTGTGGTGTTGGAAAAGACTCTTGAGAGTCTCTTGGACTGCAAGATCAAACCAGTCAATCCTAAAGGAGATAACACTGAATATTCATTAAAAGGACTGATGCTGAAGCTGAAACTCCAATACTTTCGCTACCTGATGCAAAGAACTGACTCATTGGAAAAGACCCTGATGCTGGGAAGACTGAAGTCAGGAGAAGAAGGGGATGACAGAGGATGAGATGGTTGGATGGCATCACTGACTAAATGGGCTTGAGTTTGAGCAAGCTCTGGGAGGTAGTGATGGACAAGGAAACCTGGTATGTTGCAGTCCATAGCGTTGCAAAGAATCAGACATGACTGAGCAACTGAACTGAATTGTAGAATATTTCTCTCTGGGCAGTCATTATTCTAGGATGAATTCTGATTTCTCTTCATATAAACTATTTCACTACTTCTATTTCTTATGTATCAAATTTTTAAATTAATTTTCCAGCAAAAAGCTAGACATGATACCAAAAAGTATATCATTTTATTAATTTGTTTTTATCAGAAAACACAGACAGGCACAGTAATAACATCCCATACTGGTTAAACTGACTTGCCTGAAAACAAACTACTGTAATCCAAATTCTTGCCTATACTTATTTCTTTAATGAATCAACTTGCTAAATGCAATTTAATGCACAACTCTATGTTTTATAGTTCTCTAATTTATAACATCTTAATATCCTCTTATACATAAAATATAAACTAGGTAGACTAAAAATATACTATTGATAGCTAGTGTATATAAATAATTATTCTGTTTGTATGTAAAAGAGTACCAGCTTTTGACTCAGAACACCCTTAGATACAATTTACAAGTTGTACAATGCAACTCCCTCATTTAGTCTCTCTGACCTCAGTTTAACTATCTGCAAAAAGGGAATAGTAATATCCACATCAGAAAAAAGTATTATCTTGAGTGGCCAATAAGGTTAGATGACATTCTGAGAGGCAACCCATGACACCAGTTAAGAGTACAGGAACTGAGCCAGGCTACTTCTTCACATCTTTGTTTCTCAGTTTCTTTATCTGGGTAGGGGGGATAAGAGTAGTTATGAGGTAAGGTGTTACTATATGGTAAGTACTTAAAATAATGCTGGATTCCAGTAAGTTGACTCAAGAACCAGTATTACTACTGCTGCTTCATGTGAAAATACTTAGCGTGCAACTATGACTATGCAACCCAGAAGTTTTGCTTTCCTCTTAAGTTGTCATTAACACCTTGTTTTTCCATTTAATTATTATGGGTTTCCCTAGTGGCTCAGACGGTAAAGAATATGCCTGCAATGCGGGAGGCTCAAGTTTGATCCCTGGGTCAGGAAGATCCCCTGGAGAAGGGAATGGCTACCCACTCCTGCACACTTGCCTGGAGAATTTCATGGACAGAGGAGCCTGGTGGGCTACGGTCCACAGGGTCACGAAGAGTCGGACACGACTGAGTGGCTAACACACACTGTCCCTCACAGTGGCAGCTGTAGAGTGTCTTTGTGGGAGCTGGGAGGAATGCAGTAGGAAGAAGAGGTGTGGGCTATTTCTTGAAGCAATGTTTGCCCAGTGGTTTCAATAAGATCAAGAAATATTATTTCCCATAGAAAACTATTGGCAAAGGCTACAGACAGGGGAAACATCCCCCAGTACTGCGGGTCATGTAGGTATCTCCAAGTAGCAGAAAGAAACAATGCTGTAATAAATTCTCAATTACTCAACCCAGAATTTTCAGCACAACCAAATAAGAACATCTATAGGGTAATGTAATCAATGCTCAGTACAAGACAATAATGGAAACCTAAAATGAATAAATTGGTTTGGGTTTGGTCCATTAAATTTATTCAGATATGTTCATTCTACCCAAGACATCCTACCTAGAAAGTATATAAAAATGGCAATGCCTTTATTATTAATGTCAAGTTTCAAGTATTTCAATCTATACAAAAATTCTTATCTCAATCTGAAGCATCCCGTTTTACCTTTATAAGAGCCTATTTAACCCTTTGAATAGAGTCCATTTCACATCCAGTAATATAATACATACACCCATTCACACACACTCAAACACATACCAAAATTCCATTGCCATTTCCCAGAAAGTGTAAACCTCTTTAGGAAACATTACTTTGTAATTATTTGCCCGTTTCCTCATTCAACAAAATTTTATAGCAAATCATAAAATCATACTAGGCACAAGGGAGGAAAAGCCATAAAGTCTGGCCTTATACTCTAGTGAGGAAAGCGACAAGTAAACAAATGTTAAGGACAAAATGGGATCAGTGAGGTTAGGTTAAAAAAAATTGGTACCTTGAATTTAAATTGGTATAAAGTAATGATGTACTTAAACTGGTATAAAGCAACAATGTTTTTATTTACACACACACACGTGTGCACACACACATGCTTTATCCACTACAAAAACCTATACCAACCCAGTGGCAATCAGGACACCTAGTATTGCTCTTTTAATACCATCTGTTACAAAACAGAAAAAAAAACCCTTTAAGAAATTGCCAGCCCCAGATCTGGAACAGGAAATATACAGGATTATCCTGGCACAAGCAAGAAAGCTATCAAAGATTCTCAGGAATGCATTTAAACAAGCTTTTTTGCCAAAGATAAAACAATTGAGCATCAATATATATCATATCTACAGGACACTGAAAGTCATTCAATATGTTTAAATCCAGGCATTCTTGATAATATTTAAACAAAAACTAATCTTCAATGGTGCATGCTAGGCTATCAATTCATTATTTTAAAAACTGTTAAATAGAGAGAAAAATAATTAAATTTTTCTTTCCTATGTGAGCTGTGCTTTAGAGTAACCAAATCTGTGACCAGTGTAAATTTATTTTTATATGTGTTAAGATAATAAATTAGGATGGTTTCATCTGCATATCTGAGGTTATCGATATTTCTCCCAGCAATCTTGATTCCAGTTTGTAATTCATCCACCCCAGCATTTCATGTGGCATCTGGTCCCATCATTTCACAGCAAATAGATAGGGAAACAATGGAAACTGTGACAGATTTTATTTTCTTGGGCTCCAAAACACTAGAAATGGTAGCTGCAGCCATGAAATTGAAAGATGCTTGCTCCTTGGAATAAAAGCTGTGACAAAATTAATGCATTAAAATGCAGAGGCATTACTTTGCCAACAAAGGTCCATTTAGCCAAAGATCTGGTTTTTCCAATGGTCATATATGCATATAAGAGTTGGACCATAAAAAAGGTTGAGCACTGAAGAACTGATGCTTTTGAACTGTGGTGCTGGAGAGGACTCTTGAGAGTCCCTTAGACAGTAAGGAGATCCAACCAGTCAATCTGAAAGGAAATCAACCCTGAATATCCATTGGAAGGACTGATACTGAAGCTGAAGCTCTAATACTTTGGCCACCTGATGTGAAGAAGCCAACTCATTGGAAAAGACCCTGATGCTGGGCAAGATTGAGGAGAAGGGGGAAACAGAGGATGAGATTGTTGGATGGAATCATCAACTCAAAGGACATGAGTCTGAGCAAACTCCAGGAGATAGTGAAGGACAGGAAAGCCTGGAGTGTAACAGTGCATGTGGTCACAGAGTCAGACACAACTTAGCAAATGAACAACAACAACAAGATAATAAATTAAGAAGAAATAATCAAGGTTAAGTTGGAAAAGGCAATGGCATCCCATGCCAGTACTCTTGCCTGGAAAATCCCATGGATGGAGGAGCTTGGTGGGCTGCAGTCCACAGGGTCAAGAAGAGTCGGATACAACTGAGAGACTTCACATTTCACTTTCATGCATTGGAGAAGGAAATGGCAACCCACTCCAGTGTTCTTGCCTGGAGAATCCCAGGGATAGGGGAGTCTGGTGGGTTGCCATCCATGGGGCCACACAGTTGGACACAACTATGTATGGATGTGAGAGTTTGACTATGAAGAAGGCTGAGCACCGAAGAATTGATGCTTTTGAACTGTGGTGTTGGAGAAGACTCTTGAGAGTCCCTTGGACTGCAAGGAGATCCAACCAGTCCATTCTGAAGGAGATCAACCCTGGGATTTCTTTGGAAGGAATGATACTAAAGCTGAAACTCCAGTACTTTGGCCACCTTATGCGAAGAGTTGACTCATTGGAAAAGACCCTGATGCTGGGAGGGATTGGGGGCAGGAGGAAAAGGGGACAACAGAGGATGAGATGGCTGGATGGCATCACTGACTCGATGAACGTGAATCTGAGTGAACTCCGGGAGATGGTGATGGACAGGGAGGCCTGGTGTGCTGCGATTCATGGGGTCGCAAAGAGTCGGACACGACTGAGTGACTGAACTGAACTGAACTGAACTAAAGCAACTTAGCAGCAGCAAGCTCTTTCTTAGAGCTTGGGGAAGATCCCCTGGAGGAGGTCATGGCAACCCACTCCAGTATTCTTACCTGGAGAAGCTTATGGACAGAGGAGCCTGGTGGGCTCCGGGAGATGGTGATGGACAGGGAGGCCTGGTGTGCTGCGATTCATGGGGTCGCAAAGAGTTGGACACGACTGAGCGACTGAACTGAACTGAACTGATTTGTCTTATTTTTGTTATTTTAAATACTTTGAACTATTTGCTGCTGCTGCTGCTGCTGCCAAGTCGCTTCAGTCGTGTCCGACTCTGTGCGACCCCAGAGACAGGAGCCCACCAGGCTCCCCCGTCCCTGGGATTCTCCAGGCAAGAACACTGGAGTGGGTTCCCATTGCCTTCTCCAATGCATGAAAGTGAGAAGTGAAAATGAAGTCGCTCAGTCGTGTCCGCCTCTTAGTGACCCCATGGACTACAGCCTACCAGGCTCCTCCGCCCATGGGATTTTCCAGACAAGAGTACTGGAGTGGGGTACCATTGCCTTCTCCGTGAACTATTTGCTATAAATATGTAAAACTACTACTGATATTTATATACTGGCCCTGTATCTTGAAACTCGGACTTATCAACTTCACAACTATTGCTAGTAGTTGCTTCATAAATTCCTTAGGATTTTACACGTAGATCCTCATATATGCACACTTTTACATAGTGTGCAATAAAATAGTTTTGCTTTCGCTTTTTAAATTTTTATTTATTGACTGCTCTGGCAACTACAATATTAAATACAAAGTGGTAGAAGCAGGCATCCTTGCCTTTCTCCAATTTTAGGAGGAAAATAGTCATGTAGCATTAAGGATAGTGTTAACTATAGATTTTACATAAATGCTGTTAGAAGATTGAAGGGATTCCCTTCTACAGCTATTTTCTTAGGCTTTATTTATTTTTTTCCAGGGAAAGAAGGGCAACATCTTTATCAGCTTTTGGTCTCAGGGTTATGTCAGCATCACAAAATGAAGTGAAAAGTCTTCCCGCCTCTATTTCCTGAAAGTATTACACTTTCTCTTTAATAGCTGCTTTAGGTCTTTTAAAAATAATTAATAAATTTCACAACAGAAATCATCTGAATCTGGAATTTTCTTTGTGGAAGACTTTTGTTATGAACTTTATTTATTTAATATATTTCTTATGTGTTTGCTTAATACATTTAGTTCTATTCTGATATTCTATTTCCTTGATATTCTATTCCATTTCCTTCCTTCTGATATTCTATATATATATATATTCTATATAGTTTTAGTATATTTTTAAATTAATTTTTATTTGTTAGTTTTGCTTTACAATACTGTATTCATTTTGCTATACATTGACATGAATCAGCCACGAGTGTACATGAACTCCCAATCCCAACCCCCACCATCTCTCTGGATTATCCCTGTGCATCAGTCCCAAGCATCCTGCATCCTGCATCGAACCTAGACCAGTGATTCATTTCACTTATGATATCATACATGTTACACTGCCACTCTCCCAAATCATCCCACCCTCTCCCTCTCCCCCAGAGTCCAAAAGGCTGTTCTTTACATCTGTGTCTCTTTTGCTATCTCGCATACAGGTTTATCATTACATCTTTCTAAATTCCATATATATGTGTAAGTATACTGTATTGGTGTTTTTCTTTCTGGGTTACTTCACTCTGTATAATCGGCTCCAGCTTCATCCACCTCATTAGAACTGATTCAAATGTATTCTTTTTAATGGCTGAGTAATACTCCATTGTGTATATGTACCAGAGCTTTCTTATCCATTCATCTGCTGATGGACATCTAGGTTGCTTCCATGTCCTAGCTATTATAATTAGTGCTGTGATGAACATACATTTTTAAGGGATTTTTCTATTTTATCTAAATTATTGATTTTATTGAAATAACATTATTCATAATATTTTCTCACTATCCTTTTACTACCTGGAGCATATGTAGTGAGCCCTTCTTTCAATCATGATGTATACTTCTCCCTCTTATTTTCTTGAACAGTTTTCTTAGGAGTCTATTAATCTATTAATTTTATTACTATTTTCAAAGCAGTCACACTGAGCTCTTCTTATTTCTTTATTGTTCATCTGTTTTATATTTCTCTGGTTTCTCCTTTTCTTTGTCATTCCCTTTCTTCTACTTACTTTGTATTTGATATTCTCTTCTTTATATAGTTTCTTAAGGTGTCAGCTTAGATAACTTATTTCAATATTTTTTTTATATTTTCTAATATGAAACTATAAATTTTGCTCTGAGCATTGCATCACATGTTTTGAGATGTTGAATTATTGCTGAGTTCAAATACTTTCTAAACTCTATTACAATTTCTTCTATGACCCATTGGCCATTTTAGAAATTCTGTTTAATGTCCAAATACATGGAGCATTTCTAAATATGTTACTGCTATTTATTTCTAGTTATTGACTCCATTATCTATAAAAACTCTATCTTTTAAAATAAGTTAAAATTAATTCGTTAGCCCAATATATGGTCTATCTGCAAATATCATGTTTACTTGAAAAATATGTGTAACCTGTAGTTGTCAAATTTAGCATTCTACAAGTATCTGTTAGGTCAAGTTGGTTGCTAGTGTTATTCATATCTATACTCTCACAATTTTTTTGGCCTAGTTTTTCTGTCAATTACTGAAAAGGATTGTCAGTTTGTCTATTTCTCCTTTTGGTTCTATCAATTTTTGCTCTATGTATTTTAAGTATTTATTATTTGATACATATACATTTCTGATTGCTATATATTTCTGGTAAATTGCTTCCTTTCTCATTATGAAATGTCTTTCCTTATCTCTGGCAATTCTCATTCCTTAAATATCTACTTAGCTCATATTGACATAGCCACACCACCTTCCCTGAACAATACTTACTCTTCACATGATATATTTTCTCTACATTTATTTTCAATTTCTAATGGCTTTATACTATGCCATGCCTCTTTAAATATAGTTAAATCATGTTTTTATAATCACAAAATCTCTCCATTTTCATTAGATTATTTAGTCCATTTCCACTAATATTGTTATGATACAGTTGAAGAAAATACACCATATCACTAATACTTGATCCTTGTGCAAGTAAGAGATAGATAAAAAGACAGGGATGAATGAACAAAGAATTGAGCCGAGATTGAACAGATATAAGTCTTAAGGTAAAGTTGTGTGATTAAGCAAAAGCAAGAAATTCAGGGGGAAAGAAAAGCAAAATATATTAACAAATTTGGCAGAGTAATGGTCTCTAAATATGCCTATGTCCTAATCTCCAAAACCTGTAAATGTGTCTCCTTACTTGGCAAAAGGGACTTTGCAGAATGACTAAGGTTACAGGACTTTGAGCTGGGGAGATAATTCTGCATGATTCAGGTGGGCCTATTCTAACCACATGAGTTCTTAAGCAGATAATCTCTCAGCTACAGAACGAGATATACTGATGGAAGAAGGGTCAAAGAGGCAGTATGCTGCTGGATTTAAAGGAGAAGAAAGTGGGCCATGAGTCCAGGAATGTGGGCTGCCTCTAGAATCTAGAAAAGGCAAGGAAAAGGATTCTTCCCTACAGACTCCAAAAAGGAACACCCCTCTGCCAACACTTCAATTTTCGCCCAACAAGATCTCTGAGATCTCTGACCACAGAACTGTAGGAGAAAAGTTTGTTTTAAGCCATCAAGTTTGTGGTAATTTGTTATAGCAATAATGGAAACTAATACAACTAATTAACTGTACAATATCTCTAAGTCTAAGCATTTTCTTGGAGTCTGCCATTTCTACTTCCATTATTCCTTCTGTATTTTTCTACAACTTTGTACCCTACCTGTTGGAGGAAGTCATAGATAGTACGTGACTGCCTGTAGACCCTCAAGTTGAACCGAAGCAAGCAGAGGCTCCTTAGTCCTCCCATCCTTCAAATGTTCATTCTGCCCACTGTTTCCAAAGCAGCAGCTGTTTTCAAGGATGCAGCCTTGAGAGAGCAATTTGTTATTGATATCATCTGGATGACTTATGTGCTTGAACCTTATTAAAGTCACCATATAAATTTTTAAGATTTTGGCAGGCAAGTGCAAAGATCTACTCATCTCGCAGCCACCCAAGCCAAGTTCCATATGTACGTTCCCCAGTTGGTTAAACCTGTCACCTACGTATCCAGAGTATCCTGCCCCTTTCTTTGGTCTCTCCTCTCCCTCCATGTCTAGAGGCCAGGTGGTGGTGGTGGTTTAGTCACTAAGTCGTGCTCAACTCTTGTGACCCCGTGGACTGTAGCCCACCGGGTTCCTGTATCCATGGTATTTCCCAGGCAAAAATCCTTGGAGTGGGTTAGCATTTCCTCCTCCATGGGATCCTCCTGACCCAGGGATCTAACTCGATTCTCCTGTATCACAAGCAAATTCTTTACCACCGAGCCACCAGGCAAGTGTACAGGGACCAGATTCAGATTTAATTTGGTGAACTCCCTAGTTTGTGAACCAATACTACCCTCTTTCATATAGATACTCTAGTTATACAGTTTAAAAATATTGTCCTCTAATAATATCAGCAATAAACATTTTAAAATATCCAAACAAGATGATGGTTTCATTGCTACAGCCTAGACAGGCCAGGTGTGATTCCCACAGAGCCACTAGAAAGTGACCGAGAGAGAGGGTCATCCTGATGCAGTGTAACTGGCCAGCATGGATCTCATCTGTGCTACGGGGATAGAACAGGTTTCAGCATCAGTGGATCTGATACTTGTAGAAGCATTATAGCAGCCTTCATATGTTGCCTCCTAACTGTGCTTTACTCACTTGTGTAAAATTATGTTGTTGTTCAGTCATTCATTTGTGTCTTTTTGCGATCCTATGGATACAGGTGAAGCTAACAGTTTTCACTTAGCTCTCACCATTTCTCAAAGGTATATACATGTTTTAACTGACAAAAATATTCCACAAATTGCCAGGCCAAAGTCAACTAATAATAATAAACCTATAAAACCATGTAGAACTCATGTTGCTTCTTTTTAAAGATATAATTTATTGAAGTTGGTTTACAACATTGTGTCGTGTTGTTTCTTTCATACTATTCTCTCTGTTGGGCAAACCGATACATAATGCCAAATTCTTCACTCCCACCAGGGGCTTTTTCAGGTCAGAGTGACCTACTCAAGAGCCACTGGCTCCCCGTCCTCCACTTTCACATCTCTGAACTCTGAGCAGTCAAGATGGACCACGATGGTACTTCTGAACACACTGAAGGATGCCATGGTGGCGTTCATCCTTCTGATCACCCAGGCCATGTCATGGATACATGAATTTTTGTATCTTTTGAACATTGCCCCCAAGTCCCCTCCCATTACTTGAAGTTGATTTCAGGAAATACTGTGCACAAAAGATAGATCACTAGCTTCAGCAGAAGACCCTGCTTCTCCAAAGCAGTGGCATTCCCAAATAACCTGACTTTGATGTTGCTAGTTTAACTCTTCTACTCTTCCAGCAAGTTATTTTGCTATAAACTGCCTTGCAGCCAAAAAAAAAAAAATCCTTTTTTTTGTTGTTGTTGTTGCTATTTGTAACACATATCAAGCCCACTTTTGTGATCTGTAAGATGGCCTAGTGGCTAACTTTCACTGCTACACTGAACATCCTCTAAATTAACAATTAAACTGCACCCTTTTCCCAAGAGTTTGTCTAATGATAGATAAACTGTAGGCTCATAACGTTACCAATTATTAATCAGTAATACTCCAGCTTCCAATACATCCTCAGACTTTACTTAGCAGTTTCAGTGCCAGTTTTCAGACTGCTCCGCAAGATGCACAAACAGCAATTTGACACTAGTCAAAGATTTCTAAAAGTCATGTTAAAGAAGAGAACAAGTTCCCAGCTTTCCCAGGAAAGATGATATTCAGCATTTATTAGTTTTCTAAGATAAGCTTTGGTTTCAGATTAGAGGTCTTATGAGGCTTAGACAATGGATTCTAGAATTTGGTCTGGTACGATTCCTACAGTTTGCAGATTCTAATAAATTGGTCAGGGAAAGCCCCAGAAGCTAACATCAGGGTCACCTAAATGAAAAAGGGTTTGTTTGGTTTTTTTTCTCACAGACTGCATAGCCCAATTCCAGAAAGAAGAGGGAGGTTCAGACCTTATTAGTGTTTATATTGAATTAAAGAAAAAGGGATAGTAATAAACTAGATGCTACTTACTTGCCTGGATCTTACAAATTGCTATAATGTTCAACTTTGTGACTCCAATTGCTTTTTTGATGCACTAAACAAAAATATATTGTTCCATAAATGACAAAAGAATACAGAAAATCTACTGTACTAATACAGAAAATTGTCACTCTTACCATTTATACAATGCTTTACTACCTAGGTCCTAATTTGAAAATATAAATAAATAAAAATAATGAGCAGTTCTGTTCAGTTCAGTTATTCAAAATAAACTAGATGCTACTTACTTGCCTGGATCTTACAAATTGCTATAATGTTCAACTTTGTGACTCCAATTGCTTTTTTGATGCACTAAACAAAAATATATTGTTCCATAAATGACAAAAGAATACAGAAAATCTACTGTACTAATACAGAAAATTGTCACTCTTACCATTTATATAATGCTTTACTACCTAGGTCCTAATTTGAAAATATAAATAAAAATAATGAGCAGTTCTGTTCAGTTCAGTTGTTCAGTCATGTCGAGCTCTTTGAGACCACATGGACCATAGCACACCAGGCTTCCCTGTCCATCACCAACTCCCGGAGTTTACCCAAACTCATGTCCATTGAGATGGTGATGCCATCCAATCATCTCATCCTCTATTATCTCCTTCTCTTCCTGCCTTCAATCTTTCCCAGCATCAAGGTCTTTTCAAATGAGTCAGCTCGTCACATCAGGTGGCCAAAGTATTGGAGTTTCAGCTGCAACATCAGTCCTTCCGATGAACACTTAGGACTGATCTCCTTTAGGATGGACTGGTTGGATCTCCTTGCAGTCAAGGGACTTAAGAGTCTTCTCCAACATCACAGTTCAAAAGCATCAATTATTCAGCACTCAGCTTTCTTTATGGTCCAATTCTCACATCCATACATGACCACTGGAAAAACCATAGCCTTGACTAGATGGACCTTTGTTGGCAAAGTACTGTCTCTGCTTTTTAATATGCTGTCTAGGTTGGACATAACTTTCCTGCCAAGGACTAAGTGTCTTTTAATTTCATGGCTGCAATCACCATCTGCAGTGATTTTGGAGCCCCCAAAAATAAAGTCTGACACTGTTTCCACTGTTTCCCTATCTATTTGCCATGAAGTGATGGGACCAGGTGCCATGATCTTCGTTTTCTGAATGTTGAGCTTTCAGCCAACTTTTTCACTCTTTCATTTTCATCAAGAGTTCTTCTTCACTTTCTGCCATAAGAGTGGTGTCATCTGCATATCTGAGGTTATTGATATTTCTCCAGGCAATCTTGATTCCAGTTTGTGTTTCATCCAGACCAGAGTTTCTCATGATGTACTCTGCATATAAATTAAATAAGCAGAGTGACAATTTACAACTTTGACATACTCCTTTCCTGATTTGGAACCAGTTTGTTGTTCCATGTCTAGTTCTGTAATTTCCTGACTTGCATACAGATTTCTCAAAAGGCAGGTCAGATGGTCTGGTATTCCCATCTCTTTCAGAATTTTCCACAGCTTATTGTGATCCAAACAGTCATTCATCCAGACCAGAGTTTCTCATGATGTACTCTGTATATAAATTAAATAAGCAGAGTGACAATTTACAACTTTGACATACTCCTTTCCTGATTTGGAACCAGTTTGTTGTTCCATGTCTAGTTCTGTAATTTCCTGACTTGCATACAGATTTCTCAAAAGGCAGGTCAGATGGTCTGGTATTCCCATCTCTTTCAGAATTTTCCACAGCTTATTGTGATCCAAACAGTCAGTCTTTGGCATAGTCAACAAAGTAGAAATAGATGTTTTTCTGGAACTCTCTTGCTTTTTTGATGATCCAACAGATGCTGGCAATTTGATCTCTGGTTCCTCTGCCTTTTCTAAAACCAGCTTGAACATCTGGAAGTTAATGGTTCATGTAGCTGACTGTGGCTCAGATCATGAACTCCTTATTGCCAAATTCAGACTGAAATTGAACAAAGTGGGGAAAACCCACTAGACCATTCAGGTATGACCTAAGTCAAATCCCTTATGATTATACAGTGGAAGTGAGAAATAGATTTAAGGGACTAGATCTGATAGAGTGCCTGATGAACTATGGACGGAGGTTTGGGAGATTGTACAGGAGACAGGGATCAAGACCAGCCCCAAGAAAAAGAAACACAAAAAAGCAAAATGGCTGTCTGAGGAGGCCTTACAAATAGCTGAGAAAAGAAGTGAAAAGCAAAGGAGAAAAGGAAAGATATAAGCATCTGAATGCAGAGTTCCAAAGAATAGCAAGGAGAGATAAGAAAGCCTTCCTCAATGATCACTGCAAAGAAATAGAGGAAAACAAAATGGGAAAGACTAGAGATCTCTTCAAGAAAATTAGAGATACTAAGGGAACATTTCATGCAAAGATGGGCATGCAATTTCATGCAAGAAAGGACAGAAATGGTATGGACCTACCAGAAGCAGAAGATATTAAGAGGAGGTGGCAAGAATACACAGAAGAACTGTACAAAAAAGATCTTCACAACCCAGATAATCACGATGGTGTGATCACTCATCTAGAGCCAGACATCCTAGAATGTGAAGTCAAGTAGGCCTTAGAAAGCATCACTACGAACAAAGCTAGTAGAAGTGATGGAATGAGCAGTAATATCAGCTATTTGCTACAAAGTGCATCTTTATCCCTTCATAATTGTTAACAATGCAAATAAAAGGGCAGACATTTTGATTCACTCACAGGGCAGCTGAAAAAGACCCTGGAGGTTTGTATCTCAAAGCCTTGGTTTGACAGTTCAATGAGCTTTCCTACCTGAGGTTTCCTAATAATAAAAATTCAGGTTTAAAATATATAAATTTCATAGAATGGCCCATACTATTTTGGAGGCATTTATGATTAAGATGCATTATATTTATGTTGAATTTATAAAACTCTCTTCAAATGTTATTGTCCTTTTGCAATTGTTTAATCCAATATTGCCCTCTATAATACTAGGTGGCCAATTCTAGCATGATAAAATTTAATCATGTTTTGGAAAACAACTCTATGTTCTCATATAAGACCAACCCTGAATGTAAGATCATCCTTTATATTTCTAACGTGTGTGTGTATACTCACTCAGTCATGCCTGCCTCTTTGTGACCCCATGGACTGTAGCTCACCAGGTTCCTCTGTTTATGGGATTCTCCAGGCAAGAATACTGGAGTGGGTTGCCATTTCCTTCACCAAGGGATCTTCCCAATCCAGGGATCAAACCAGGGTCTCTTGCACTTCAGGCAGATTCTTTACTGTATACCAAAATCATTTGGGACCAAGTTTTATACATATAGGGGCTTCCCTTGTGGCTCAGCTAGTAAAGAATCTGCCTGCAATGTGGGAAACTTGGGTTCGATCCCTGTGTTTGGAATATCCCCTAGAGAAGGGAAAGGTTACCCACTCCAGTATTCTGGCCTAAAGAATTTCATACACAGTATAGTCCATGTGTAGCAAAGAGCTGGACACAACTGAGCACCTTTCATTTTATACCTGCAGCTGCTGCTGCTGCTAAGTCGCTTCAGTCGTGTTCGACTCTGTGTGACCCCATAGACGCAGCCCACCAGGCTCCCCCATCCCTGGGATTCTCCAGGCAAGAACACTGGAGTGGGTTGCCATTTCCTTCTCCAATGCATGAAAGTGAAAAGTGAAGTCGCTCAGTCATGTCCGACTCTTAGCGACCCCATGGACTGCAGCCCACCAGGCTCCTCCATCCAAGGGATTTTCCAGGCAAGAGTACTGGAGTAGGGTGCCATTGCCTTCTCCATTAGGGATGTAAATGAAATTGTCAAATGTTTACTTATTTCACTTATTAATTTAGATATACTTTCATATTTAAATTGCCTATATGAAATACACTAATGGGACAGTTACTTCATTCATTCATGCAAAATATCACATACCTTACAGAATAAGTTTATTTAAAGTTTTCACGTGTCTTTAATTAACATCAGTTTATTGGTTAATACCAGGGCCACAGCATGAGTCCTCTGACCCAACCCTCTAGTGTACTCTCTCCATTTACTTCTGTCTGGGTCTGTGAGATACAGGCCTATTTCAATCCACGTAAAATACTGATGCTTGCTGCTTTATCCAAAGCATCTATTCACACTGAAACCGATTATTATACCCCTGTGAGCGTATATTCTTGATTTTTATGCTAAATTGCTATGTTTATCTAACAACATCCAACACTTGCATTTTTAATGTTTCATGAAATTATCACCAAATCTGTGTTAAATTTCTTTGTCCTCTTTTGAGACTATTGATTGAAGGAGTTTCAGGCTAACATGTGTCTTCCACAAATAATCGCTTATGTCCAAAGCACAAGAACTAAGAAAACACCACAAAAGATGACAGACTTTGCAAGAACTTGATTATGAAGTCTCTCTCTTTCTCTCCTCCCTCTCTCTTGCCCTTCCTCCCTGTTTTCATGTGTATAAAACATCTCTTCCTTGTCTATGTGTATAGGGGTAGTAAGATCATCAATTTTTCTAAACAAATTTACTGTTCTTTAGTATATTCAGCTTTTCTAAGGTCCTTATCGGTAGGGCAAAATGGCAAGCCAGAATTTTTATCAGGGACTAAATCGACTGCAAAATTCAGAGGAATAAAGAAAAAATATTGCATTCAACTGTGGATTCAGCTTGTTAACAAGTGGAGAGGACTAATGAAAACCACAGATAATCTCAAACCTCATTTCAGCCATTAGTTTCAATCTTGTCCTCGGCTCCTTCTTTGACCAAAATTGCTGACAAGGAGTAAAGTGGGGCTGACTAGGACTTCTTGTCCTGCACACTTCTGGTAGAGATGCTCATGACAGCAGTCTGACCACAAGGCAGCTTACCCAAAGGAGAGAAGAGGCAGAAGAGGCAGGTAATCCTCCAACTAAATGATAAACCACTGATAATACCAGTTTCATCTCTGCTTCTGTCATCTATCTAGAGGCGGCAAGCCTATCTTTCTACTCATAAATACTAAATAATTAGAAAGACTTGGCGTAAATGATGGGGTTTGGCTATTTTGTATTCAATTATGATCACTTGCCTTAAAAGGTTTTATTTAATTTGTCTTCTAGCAGAATGTATAGCAAGGTAGGTATCAATTGTTCATTTACATTACCAATTAACAGTGCAATAGAATGATCTGCTAACCAAAGACATTTTGTTCCTGTTGAAATTGTCTGAGCTAGCATAGATTTAATATCCTACTGAGCTCGCTTTATGTTTATTTGGAGGATATGCTGCATCCAAGCTGTGTTTATTATATATATGGTGCCTGCATTATCAGGATTTATAGCAGACATCAAAAGATAAAAATTAAAGACTGTAACATATCCATTCATATTATAGTGCCTCAACAAAATTCAGCATAATTATGAAATTTATTAAGCATCTGAAAAGATACAGATGTACTGATAAAATCTGAGTTTTCTTCAAAATAAACCCAAGTTCCATACAATTCCATTCCTACCCCTGTTAAAGTATTCTTAACCTGAAACTTAAATTTCCTTTAACAGAGTATTCCAGGCTTCAAAAACCCTAAAATACACTGAAATGTTTTCTTTCAATGACCAACAGCTTGCTGAGAATATGGATAATGCCAGGAGTATGTAAACCCCCAAAACAACATCACTCAGTGAGCTCATGGAAAATCAAAAGTGAAACTGATTAGAAACAGGCAAAGTATAAAAGAAACCAACCAATTTAGTTCATTACTCAAGCTGAGTGAAATGCAAAACGTAAACAATGTAAGGAGATGCATGTCCTTTGTATTTTAGCAATTCTCAGATTTTTAATGATCCTGGGTTTTGTGGTACCTTGGAAGAAATCTTTTAATGTAAGATTCATCTTGACTAGGATGTCTATAACAATGGTACTGCTTAGAATGGTCCAATTAAAGTTTTCACATTTGGTAAGTTTGCATTATATAAAAGGCACACAATGGAAGATGGATCATTATCACTTTTCTTTCTTGAAACCAAAGTAGCGAATATCCATGGCACCAAAATTGCCCCCCTGACCCCTGAAAAAGCCCAAAACTTCTGAATATCAACCAAGTTAATTAAGTCCACATGGAGAGACAGGAACTCTGGGTACTTCTTACTTCTTAAAAGAAAATACATTGATTATAATCCACATATGTTAGCTTCTTTTATTTTTATGTTTGTCCAACTATTTTTAACTATGTAAGTATTTGCTTTTATTGTCACACCCTCCAGATTGTATATTGCATAAGCTGAAGGACTATGTCTGCTTTTAATTTTTTTCACTATTATATACCCAAATGCCTAGATCTCATGGTTAAAATATGGCAGAAAACTAAACTAGTATTAGCCTTGATTTATCTAAATAGTTGTTTCAGTCTCTCACATCTGGCCAAATCAGCTTAGCAGTTAATTCACTAATGATACACTTCATCTCCAACATCGTCATCATTCACAAAATTCCCTTTAGAATCTAAAACCTCCTTCTCTCTATCATGCAGCCCAGGATTTCTGGAAAGGGAGACCCATGTAGGACAGGTCATATTAAAAAGTCCATAATTTTGCATCTAAGGCGTGCACAAGAATCAGCTTTATAAGGTGCAGGTTGCTTCTGAAGTAGCTGCCCTCCAAAGCAGTCCCCGGATATCACTTTACCACAGCCACCAGTTCTCTACAAATAACCTCCCCATTACCAAATAAAATGTTAATTGGGGGTAAATCAATTTCACCATTTCATTTCACACATGGTAATTTAAGTCAGGAAGAAATCTGGAGGACTTTCTTCACAACACTGAAGACCACCCATGACACCCATGACCCATGAATCTCAGACCACTCACTGTTCAACTCACAGAGGACGTTTCTGAAAAATCTTAATCATGTCTGTCCCTCCTGCCTACAGCGATCCTCCAACTTAAGAAACTCATAAAATTTCATGGAACCATTGAAGATCCAGCAGTCATACATAAAAAAGAAAAAGGATTCTGATCAGTTAGTGAACAGAAAGTTCCACTTAACAGAGGGGTTTAATGGTAGATGCTGTGTTCCGGACACTGCTTTAGCACACGGTGTCACAAAATACCTCTTCAACTGTGACTTCCACTCCTTTCTATCTCCCAGAACCAACTGCCAGGCCAGAAACAGCACTAATTGGTGATAATAGGATTGTAAGAAGGAACAAAAGTTGAAATCGAATGTCTTTGGAAACTGCATCTGCTGCTGCTGCTAAGTCACTTCAGTCGTGTACGACTCTGTGCGACCCCATAGACGGCAGCCTACCAGGCTCCCCTATCTCTGGGATTCTCCAGGCAAGAACACTGGAGTGGGATGCCATTTCCTTCTCCAATGCATAAAAGTGAAAAGTGAAAGTGAAGTCGCTCAGTCGTCTCTGACTCTTTGCGACCCCATGGACTGCAGCCCACCAGGCTCCTCCATCCATGGGATTTTCCAGGCAAGAGTACTGGAGTGGGGTGCCATCGCCTTCTCTGGAAACTGCATCTAGTCTCTTCATTTTATGACTAAATTAGCGTACTTTTATCAGATAGCTGTGAATAGTACAACAAATATTTAGTAATTATGGTTTCAAAATTGTCTTGCCTGTCATATTAAAAAAGTTCAAGGCTTACCTACATAAAGATGTTGTCTGAAAAGGAAAAATTAGATGACACAGATAAAAACCTTTTAAAACTTTATGTTGCTACCCTTTGAAAACCTCATATCTCCTCTTAAAAAATATTTAATGATACTTAAAGCCAGAGGTTTTTGCTCTACTGCTACTTTATAGGCTGCCTTTGTGTTAAATAGCATGCTTTAAGAGTGATGTAACAATTGGATTTTGACTCCACTTATGGGGTCAGCCTCAGACTAGAAACTGGTTTTCCTCTGGGGAGGGACGTTCCAACATGCCTCTTACTTTGTACAGACTTCACTGTAATCTACTTCAAGGAGCCACATTGTCTGGCAAAAGTTGAAGGAAATGTCTGTGTCTGACTTCATTATCACCCTACCTCCGGTAGGAGTGTTAAAAAAGTGGACTCCCCAAACTGGGGTTGTAGTTATGCTTGAGTCACAGCCCACTGATAAAATATCATCAGTTTGCTTCCTCCTTCATTCTAACCTGGGAGGGTGTCATCTAAGAAGGTTCTGAGGGGTGGGGGCGAATAACATGTATGGAAGGAAAGTTGTTACATAAAGTAGATTCCAGACCCTGCAGAGAAATCCTGAACTCGATATCAAATGACATGGTGTGTGGCAGTGTGGATTAGCACTCTTTTAGGTCCCCAGATCTCAATCAGTTGGGATAAAGGGTGTCAAGTTAGCACCCGTCAGACCAAAGCAGAGTAAGATAGAGACAGTAGTTTCTTAGGTGTAAAGGAAGAGACTGTGTAAAACTTCTCAGGTATGATTTTAATGGCAAAAGAAGAGAGAGGGGAAAAAAATATACCATGATATTTACCAGAATAGTGATTTAAAATGCAAGCAATACATATTTGCCAATGTGCACATGTTTCTCACATGTGGAGAAACAGCAACATATCTGTTCAATAAAACATTCACAATATTAAATTATGGGGCTTCCCTGCTTTTAATTCAAGGAAATTATGTAAATCTGCTAGGGCTGCCATAATAAAAGGCCACAGAATGGGTGGCTTAAACTACAGAAATTTATTTCTCACAGTTCTGGAGGCTAAAAGCCCAAGATCAAGGCTTTGGCAGATTTGGTTCTCCTCAGGCCTCACTCCTTGGTTAGTAGATGGCTGCCTTCCCACTGTGGCCTCACATGGCCTTTTCCTGTATGCAAGCCCCTGGGGTCTCTCTCTCTTCTTGTAAGAACACCAATTATAGTGCATTAAAGCCCTACCCTAACTGCTTCATTTTAACTTAGTCACATCTTTAAAGTCTTTATCTTCAAATAGGGTTACACATTGAGGTGCTGGATTTGAGATTTCAACACTGAATTCTGGGGGGGAATAGGGGTGGGTAGGAAGGAGACACAGTTCAATGCATAATAGAAATGTTTAGGACAAAATATAAATTCCAACTTTAAATTAAGATCCTCTTCTGTAGTTACCCAGGATACTAAATGGTTTCATTTTAAACATTCATTCAGCAAATGTTTGTTAAGCATCTACTATTCAAAAGGCATGCCATCCAGGTTCTACACTGGATATAAAATGAGTAACAGCAAACAATCCCTTGCTGTACAAATGCTTATAATATATCTTAACTAGGGGACACCTATCCCAAACATGAGTAGTTCTGTGATCAGTGTAATGAGCCTGTGTCACATTCATCAAAGGCTTTCTCCAGGTCACAAATGCTTCTCAAATATTAGGAAGAAAGAAGAGCTTCTCTAACTAAGTATTTTCTAGTTCATAAAGGAAACTCTTCATGAACTACAAATGTAGTTTGTTCTTTTAGGAAACTTTGCCCTATTTCATCATTTTGCCTAGAGCTGAACATTCAATCATTCATTTAAGTATTCTTTTTGTTGAACATTTATTGCATAACTACTATGTTCTAGGCACTGTACTTTTTAATGGTGCCAATGCCATAAGTAACAAGTAAGTAAAATGCAAATACAGAGCAGTGTCACTGCACTAAAAACCCTCTGTGCTCTGCTTACTCATCCTTTTCTCCCCACAACCCCTGATGCTTTCTCCAGATCCCTTTCCTATCTCCATAGTTTTATCATTTTCCAAATGCCATATAACTGGAATCATATGGTTTCTAGCATTTATAGATTACCCTCTTTAACTTAGTCATTGTCAGTGTGTTGGTCACTCAATTGCGTCCGACTCTTTGCAACCCCAGGACTATAGCCCACCAGACTCCTCTGTTCATGGGATTCTCCAGGCAAGAATACTGGAGTGGGTTGCCATTCCCTTTAACTTAATAGTATGACTTTAAGTTTCCTCCATGTCTTTCCATAGCTTAATAGATGATTTCATCACTGAATAATATTCCATTGTCTGGATGCACCACAGTGTCTTTATCTACGAAAGACAGTTTGTACTAGCTAACTACTAAAAACCATCTCGGTTGCTTCCAACTTTGGACAATTATTAATAAAGTTGCTATAAACATTTGTGTGCAGGTTTTTGTGAAGATGTAACCATTCAGCTCCCATGGACGAATACCAAGGAGCTGAAGTGATGAATCATACAATAAGAGTATATTCAATTTTGTAATATATTCAAATTATCTTCTAAAGTGGCTTACCATTTTGTATTTCCACCAACAACATGGGAGTCCTGTGGTTCCACATCCTCACTAATCTAGTGTAATCAATGTTTGGGATTTTGGCCATTCTAATAGGTGTACAAAAGTATCTTATTGCTGTTGTAATTTGTAATTCCCTAAAGAGATATGATGTTGAACATCATTTTAATAGGCTTCTCAATGTGCATATCTTCTTTGATGAAGTGTCTTTTCAGATATTTTTCTCTTTTTAAAATCAGGTTGTTCATTGTCTTATTGCTGAGTTTTAGTGGTCTTTATATATTTGTAGATAATGGTCCTTTAACAGCTATGTTTTTTCAAATATTTTCCCCCAGTCTGTGGCTTATTCATTTGACAGCATCTTTTTCAGCACAGAAACTTTTAATTTTTAATGAAGTCTAGCTTATCAATTATTTCTTTCATTAACTGTGTCTTTTGTGTGTGTGTGTGTGTGTGTGTGTGTGTGTGTGTGTGTATACACACACACAAATGAAAGTGCAAGTCACTCAATCGTGTCCGATTCTTTGTGACCCCATGGACTCTATAGTCCATGGAATTCTCCAGGCCAGAATACTGGAGTGGGTAACCTTTCCCTTCTCCATGGGATCTTCCCACCCAGGAATCAAACCCAGGTCTCCCGCATTGCAGGCAGATTCTTTACCAAGGGAAGCCCAGGAATACTGGAGTGGGTAGCCTATTCCGTCTCCAGTGGATCTTCTCAACCCAGGAATTGAAATGGTGTTGCAGGTGGATTCTTTACCAACTGACCTATGAAGAAGCCCTGATAGCTCATATGAACTTGCACAATGCCCAATGTCATAAAAGTTTTTCCCTCTGTTGTCTTCTAAGAGTTTTATAATTTTGTATTTTACTCTTAGGTCTATAAACCATTTTGAGTTAATTTTCTGAAGGGTGTAAAATCTCTATTTAGATTCTTTCTTTGCATGTGTACATATAGTTGTTCCAGAACCATTTGTTGAAAAGACTGTCTTTGCTCCACTGTATTGCCTTCACTCTTGTCAAAGATTAATTGACTATATTATGTGAGTCTATTTCTGGGTTTTCTATTCTGTTCCACTGGTTTGTCTATTTTTTCTTCATTACTACCATATTCTCTTGATTACTGTAGGTTTATAGAAAGTATTGAAGTTGAGTAGTGTCAGTTTTCTGACTTTGTTCATCTTCAATATTTTTGGCTATTCTGGGTCTTTTGACTCTCAGTATAAACTTTAGAATCAGTTCGTTGACATACACAAAATAACTTGCTAGGATTTTAATTGGAATTGCATTGAATCTACACATCAAGTTTGGAAGAACTGATTTTTGGACAATATTGAGTCTTTCTGTCCATGAACATGAAATGTCTATTTCTTAGTTCTTTGGTTGCTTTCATCAGAGTTTTATAGTTTCTCTCATATAGATCTTCACATGTTTTCTTAAATTTATTTTAATTACATTACATCTAATGTAAATGGTATTGGGTTTTTAATTTCCAGGGTCACTTGCTTCCCTGGTGGCTCAGACTGTAAAGAATCTGCCTGCAATGTGGGACACCTGGGTTCAAACCCTGGGTTGGGAAGAGAAGGGAATGGCAACCCACTCCAGTATTCTTTCCTGGAGAATTCCATGGACAGAGAGCTTGGTGGGCTGCAGTCCATGGGGTCACAAAGAGTCTCTGACACGACTGAGCAACTAAGCACAGCACAGCACACTGTTGGTATAAACAAACTTCAGAGATTTCCTGGAGTTTCCCCCCAGTCCTCCAGGACTGTCCTCTGGCTTCATACGGCCTCACATGCCTATGTTTTATGAAACAGAGGAGAATTTTTTTTCTGCTCCAACCTTATCACTACCTGAAACTTTATGCTATACAAAAGACACAGTACAGGGAAAAACTATTGTGTAAAAACTATTATAAACCTTCCTCAATTTCTAGTACATAAAATTTCTGTCTTTTAGCAGGGGTTAGAAAGATCGACACAAGGGTACTGCTGTCCCTCATTCATTTCCAAAATACTGTCTGCCTTAAAAATAAATAAATCAATGTATATGAGATTTCAACACAATCTTTGTGACATTTGTTAAGTCTCAGAAAGGACTTGCAAATAAAATGATAGCATAACCAACTTCTTTTGTTTTTGGTATATGCTCTCATTCACTACAAAAATACAAATACTTCTAGAAACAGGAGGATATTAAGGCAAGGACAAGCCAGCTACAAACTGATCACAACATTTTTTTAAAATATCTTTAAAGTCAACAGAGAGACTTCTACTTACAAAAGGATGGAATAGAGATCATTTCCCCTATTTTTCCTGTTGCCTACAACTAAACCCTTTAGATGACATATTGAAGAAGAAGACAACAATGAAAACAGACTGGCATGGGATGTAAGACCTAAAAAACAGAACATTAATTAATTACCTGAGTTGTTTTGCCTTATGAGCTAAAAAACTGGAAAGCTGAAAATGTCAGCTGGTCCAAGCTAACAAACAAAAAATGTCTAACAAAGCCTGCTCTCTCCAGCAAGAAGACCAGGAATGGGGCAGTTGAGTACGATAGAAAAGTTTGACAAATGTTTTACTCTTGCCAAACACTACTGGAAGAAACTATGGCCTCACTCCTAACCACACTGGCAAAGACAGAGTGGGCAATCTGATTTCTACTCTGCCAGGCTACCACCACCTGCCAGGGTGGTATCAGATAAGATCATGCAGAGAGGCAGTCTTTCATCTCCACTGAACAAATATGTTGCTGTTGTTCACTCACTAAGTCCTGTCCAACTCTTTGTGATCCCATGGACTGCAGCACGCCAGGCTTCCCTGTTCTTCACTGTCTTCTGGAGTTTGCGCAAACTCATGTCCCACGAGTTGGTGATGCGATCCAACATCTTGTCCTCTGCCGCCCCCTTCTCCTCCATATGAGATCCTTCCAATGGATACCATTTGGATACCCAGAACCTACAACCACTTCCATTCAGCAGTAAAGAAGTGCTTATTGCCACCCTTCTGAAGTAGAGTCAGAGGAAGTCTAATGAAGAATAAGAACTTTTACCACCAGCTATAACAAGACCATTTCCCAGCGGTATCAGTGGAGGACTAGTGAGGAGCTGGAAACCTCATTCCTACCCAGCAATAATGAGGAGCTCCTTCCCAACATGTGTGTCAACAGAGCCTGAGTGAGGAACATGGACTTCTATTCCCATTTGCCAATAGTAGGGCAATACCTTCCATTTCCTATGTCATAGTGGTAATTGAAGAAGCCAGCTAAACCAGAAGGTGTAAGTCAATTTCACAGTGCTATAACATAATATCCAAAATATCCAGGTTTAAAAAATATTTAAAAATCAGTTACTAAGCACCAGAAAAATATCAACTTGAATAAAAAAGATAATCAATAGTTGCAAGTATAGAGATAACAGAAATACTAAAATTATCTGACAAAGAAGTTTAAATCAGCCATCATATAAATGCTTCAGTAAACAACCACAAACACATGTGAAACAACTGAAAAAAAGGGAAAGTCTCAGCAAAGAAATAGACACTTTCAGCAAAGAATATAAAATATAAATACGAGCCAAATGAAAAAGTTAAAACTAAAAAGTACAAAATCTAAAATTAAAAACTCAGTGGATGGGCTTACCAGAACAGAAGGACAGAGGAAACAATCAGTAAACTTTAGGAAGAATAGTAGATACTACCCAATCTGAACAATAGAGAGAAAACAGACTGAAGAAAGTTAACTGAGACTCAGTGGTCCGTGGGACTGTCATAAAAGATCTAACAGTTTTGTCATTAGACTATAAGAAAGAGCACAAAGAGAGCAGGCTGGAAAATATTTAAAGAAATGGCTGAAAGCTTCCCAAATTTTGCGAGACATAAACCTACAGATTCACAAAGCTGAGCAAACTCCAAACAGGAGACAACCAAAGCAACACATGTCAAGACGCATTGTGGTTAAACATTTGAAAACTAAAAACAAAAAAATGTCTTGAGAACATCAAGAGAAAAACAACATTTTACCTATAGGACAAGATGATTTTAACAGTAGCAGATTTCTCATCTGAAGCTATGGAAGCTGTAAGGAATTGGCGTGACATTTATGGAAAAAAAAAAGAATTCTCAATCAATAATTCTATTTGGATTAAAAATTATCTTTTAGATAAAGTCTCAATCCATAATTCCATTTGGATAGAAATTTATCTTTCAAGATTAAAGAGGAATAAAAACATTCTCAGGCAAAAGAAAACTAATAGAATTTGTCATCAGTACATTACCTTAAAAGAATGGCTAAAGAAAATTTTCTAAAGAGAAAATTTCTATAGAGAAAATTTTCTTTTATTTCTTGATAAAAGAGGGAATCATGAAACCGAAAAAAAAGAAGAAAGAACAGTGGGAAGAGTAAATATAGAGATAAACACAATGCACTGTCCTTCTCCTGAGGTAAAGTTTAAATTATACTTGATGATTGAAGTAAAAAATTATAATCATGTCTGACATCATTCTAAATGTATGTATTATAGAAAATATTTATGGTAAATATATTACTAATAAAAGAGAGTAAAGAGCAAAAAGGGAAATAAGGTTCTACATGTTACTCAAATGGTAAAATGTTGACACAAGTAGACTATGATGAGTGATGTATATACAATATAATACCCAGAACAACCGCTAAGAGCTATACAAAGGGATATTCTTAAAAACTCCAGATCAATCAAAAAGAAATACTAAAAAATGTTTACGTGACCCACAGAAAGGCAAGGAAAAAAAAAAAGAAGTAACAAACTAAAGCCAAAAAAAAAGTTTGACTCAAGATCTAACATATCAAAAATTAAATTAAATACATGTGAACCAAATGACAACCCACTCCAGTATTCTTGCCTGGAGAATCCCATGGACAGAGGAGCCTGGTAGGCTACAGTCCATTGGGTCATAAAGAGTCAGACATGACTGATGTGTCTTAGCAGCAGCCGCATGATAATTAAAAGACAGAGACTAGCATAATATGTTATAAAAATTACTCAACTATCTACTGTGTACAAGAGATGCACTTACTTCAACTACAGTATAGTTGAAGTGCAGGCTGCAAGTCTAGGGGTGAAAAAAGATATGTCATACAAATATTATTCAAAAGAAAGCAAGTGTGGCTATATTAATATCAGATAAAGTACACAAATATATTGCATAATAATGAGTCAATTCACCATAAGATATAGCAATTCTAAAATATAGGCATCAGATAACAGTGACAAAATATGTGAAGCACAATGTACAGAACTCAAAGGAAAAAATAGACAAATCTATAGTTACACCTAGAAACTTCCTCAGTCTTCTTTCAACAATTATAGGCTAAGCTTCTGATACACACACACAGATATACACAAGCAAAGCATGTTCACACATACACACACACAGAGCCAGGCAGAGGCATGCAAAACCTGGTGAAGTATAAAATCAGGATAGGAGAAATGAGAGAACTCCTCCTATAACTCTGAGTCTTATGATGAATGCAAGCAATGGCCTCCTACAGCAGAAAGAGCAGTAAGAGAGCTCGAATAGTTTCCTCATCTGATGTGTACATGTGTGGGACCTGCTAAAAAAATGCAGGCAATGCAGGAAAACAAAGGATCATCCTCCAGGAACTCAAATCTAAAGCTCTGATAAAAGAAGTGTCTTGAACTTGTCCTCAAATCATCTGAAGATTCACTAAACTAAATCTAACTAACAACATATGGCTGCAACTCTACTCAACTAAAAATATATACTGACAGTACTTCCATGACAGAAGGGGCTAAACCTTCTCTTGGCACAAATATTTATTCAATCTTTACATTTATCCTCTACAGATATATAGCATTCAATCAAAAACTGAGCCACGCAAAGAAACAAGAAAATGTGACCCATCATTAAGAAGACAAACAGTCAAAAGAATCAGACTCAGATACAGCCCAGATGTTGGAATGCCCAGAGAGAGACTTTAAATACAATAAATATGTTAAAATATTTATTAATGAAAGGCACAGATGAGCAAACAGAAAATTTTGCATAGTTTTCCATATACAAAAGATCCAAGTGGAAATTATAGAACTAAAAAGAATATCAATAGAGGCTATCAGAATTATTTTCATTCATTCTTATCAATGGATAAAACACAGAGGAGGAAAAAATAAGTGAACTAAAAGACATGCTCATAGAAACGATTCAAACTGCAAAATAAAGAGGAACAAAATTTTTAAAAGATATAGCATCTGAAATGTGTGAAACAATGTCTAATGAGCTGTGTATGTATAATTGGAGTTTCATATAAAGAAGACAGGGAAAATGGGGCAAAAACTTTGTGAAGAGATAATAAAATTGAGAATTTTGCATAACTGATAAATTTTCACCCACAGCTCCAAGAAGTACATTTCTTGTATTTATCCAAAACAGGATGAATGCAAACAAAAAATGCACCTATACACATTATAGTCAAAGTGCTGAAAGCTAAATATAATCTTGAAAGCAGCCTGAAGGGGAAAAAAGTCACACTTTATGCACCGGCAGACAACAATCAGAATGAAGTATGACTGTTCATCAGAAACAATGGAGAACAGGAGAAAATGGAATGACATTTTAAGTTCAGAAAGAAAAAACTGTCAGCCTTGATTCTATATCCAGTGAAAATATCCTTTATGAAGGAAAAAAAAAAGAAATTTTCAGACAGTTTGTAAGAATTCATCCTTAGCTGACCTGCACTACAAGAAATGTTAAAGAAAAAACTCATTCTGCATGAAGAAACAAAGAACACCTAGGAAGTCACATATATAGATAAATATAAAAGATTTTTAAACTTATTCTGGTGTGTATATATATATATGCACATATACTTATACATATATAATGTAAAAT
>SJXQ01013164.1:0-50428 GCA_006408695.1 Aepyceros melampus | reverse complement strand
ATCACCTCCACTAGCTTTGTTTGTAGTGATGCTTTCTAAGACCCACTTGACTTCACGTTCCAGGATGTCTGGCTCTAGATTAGTGATTACACCATCATGATTATCTGGGTCATGAAGATCTTTTTTGTACAGTTCTTCCGTGTATTCTTACCACCTCTTCTTAATATCTTCTGCTTCTGTTAGGTCCAGACCATTTCTGTCCTTTATCGAGCCCATCTTTGCATGAAATGTTCCCTTGGTATCTCTAACTTTCTTGAAGAGATCTCTAGTCTTTCCCATTCTGTTCTTTTCCTCTATTTCTTTACATTGATTGCTGAAGAAGGCTTTCTTATCTCTTCTTGCTATTCTCTGGAACCCTGCATTCAGATGTTTATATATTTCCTTTTCTCCTTTGCTTTTCGCCTCTCTTCTTTTCACAGCTATTTGGAAGGCCTCCCCAGACAGCCATTTTGCCTTTTTGCATTTCTTTTCCATGGGGATGATCTTGATTCCTGTCTCCTGTACAATGTCATGAACCTCATTCCATAGTTCATCAGGCACTCTATCTATCAGATCTAGACCCTTAAATCTATTTCTCACTTCCACTGTATAATCATAAGGGATTTGATTTAGGTCATACCTGAATGGTCTAGTGGTTTTCCCTACTTTCCTCAATTTGAGTCTGAATTTGGCAATAAGAAAAACTTAGCTGCACCTAAAGAAGAGGAGGATCATTGAACATAGAATACTGTTACTTAATCGCTGTGGAACTTCTTAGAACCTCTTAGAGAATACATGTTCATTTGAAAATAGGAATAATAACACTTGAATGTCACATCTTTGTGAAGTTTAAATGCAGGGCTTGCAGAAGCACCTACCATGCCAAGGTTCACCTTTCAGATGCCTAACAAATGTTGGTTGAATGAAAAAGTAGATTGGAGCAATCAAGGACAATATCCATATATCTGCCTAGAATTCAACCTAGCAAGAGAAATAAAGAAATTATATTTTAGCTACATGTGCAGATTTCGAGTCATACCTAACTAGCCCATAACAGAATCCTTTGAAAATAATTTTTTTAAGATATCTCTTTGGGGGAACTAGGAGTTGAGGAAACAGTGTGTGTGTTCATATTCTTCCATTGTCTCTTAACTAAAGCAATGCATTCCAGCTTCTTAAAACAAACAGTATTTCCACTTCATTGCTATTTACAGCCATAGCCTAAAGCACAAAGATCAGACTCAGCATTTGATTAAACTAAGTTTTATAAAGAATGACAAAATAATTGGTAAAAACATTTCAGCTCTGGTATTAAAATAGAAAAAGCAAAGTAGCAAACGTTCAAAGCACAATGGTTTTGGGGGAACAACATTGTCTTTTCTCTTTGGCATTTCTCTGGGATTCCTATCTTGGCTCGGTGACAAAAACCTGTCCATCAGCTACAAGTCTGAGCCTATCAGGCTTACAAATCAGAGTTAATAAAAGTCAGTCAGTGATGGTTTAACTTGCTTGCTACTGCCTGAAGTAGGATTCAGCCCCAGTGTCTGTCATCTACTTAGAAAACACTTTCTATGGCCGCCCATAAATTTTTTAAATTTACTTATCTATATTTCTATAGATAGGAAAAAGTGATTTCTATAAACATGTACCAAGCCAAAACAGGTATCCATGAACCCCCTACAGGTAAAAGCCCAGATATAAACATAATCCTCCACAGTAGCAAATACATAGAAAGATGCAGTTTTCTTGAACCAAAACAAACAAGCAAAAAACCCCCACAGCCTCTTTACTTTAGAGTTTTATCCTGTGCAAACATGTTTTTCAGTATGAAAGGCACATGTCATAATTACCTTTACATATATGTTGGTTTGTTACTTTTTCAATAAATTAAATATGTATCGATATAGTAGCTGGCTAAGTCCTTATGACAACCCACCAAGATTATATTAGATCTAAAATTCACAAACTAGTAGAGCTGACATTTGCTCCTGTCAGGTCTGAGTCTTTGTCTACATCAACAACAGCAGAATTTTCTGCCTTTACTAAGCTATCTATTCTACGGCCAAAGACATGCACAGCCAGGTGACTCTCAGAGGGACCAAGTAAGAGAGAGCTGGGAGGAAATTTGAATCTAAAAGTGGCTGTTATGACAAATATTAATCAGAGACAAGTTCTCATCTAACCACAAATCCCATAGTTTTTGAGTCAAATGTAAAATTCAGAGGTCATGTCAAACAGAATCAAGCTGCAATACAACATGTGCTCATTCATTCATTCAACAATTAGTTGCTGAATGACAGCTGTGTACCATTTATGTCTGTGCTTTTAACAGTAAATGGGAGTCACATATAAAATTTTAACTTTTCTAATAACCACATTTGTAAAAGCAAAAAGAAAGCAGTAAAATTAATTCTAATAATATATTTTATTTAATTCAATATATCCATGATTTTATCCATGATTTATCATGGATAAATCAATCATTTATCATGATTTATCATGTCATTTATATGCAACCCATATAAATATTTATTAAAGAGGTTGTTTACATCACAGTTCATACCAGCCACATTTCATACCAGCCACATTTCAGATGCTCATAGTCACATGGGGCTAAGCTACCATATTGAGCAAAGCAGTTCTAAATGCTTATGGGTATAGCAGTGAACAACAACAACAAAAATACTTGCCTTTGTAGAGATTAATCCTTGTAGGGAGGAGAGACAGTAAACAAATAAATAGAAAATGTCAAGTTGTTAACATGGCCTAAAAGGCCATACGTGATATGCCCCAGTCACCTCTCCAAACTTATCATCATCAGCATCTCCCACTGTTCCCCTGCACGCACTGGACTGCAGGTCTAGTACCCACCCTCCTGTCTGTGAACAAGCCTGCAGGATATTTCCATTCACCTGGAACATTCTTTCCCATGACATTTAAAAGATTTAAAGAACAAACTATTAATATATAATATTAAACATCTATTGAGTACATGCTTATTATATACATTACATACATTTTCTCAATAAACTGCCAACAAAATACACATTTTATATATAAGGAAACTGTACTTTACACTTATTGAGCATATATAGCTTGTTGTTATTCAGCCACTAAGTCATGTCCAACTCTTTGTGACCCTATGGACTGCAGCACACCATTTATAGGCAAAGTAATGTCTCTGCTTTTTATTTATTTTTATTAATATTATGTCTGTGCTAAATTACTTTAATATCATACCTTTATTTATCCTCACATCATGTTTTTTTAATTTATTTATTTTAATTGGAGGCTAATTACTTTACAATATTATAGTGGTTTTAATATGCTATCTAGGTTGGCCATAGCTTTTCTTTAAGGAGCAAGAGTCTTTTAATTTCATGGCTGCAGTCACCATCTGCAATGATTTTGGAGCCCAAAAAAATAAAGTCTGTCACTGTTTCCCCATCTATTTGCCATGAGGTGATGGGACCAGATGCCATGATCTTTGTTTTTTGAATGTTGACTTTTATGCCAACTTTTTCACTCTGCTCTTTCACGTTCATCAAGAGGCTCTTTAGTTCCTCTTCGCTTTCTGCCATAAGGATGGTGTTATCTCTGTATCTGAGGTTACTGATATTTCTCCCTAAAATCTTGATTCCAGCTTGTGCTTCATCCAATATGTCATTCGCACTCTGCATATAAGTTAACTAACCAGTGTGACAATATAAATCCTTGACATACTCCTTTCCCAATTTGGAACCAGTCTGTTGTTCCATGTCCAGTTCTAACTGTTGCTTTTTGACCTGCATACAGATTTCTCAGGAGGCAGGTGAGGTGGTCTGGTATTCCCATCTCTTGAAGAATTTTCCAGTTTGTTGTGACCTAAACAGTCAAAGGCTTTGGCATAGTCAATAAAGCAGAAGTAGATGTTTTTTTGGAATTCTCTTGTTTTTTCTGATGATCCAGCAGATGCTGGCAATTTGATCCCTGGTTCCTCTGCTTTTTCTAAATCCAGCTTGAATATAGGCATGTTCTCAGCCCATGTATTATTGAGCCTGGCTTAAAGAATTTCAAGCATTACTTTGCTAGCATGTGAGATGAGTGTAATTGTGTGACAGTTTGAACATTCTTTGACATTGCCTTTCTTTGGGACTGGAATGAAAACTGATCTTTTCCAGTCCTGTGGCCACTGCTGAGTTTTCCTAGTTTGCTGGCATAATGAGTGCAGCACTTTAACAGCATCACCTTTCAGGATTTGAAAAAGCTCAGCTGTAATTCCATCACCTCCATTAGCTTTGTTTGTGTGATGCTTCCTAAGACCCACTTGACTTCACACTCCAGAATGTCTGGCTCTAGGTGAGTGATCACACCAATGGGGTTATCTGGATCATTGAGATTTTTTTTTGTATAGTTCTTCTGCGTATTCTTACCACTTCCTCTTAATATCTTCTGCTTCTATTAAGCTAATCTCATTTCTGTCCTTTATTGTTCCCATCTTTGCATGAAAAGTTCCCTAATGCTTCCTAAGGCCCACTTGGCTTCACACTCTAGGATGTTTGGTTCTAGGTGAGTGATCACACCATCATGTTTATCTGAATCATTAAGACCTTTTTTGAATAGCTCTTCTGTGTATTTTTGCCACCTTTTATTAATCTCTTTTGCTTCTGTTAGGTCCTTACCATTTCTTTCCTTTATCATGCCCATCCTTGCATGAAATGTTCCCTTGATATCTCCAAGAAATCTCTAGTCCTTCCTCTATTTCTTTGCATTGTTCACTAAAGGCCTTCTTATCTCTCCTTACTAGTCTCTGGAACTCTGCATTCAGTTGGATACATCATTCCCTTTCTCCCTTGCCTTTTGCTTCTCTTCTTTCCTTAGCTATTTGTAAACCCTCCTCAGACAACCATTTTTTCTTCTTGTATTTCTTTTTCTTTGGGATGGTTTTGATCACTCCCTCTTGAACAATGTTATGAATTTCCATCCATAACTTTTCAGAAATTCTGTCTACTAGATATAATCCCTTGAATCTATTAATCACCACTATATAATCATAAGGGATTTGATTTAGGTCATACCTGAATAGCCTAGTGGTTTTCCCTACTTTCCTCTATTTAAGCCTCATGATCTGAGCCACAGTCAGCTCCAAGTCTTATTTTTACTGACTGTATAGAGTCTCTCCATCTTTGGCTGCAAAGAACATAACCCATTTAATTTCAGTATTGACATCTAGTGATGTCCACGTGTAGAATCATTTCTTGGGTTGTTGGGAAAATGGTATTTGCTATGACCAGCATATTCTCTTAACAAAACTGTTAGTCCTTGCTTCATTTTTTACTCCAAGGCCAAACTTGCCTGCTATTTTGGGAATCTCTTGATTTCCTACTTTTGCATTCCAATCCCTTATGAGGAAAATGACATTTTGGAGGGAAGGTTAATTCTAGAAGGTGTTGTAGGTCTTCATAAAACCAACTTCGGTTTATTCTGCATGAGTGGTTGGGGCATAGACTTGGATGTGATCCATGATTATTTGCTTAACCAAGCTCTACTCATTTTTTTTTTTCATTTTTAAACTTTAATGCTTAATGAATATTGCCTTAGGATTCTTTCTTAGTGGTAGAATTGCTGGGTCAAAAAGTAGGGACACTTTTAGGCATTAGGGATAAACTATTAAATTACTTTTCAAAAAAGTTATACAAATTAAAATTTAGCCAGCATAAGCAACAGCCTATTACTCATCTCTCTCCTGTTTTTTAATTGTGTTTTTACTTTTTGTTTGGTTTTTAGTTGTTCAATATGAGAAAGATAGCTTCTCAATGATGTTAATTATTTGTGAGGATAAGTATTTTTCATGTTTGTCAAAATTTTATTTCTCCCTATTTCACCTCCTTGGGCCTACTATTATTTTTTCATTGACATGTTTATCTTTTCACTGCCAATAAGTGCATGCTTGACTAGGGATATTAACTCTCTGCTTATTTTTTTATGATGCAAATGTCTGCTTTCCCCTTGTCTTTTCATTCTGTTTTACTTCATTTATTTTTTTTCTTTACAACTGCTACTTTTGTTGTCATGTCTTAAAAATTCTTCCCCCCAAATTTTGGAAATGCTTCTCCATTCTCCTCTTCCTAACTACCCTGTCTGAGCAGCCTAAGGGGGCCATTGTCTGGGATACTGTCTACCCCAGCATATCACTTAAGAATGGTTTATCTGCAAGTATTCCCATTTGCCCCTTTCTTCAGTCCTCCCTTCTTAGCTGCCCAGCGAGCTCATGGAACCTTTGTGCCAGGGCAGCCCCATGCCTATGGCCCTTTAGGATCTAGCTTTCACCATCTTAGGCTTCCCAGGTGGCTCAGTGGTAAAGAATCTGCCTGTCCCTGCAGGAGACACAGGAGATGTGGCTTTGATCCCGGGTTGGTAAGATCCCTTGGAGTAGGAAATGAAAGCCACTCCAGTATTCTTGCCTGGATAATTCCATGGACAGAGGAGTGGTGGACTGCAGTTCATGGGGTTGCAAAGAGTTGGACACAACTGAGCATGAGTTCCCTTCCATCATCTTTCAGCAAAGCATTGAACTCATACATTCACCTTACTGCATTTTTGAGAACTATCTGACAGATTTTTAAGGAAGGAATAGAAATAGAGACAGGTCTTAAGTAGAGGGGAAAGAGCACTAACTTAGAATTCAGATCCCTGAATGCTAATTCTTGTTCTGTTATTAATGACATACTTCTTACACTTAAGTTGTTTGGACCCACTATTTCTTATTAGACAAAAGTATTGACATAATGACCCTCAGATGCATTGTATTCAAAGGCCAACATTTCTAACTGAACACTAAGAAATAAGTCTTCCTTTTCATCTGGCTTTGCAAGAAACATATTCCAAAGTACTATTGACAATTATATTACCTGCATAATGAGAGTTCAGGCATAAATAATTTTGAATGAGGCTCAATGATCTAAACTTCTGCTTCTTCAGGTCATTTATTGTATGATAATACAGGAAAAATCAGCTTCTCAAAAAGTGTTATTCATCAGTGAAGAGAAATGATCAAGATTTGAAATTTCTTTACATAGTCATCAATTCAAACAGGAAATTACTTCTAATTCAGAAATATCACAAGTAATAGAGAGTTGACTTTTTACCTGAATTAGAAATAACAAATTTTATTGGGCTTGGAATCATCAGTAAAATATTAAGCTTCTCTTTCATACCCTACCCAGTGAATAATGAACTGCTTTACTGGTCTTGAACTTGTTTTGGATGTGAATTTATTGGACTATTTTCTGAGGGTAGACTTCCAGGCCAGAATTATACATTAGTAACTGAATACAGAAGTTGGCCTTCTTTGTCTAGTGTAGAAACTGCCACCTCTTCTAAAATACAGAACAGATTTTCCAGTTCGTTTTGCAGAAATGGCTTTCATGGGATTTGACAACACAAGAGTCATTCATTAATCTAATGTCTTCTGCCATGAAATTATGCTTAATGTTAGTAATGTGGAGACAGAAATATTATAAAATATGAACTGCTAAAGTAGCTGGAATACCCTGGCAATTTCCAAGCACTTGATGGATTAATGCCCAATTCTGGTAAATTTTAGATACTGATTGATGAAGTCATTTAAAAGCAAATGTAATTAGTTTTAAACTTTATTTACCATTAAATTCCACATATTTAAACACTAAATATAATAATAGGTAAGGATGAGAAATTCTTATCAGAAATGACTATCTTTAAAATAAGCACTCATTGAAATTACTGCAGTATTTCAGAATCCAATTCTAACTCATATTTTCCCCTATACTGGTCTAACTGATATTATCTTGGTAGTATAAATTATAAAAGAAATCATCTACATACATCCACATGCATACACACATTTTCAACTACTCTTTTTCCCTTTTTTTAGAAACCACTATTGTCAGAGAAAATCTACAGTCTTATTTTCTCAACATATATTTCCCCGGGAAATATATATCTTCCTAATTTACTAAATAAGTTTGCTAAAGCCCGGTATTTTGGCCTAGAACACATAAAATTTTTGAGCTGTTTAAAGGTAATTTATATTAACCTATAAAATTTAAAATTCTATGTGTTTGAGGTGTCAAACATTTCTGACAAAGGTCTCACACTAAAGAATAATACTTGTGATTTTTTTCCCCTGATCTTTAGCTTTTTCAGAAGCGAGCCCACAGAATAACCTGATGACAGTTATAGTGACACCTAGTCACACAGAGTCGGGTACGACTGAAGTGACTTAGCAGTAGCAGCAGCAGTCTCAAAGAACCAGAAACTTTTGTTTCCATGGTGAAAAAACTGGGGATAAAGTATGTGCAGTGTTCATTGCTCCTACAGATTCCCTAAGCAGATAAGTGTTCCATGCATTTCACAGGATGATTCCACCAATAGCACCATCTCTGACCTGTCCCTCCCCTTAACATTCCCTCCGGTCATAAATGAACCACAAGGTCAAAAAGTATTGCTGAAAAGCTTTCTAGGATTCTTGTCATGTTCTTCCCTTCTCTGAAAGTTATACTTAAAACTTGATTTACTGTAAGAAATAACACCTAGTTGTTACATGCTATGCAACTCAGAGTATCTGAAATCACTGTGCCTTGGTTTGTCTTTTAAATCCTGCCATCACCTCATCTTAAAGGAACACTGCAAAATAATACATCTTGGAAAGGTCTTTAAAAGCCAGCAAAGCCTAAACAGAACAAAACACTTCTGGTGGAGAGCTAAATGTTACCAAGGGTGAGCAAACACCTGAGGGCAGTACTGAACATTGGTGTACGGTTCCCCTTGGATGCATATGGCTATCCAGGAAGGAGCAGGCTCACTCAGCAGAACCCCACGGTTTGTTCTTTTGTTGCCCTTATTCTCTCTTTGCCACCCAAGGAGCAACTAAACATGACAATAAAAACCACAATGTACTCTTAAAGCTCACATCCATTTAGTGCTGAGTGAATTAATTTACATCTGTTTCCTGATGATTTCTCACTATACCTCTATGAAGTTACAGATGAGGAAACTAGAGTTTAGTCTAAAGTTATGCTATTATCAGGAAAAGGATGGTTCCAGGGTCTCAATTAGGAAATGTGTGCTCAGTCGTGTCTGACTCTGCAGCCCCCTGGACTGTAGCCCACCAGGCTCCTCTGTCCATGGGATTTCCCAGGCAAGAACACTAGAGTGGGTTGCCATTTCCTCCTCCAGAGCATCTTTTCAGTACAAAGACTGAATCCATGTCTCCTACATTGGCAGGCAGATTCTTTGCCACTGAGCCTCCTGGGAAGCCCATGCTGCTAAGTCGCTTCAGTCGTGTCCGACTCTGTGAGACCCCATAGACAGCAGCCCACCAGGTTCCCCCGTCCCTGGGATTCTCCAGGCAAGAACACTGGAGTGGGTTGCCATTTCCTTCTCCAATGCATGAAAGTGAAGTCACTCAGTCGTGTCCAACTCTTAGTGACCCCATGGACTGCAGCCCACCAGGCTCCTTCGTCCATGGATTTTCTAGGCAAGAGTACTGGAGTGGGGTGCCATTGCCTTCTCCGGGGAAGCCCATATATAAGAGGTAAAGAAAATTCAGAACTATTTTTCCTGTCCACAGGTGTTTACAAAGAAATTGGCAAAGATAACCTCTCACTGAGTACCTGTGCGTCCTGCGGCTCCTGCGTTGCAGGTGAATTCTTTGCCACCGAGCCACTGGGGAAGCCCAGGTTCCAAGTCTAAGAGTATAAAAGAAGAGTACACCTGTCATCACGCTCTATATTCTCTTCAGTGTCCAATAAATGGTATTTTATTTTAATGCAGCAAGAAAGGTAAAAATATATATATTGTTTTCTTGAAGTGCTTAGTTCATCTTTACAAAAATTTGAGATTGAAGGGATTGAGACTGTAGCCCTATGTTCATTGTAACCATTAGGTCAAAGTGTTGTTTTGAGTCTGAAGTATGTGAGAAATTATCATATATCTCCATTTCAGCTGACTATGAAGAGCTAGACATGTTTTTTAAAAATATTGTTTGCCAGCCTTCAGCCTTCCATATTATCTTGACTGTACCTATCTCTTAAGTCAGATATTGAAACAGAAGTAAGAAATAATATTGGGCAGTTCCTACCTTCATTGGACTTTTGTTGACTGAACATTTCTACTTTACTTTCAATGTGGAGACTGAGTGCATAGAAGGCAGAGAACAGTGGGCTCAGTCTGATTTTTAAAAAGAAAATTATTTTTAGTCATTTTAGCACAGAAAGTTTGGAGAAGTAGAGATTCTGACATGCTAGTACTGGAAATATAAACTGGTAATTTGGCCTCTTGAGAAACCTATATACAGGTCAGGAAGCAACAGTTAGAACTGGACTTGGAACAACAGACTGGTTCCAAATAGGAAAAGGAGTACGTCAAGGCTGTATATTGTCACTCTGCTTATTTAACTTATATGCAGAGTACATCATGAGAAACGCTGGGCTGGAAGAAGCAAAAGCTGGAATCAAGATTGCCAGGAGAAATATCAATCACCTCAGATTGCAGATGACACCATCCTTATGGCAGAAAGTGAAGAGTAGCTAAAAAGCCTCTTGATGAAACAGAAAGAGAAGAGTGCTAAGGTTGGCTTAAAGCTCAACATTCAGAAAATGAAGATCATGGCATCTGGTCCCATCACTTCATGGGAAATAGATGGGGAAACAGTGGCAGACTTTATTTTGGGGGGCTTCAAAATCACTGCAGATGGTGACAGCAGCCATGAAATTAAAAGGCACTTACTCCTTGGAAGGAAAGTTATGACCAACCTAGACAGCATATTAAAAAGCAGAGACATTACTTTGTCAACAAAGGTCTGTCTAGTCAAGGCTATGGTTTTTCCAGTGGTCATGTATGGGTGCAAGAGTTGGACTGTGAAGAAAGCTGAGTGCCGAAGAATTGATGCTTTTGAACTGTGGTATTGGAGAAGACTCTTGAGAGTCCCTTGGACTGCAAGGAGATCCAACCAGTCCATCCTAAAGGAGATCAGTCCTGGGTGTTCATTTGAAGGACTGATGCTGAAGCTGAAACTCCAGTACTTTGGCCACCTCATGCGAAGAGTTGACTCATTGGAAAAGACTCTGATGCTGGGAGGGATTGGGGGCAGGAGGAGAAGGGGACGACAGAGGATGAGATGGCTGGATGGCATTACCGACTCAATGGTCATGAGTCTGAGTGAACTCTGGGAGATGGTGATGGACAGGGAGGCCTGGCATGCTGCAATTCGTGGGGTCACAAAAAGTTGGACACGTCTGAGCGACTGAACTGAACCAACTGAACTGAATAAAGTTGATGTGAGTACCCTTTTATTGTTGTTGTTCAGTCGCTCAGCCATGTTCAAGTCTTTGTGACCCCATGGACTGCAGCACACCAGGCTTCCCTGTCCTCAGAGCTTGTTCAAACTTATGCCCATTGAATTGGTGATGCCATCAGACCATCTCATCCCAGGAGCCACTGAGCTGGTGATGGCATCCAAGTCTTTTTGGTACAGGTCCTACAGAAAAATCTCATACGTGTGAACAAAAACATGTGTCTAAGAGTCAAATGCATTCATACTGTGAAATATTATGCCACAGTTCAAATGAGTAACAAATCTACATGTATCAACATTGGTAAATCAAATTATGTAGTAAAACAAGCAAGCTGCAAAAGGATGCATAAAAGATAAAATAATCTTCAAAAGGTTTAAAAACTTTTAAAGTAATATATGTGTTGGTTATAGTAGCAAAAACAGGCAGCAAAAGTAAAGTTTGAAAAATAAAGTATTTACATCTATAAATTCATGATAGTCATCCCTTTGAGAACAGAGAATGGAAAAGGGATACATAGGCATCCTCAACTGCATTCATAAGATTTATTTCTTTAAAACACACATACACACACACACGTACATCTGAAGTGCAATGTTAAGATTTGATGAAGTTGTATCGTGGGTCCATGGATTTTTATTATATTATTCTCTATACTTGTCCGCATGTTTGAAATATTTCATTATAAAATATATATTTTTAAATCACCCAAGCACAAGAACATTTCTCAGAGAATCACCAAAGCAAGGAAAAATGAAACATCCCTCTCAACTTCCTTCCCCTATAAGAAGCCATGAATTATGGAGCCAAGAATGCCTTGTATTTATGAGAGGGATCTTTCTAAAGGATACCTCACATTTATAAGTGAGTATCCATGCAAAGATCACGGCTTTTTCATTCTGAATTCCAGACAAGGATATCCCACCTTGGATTCAGTACAAGCTCATGATCCCCAAAGTATTAAGGCTAGCCCTGCTCAACATTTTATTTCTTAGCAGAACACTTCAGGAATTCAGAGAGAGGATCACCCAGCTAGATCAGGGCGTTGCCCTGCCCCTGGAGCATAGAGGAGATAAGATAACTGCAGAAATGAATGATGGAATGAGCTAAGCCCTCCGTGTGCTATGGTGTTTATCACACTCGTAAGACCACAGCCATCAGAACATGTGTATGCATTTTTCCCTTAAAACATCTTTTGAGTGGTAGTTGTGTGAAACAATGATCTGTTGAATTTAATTCACAGATCAAAGAGGGAGGAAATTAACCAACACAGTAAATTGATTATTTCATGGGTGACATAACCAAGGCAATGATTTATCTTAATAAAGAGCAACTTCCCTCTAGTCCTTAACTGAATTCCAGCCAATGCAATAATACTCGGCTGTTAATGACTTTGATGTTGATGTGGAAAAGTGAATGACTGCATAATCACTGAAATGGGACCTCATCACAGTTGGAAACGTTTAAGCCAAATCATTTTGGACTGTGAAAAGAGCCCTGAGTGGTGGAGATTGGCTGGGTCCCAGCTCTTCAGTCTTAACTAAACAGGGCCTGAAAACTTTATCATGTTGCACTGCTCTGGGCTGGACCATAACTCTGACAGCTCACAGGGACTGGAGTTTAATGTATATGTCTGTGGCCTCACAGAGGAAGAAAGAATTCCAGGGCTTATAGCACCGATAATAAATACATGTCTATCAGCATTCAGCTGAAAGTGTAATTAGTTAAATCCGTCTTTGGGAGAGGGAATAGAAAAAGGAAACAGAAGTCTGCTTTAAAAAAAATTGAACCAAAAGCTTATTTTTATACCCCATGTTACTAAATATGGCTTAAGAGCTTGCAAGACAGCATTAGTCATAGATGGCAGCCGCCCCCTCCTCCCCCCTCCACTCCTCATTTCTAAATAATAAAACGAACTAAAATTAGAGCTGCTTTCAGGTTTGGTCACTTGATTATTATTATTTGAGTTACAGCTGAGAAGTCTATAAGGAGAGGAAGCACCCTTGGGAACCTAAGTGACTCCCCAATGCCCACATTTTTTACTTTCATATGAGGAAAAGGAAAACATCTTCCATCTCAGTCCAGTCAGCATCAGCCAACCCAATAGATTTCCTCTTGTGCTAATCAGATCCTAGATAACATCAGCTTCCTAGAGTTAAATTATTACATCCATGTATTATAATGCCAACCTCTAGCAAGCCCTCCAATACATCCTTTTTTTTCTTCCCTTGTCTCCACCCACCCACCCTCCTCAGCACCTCCCAATGTCCCCAGATACTCCTAAGCAGAAGTTCCAGGGAATCGTTCAAGAGAGCCAAGACCAGCCTCTGCAGCCAAAACTTGGTGACCCAGCTTTACAAGAAACACAGCTGCAGGTAGAAATGGAAGCGTGCCAGGCACTTGCCTGTTTAAATACTACAGAGCCCCCAGGCTCAAGAAACTCAGGATGTCCCATTCTGATCATGTAAAAACAAAAAAAAAATTTTTTTAATCTTTGTTTAGAGGCAAGGATTGTTAAACTGCTCATCCAGGCCTGCAGCTGGGGTTGACTCAGAGTGCAGAGCTGGAAAATGCCCGGGTGGCAAGATTAGAAACTTATTTGTGTGGTTTGTGTGGCCTTGCCAGGAGCCTCCTCTTTTCCTCTCCTCTCTCTTTTAGACTGAGCCTTGATCAGTTTATTACTTTAGAGGCACCCTTTTTCTGCTGGGAACTTGGTCTGGCCATGTCCCAGCAGCTTTTCTCCAGGGCATTAATGACCCTTGAATTTTCTTCCCAGTCATCCATTTACTTATGTGAGATCATCTGAGAAATTTTCAATAGTCTGTACCTTTTTCTTTCTTTTTCCTTTTTTAAATTTTACCCTCCCCAAACTGTTCTCCCTCATGCACACACAATTCTTTTGTTTCATCCCCTCTCCTCAAGTTCGATCTGAAGCCAAGTGCTTTTAATTTTTAGCTTCATTTTGCAAGCCTGGACTTTCAGGAATATATGTTATGAAAGCAGGGAAAGAAAAGACTTTCTTGTCATCAAAACCATAATAATTATGTGTCAAAGATAATTACTGCTTGGTGTGTAATACATCTAATACCAAATGACAGAAAAAGTAGTCTACCGGCAGACGAGGGTAACTGCCGGCTGGCTGAAATCTGATATAAAATTAACCACCAGGCTCAAGCTCTCTGCCCACTGGAATTTTACCAGATAAAGGCCAACTCCACCCCAAAAAATAAGTTCATAGCAATGACTACTTGTACTTATTGTTGTATTTTTAAAAGTGCATATATTTACATATGTAATAAATACTAGCTGGGTGTCTCATAAAGATATCAGACTACATTCAAGTGCCTGAGACACTATTTGAGAAGTAAAATTATTATTAAAATAGCTAAGGAACACAAGCAAACTCTGGGCAATAACAGTAAAAGCCTTCAGAGATATACTAGTAGTTCTGCTCCATAATACTGATTTAGAATCTGAATTTTATCTGGGAAACCAAAGCTTTAAAAGCAAAGCAATTAAGATGTTTAGAAAATGCATACCACCACCACTGGAACATAGAAGGGTGAAGAGAAGTCTGGAGATGTTACTCAAATAAAATGTGATATTGTCTGAGAAACTTCCTTACATTAGGCTGGGAGTGATGTAGAGTAAGAGTTAACTATTAAGATCGGCAAACACAGGAATTCTGCTCAAATGTTCCTTCTGGACAACTCTGTAGCTGAGGATGAGGCCCAGCTTCTTTTGGCACCATGATCCCTCTGTCCCATTTCACCATGAACAAAATCAGCTGTGCTGGGCGAGCTGGCTTGAGCCCAGCAAAGGCACATGTTAGTTGCCAGTAGGCAGGGCTACACGGTTTATGCATCATTTGGAGTGCATCTGAACCTAACCCACTTCATCAGCAGCAAAACCTGTCTCTGTGATAGCATGAGAGGCCAGAAAGAACTGAGTGCTCGGAAACTCTTCCCTGATTAACTGAGACCAGTCATCAGCTTGCAGACCACCATCACTCTGCTTACTCATGCTATCAATGGGCTTGGGTCCAGTTCGTAGACAGAGGCACAAGTACAGAAGTTTTTAGAGAACTTCAGGGACTCTCTGAGGTCCCAAGGTGACTGGTGTCTACTTATCCTTTCTGTCAAAACTAGACCTGAATCCAGCATGACATCATCTCCTGATGTTAAATAAATATAGATGAATAAATACAAATAAATGTTGAACAAATATAAATAAATGTTGAATAAATATAAATGAATCCTCAGGGGCCTATTGAGTTCATACTCATCTCCATCAAAAATCCTGCAACTGCTTTATGGCAACAGATCATTTTGATTTAGTGCTAAACTGCTCCTGGACCATTTGGCCGTTCTGCATCAACTACACAGGAATCCCTCATTAACTTTAGGGGTTACATTCTTGGAAAGTACTGAGGTTGGCAAAGCTACATTTGGCAAGACCAAGAATCAGGAAATAATTAAAAAGGTATTAAGGACATATACATAATAACAATGCATAAAACTTCTAGAAGGCATCTGATTTCAGAACCTAGAATAATTAGCATTAGACAACTTCTCCAGTTGGTAATCATTTATTTGTTTAGGAAATATTGCTTCATCCTCATGACTGGCTGAGGCAGAACCTCTTGCAAATTTTTTGCAACTCAAACTATACCAGCTCAAAAAAACATTTTTTAAAACTATTTCTTACTGGATTAAAATTCAGTGCCCTTTGCACCTAGATCCTTCTTTTTTCCTTTTTTTTTTTCTACCTCTGAGAATTTCTACCTCTGAGAATATTCATTGGAAGGATTGATGCTGAAGTGAAACTCCAATACTTTGGCCACTTGATGCGAAGAACTGACTCATTTGAAAAGATCCTGATGCTGGGAAAGATTGAAGGCAGGAGGAGAAGGGGACGACAGAGGATGAGATGGTTGCATGGCATCACCGACTCAATGGACATGAGTTTGAGTAAACTCCTGGAGTTGGTGATGGACAGGGAGGCCTGGCATGCTGCGATTCACGGGGCTGCAAAGAGTCGGACACAACTGGACAATTGAACTGAACTGAACTTCTGAGAAAGTCTGAGATAACTGCCTATCCTTTTACTAATTATTAGCTTGTTTAAGTGTACATATTTTTCCTGGATCTGAGGGGCTATAACATGAAGAATTTCCCTCTACACCATGTTATAGACCCTAGCATACAAAGGTGGTTAGACAGAGATGAACTGATTTGAGTTATGCAAAAGAAAACATACTTTTTCTAAAATATATTTGCTATGCAAGAACAAAACTGTGCTGATCTCAAATCAAGAGCTAATGAAGGATTACAAAGTTACTTTCCCTTCTCACCTCTAAGATTTTGATATGGAAACTAAAGCTGTTTTCCAACCCAGCTGCTCACAGGAGAAATTAGGGATAGTAAAAACTGAACTGCTGAGACATGAAAAGAATGACACAATGTGTTCTCAAGAAATAAGGTAAGCAGTCATATTGTGGCTTCTATATTAATGTTTCATAATTTTTCACAAAATATTCAAAAGTGTATTTCTACTATAGTTTTCTCAATACAATACTGTCTTGAGTCCACATTGCTTTTCTGAAGACTGCTGTATGAAATGGAATAAAATTTTTTAATGCCTGACCTAAAGATATTACTATTTCCAGCTAAAGAAAAAGTAAAATAGCATTTTAAATATATATGTATATATATAAACATATTCTTATTCAGTTCAGTTCAGTTCAGTCGCTCAGTTGTGTCCAACTCTTTGCAACCCCATGAATCACAGCACGCCAGGCCTCCCTGTCCATCACCAACTCCCGGAGTTCACCGAAACTCACTGCATCAAGTCGGTGATGCCATCCAGCCATCTCATCCTCGGCCGTCCCCTTCTCCTCCTGCCCTGAATCCCTCCCAGCATCAGAGTCTTTTCCAATGAGTAAACTCTTCACATGAAGTGGCAAAAGTACTGGAGTTTCAGCTTCAACATCAGTCCTTCCAAAGGACACCCAGGGCTGATCTCCTTCAGAATGGACTGGTTGGATCTCCTTGCAGTCCAAGGGACTCTCAAGAGTCTTCTCCAACACCACAGTTCAAAAGCCTTAATTCTTCGGCACTCAGCTTTCTTCACAGTCCAACTCTCGCACCCATACATGACCACAGGAAAAACCATAGCCTTGGCATGAATATTAAAAATCATTCCCAATAACAATCTTAATAATCCATAAGATAACAGAATTTGTGGTAAAGTTTAAGATAGAAGGTAATGGCAAATATAGACTCTATTATAACTCCAAAATACATACAAATAAAGACAAATAAAAAAGCAGTGAAATGGCATTCACAAAATAAGTTTCAACTTTTTTATCATATGGATTATTTAAAATCTTAAATAAAAAATAACCATCAAGATTCTGTATTGTGTTGCAAAAGAAAGCTTCTGTAAGCTACATCTCTGTGAGCCACTGAGGGTAGATTTCTTTCTGGTACTCAAAATAATATTTAAAACTTATCTCAACCATACATTTATTTATAATCTGGTTTCCAATGCACCAAGTTATTAGATGTCAGTTCTCAATTTGCCAAGCATAAAGTATTATTTCTATTGGAAAGCCATGGTATACTTTAATGTTCCAGCATACTCCACCTACATTGAATTTTGATCCTGGACAGGCTTTAGTGATTCATCATTCCTGGCATCCACTTCCTTGAGACATCTGATTGGATTGAAATGATGTAAAGAGAAAGGCAAAATATACAAACCAGGGAAATTCACCCAAAAATACAACTGGGTTTTTCTTATCCTCGTTGTTACTGAAGAAAAGTTTTGAAATGAAACATATTTATGTTTAGCCACACAAAAATAAACAACTTTGGAAAATTGTTAAAGAAAAGCTACCAAACAAGGTACAAATAACAAATGGTTAAGACACTTGTTTTTACAAATCCAGCATCACAGCATACAGCAGATAGGCACAGATTCTCAAGACATGCTAGCCATGATATTGCAATAACAATGGCTCCTAGAATAAAAGTGGGAAAATGACTACGGCCGGTGTGAATTGCTTTGTCCAGTACAATGAATGTGTGAGAAATATTTCTGGGTGGCCTTGAAGTGTGACCTGGGCCATTCATTACTTGTGTGCCTTATTAATACTTTTCCTCTGTGATATAAATGTTAGAGTATCTGGTTTACCTGCATTTAACTATCTGATGAGTCACGCCAAACCCTAACAGCTTTCTGTATTTATTTTCTAGGAGTAAGGGCTGCAATGATTCCATGTAGTAGCTTTTGTTATTAGTTCTGCTACTCAGCTTGTGAAATATGCAAATTCCCTAAAGGTCAAAAGAAGCTTTAATTGTTAACAAAATCCTCTGGATTTTGTGTAAGGAAGCTAGCACAGAGTATCTACTCACACGCTCTCCTCCTCTTTGTTTGGAAGTGCTTTTGTTTAGAGTGATGTTAAATATCATCTAACCAGACAGTGACAGGAGCATTGATCTGCTTACCCTTGCAGTGAACTGAACATGGTTCATCCATTCCCACAACCAAAACCTGGGCCAAATGGGCGAATGGCTCTGACAGGGAAAAGTGGGAGCTTCCCTGATTAATAGCTAAGATGCAGAGTATTTGCAAAAGAAATTAGAAGAATGCATTATCTGGAGACATTTCCTGCCACCAAATCAGCCCCACTTAGGCCGCTGACTGAGAAATCCCAGAAGGCGTTCTCCTCTGAATGTGGCCTGCGTCAATGGCACATTTCTGAATTGTCAGGCTGAAAGCCATCAATAGTCATAAAGAGAAGGATGTGTCTTCATTGGGGGTGTGTTGATGGATCTGATCCAGAACATGAGAGGTGATTCCCGGGTTAGTTGGATGTTGGAATATTTGGGTCTGGTGACGGTGCTTCTGATTTTAAATCAAAACCATTCTCTTGCTTCATTCAGTACATTACATAATGTGAGTAGGGCTGTCTATATGCATAATTATCACCACTCATGAGAAACAGGCCCAAAAGAATTCTCTGACCTTGTGCTGATAAATTGTGCTGGAGGAACAAGGGGCTCAGAACTGCCAGTCTCAGTTACGGAATCTGAAAAATTAAGTTGGACTGAAGGGAAATCAAGCTTCTGCATGGCACATTTCTCAGTAGACTGATATGCTAATCTGCTGAAGTCTGTTCCTCAGGACCTCAGTTCAAGCCCTGCCTCTGCTTGCCGGTCAGCACATCATCCCCGGCACTAAACAACACGCTTGTAATTTCCAACCTGACTGGAATTAGCTCCCGAGAAGAGCAGGGAGGGGAGGGGTTGAGGGGGAAGGAAGTTAGAAAGAAATGGTTCAAAAAGTACTCTCTCTAAATCAGAAACATCTGGTAGGGTCATAAATGGTTTTAGGTAGACACAAGCGACAAGGGGGTCCACGCATAAGTATAAAGGAACGAAACCACCCCTTACTGAAAGTTACCAGGTAACCAAAACAAACGATATCAGCATATATTAGAGCAAACTTTTGAACCTGCTTGGTGGCTGACATTCTAGCATTTTGAATGTGGTTCCTATTACGAAGAACCACGTAATACTAAGGATCTCTGTGTGTCATTCTGAAAGCCTGAAATTCATGTCTTAAGTGCTTTATATTATTTGTTGCCCATTAATCTCATTGAAGACCCTTCTTATTATAACTCCTAAGGGGACTTTTCTAGAAGAAGCAAGGAAAAAAAAAAGAATGCTCCTCTCCCTCAGTTCTGATAAAACTGACACTCTGACTTACAGGATCTTTCTAAAGACATGAAAAATATGGGGTATGAAAAGGAGCTTCTATCTCTATGGTATGTGTCAATGCATACTTTAGAAAGATCCTAACATTGGACATTCTAGAAGGAAATTATAAACTACTCAGCCCTCTTGTCTTCTGTGTGAAGCCCTCCCAAACCTGCCTTGAGAAACCAAATTTAAAAATTTTAATGAAAAAAAAAAGGCAGTGTGAGGTCTAAAGAAGTGTGGTCACCAGCAAAGAAATTCTTTAAGCATACTTTTAATAAATTCAGTCTCATCACACACACAAAAATAAAATTTAGAAAGTTTGGCTAACATAGAACCAACCATGTCTTAGGTGTTTTTCCTAAAAGAAGAATACATTCAAAGAATTAACCAAGTACCTCAAAAGCAATAGAAAGTTTAGGTGTAAAAGAAAGACTTTGTCACAATTTACACTACAGAAACAATGTGGAGTTACTAGGGAGCAAAGAATAAGAAGTACAGAAAACACAAACCAACTTTCTTTTAATCCAACCCTGGAAGTCTGAATAAGGTGAGTATTGCTTTGCTATAAAATATCTGGAGGAAGGGGAGGGGGATAGGAAGGGAGTAATGGTGAAATAAAGAATTTCTTTAAAAGCAAACATCAAATTGCAACCACATCAATCATTCCCTGATTTAAAAAAAATAATTGAGTGCTTTTCTCCACAGTTGGAAATTTCATTACTTCTGTATGCGCTCCTCTTTGTTTATAAGCTGACTAAGAACTCCTGGAAGTTTTGCTTTCATTTGGGAAGAGGGGTCAGATTTTTGATGGCCCCAAATGTACCCTAGGGATTCTGCCCCAAGACTGAAGTTTAACTTTATTTTTCCTTCTCTTCTTGGCTTTTTCTTGTGGGGGAACAATAAATATATCTTTCAAATATACCATTATAAAACAGGCTCCCTGCCATGCTACAGTATCCAAAGAGTCACTCACATTATGGGGTCCTAATGAAATACAGATCTTTTCAGCTCACATCTAAAATGTCATTTTGCACCAGACTATTTTATTGCATAGAATGCAGTGGTCAAGCAGGCAAATGAGTTATTACACTAAATTAAAAGACAGGAAAACACAAGAATGCTTTTTGCTTTGCAAAAAATTAGAAATTAATAATTGACTATTCCCTTGAAAATGCAAGTTTTCACAAGGCATAGGGAAAGTCCAGGGATGAGCAAGAACAAAAATGATTAATGAAAATGGTACTAGTTTTTGTAAAAGAATAGATGAAAATTCTGGAATTAATTATCTCTGAAAAAATACAGTAAGGAAAGTACAACTTGGAAATGACCTTATAGCAAAACAAAAGTTCTTACAGAGTCGAGAGTGGAGGCAGAGAATGAAAAATAAGTAGGATAATAAATGATGCAGATGAACACCAGCTAAGTGTCTTTCTTGTACTATCAAAATATGTTCAGTAACATTTGCAAACTCCTAAAATCTCACTTTAAGATACAGGTGGAATATCAAGAGAAATAAAAGTAATTTTCCTTAACATCAAATGATCTGCTGGTATTACATTTTTGTAAGAGTATTTAAGGTTGATTTTTGCTGTTTAGTTGCTAAGTCATGTCTGACTCTTTTCTTGTTACCCCATGGACTATAGCCTGCCAGGTTCCTCTGTCCATGGGATTTCCTAGGCATGAATACTGGAGTGGATTACCATTTTCTTCTCCAGGGGATTTTCCTGACCCAGGGATCAAACCCACATCTTCTGCACTGGTATGCGGATTCTTTACCACTGAGCCACCTAGGAAGCCCATTTAAGGTTGAGGTTGGCCTTTAAAGTACTATTCTAGTACCCCATTATAACAATTCATAAATACATTGAGATAAAGCAAATAGACACTTTTCAGTTCAGTTCAGTTCAGTCGCTCAGTCGTGTCTGACTCTTTGCGACCCCATGAATCGCAGCACGCCAGGCCTCCCTGTCCATCACCAACTCCCAGAGTTCATTCAGACTCACGTCCATCGAGTCAGTGATGCCATCCAGCCATCTCATCCTCTGTTGTCCGCTTCTCCTCCTGCCCTGAATCCCTCCCAGCATCAGAGTCTTTTCCAATGAGTCAACTTTTCGCATGAGGTAGCCAAAGTACTGGAGTTTCAGCTTTAGCATCATTCCTTCCAAAGAAATCCCAGAGCTGATCCCTTCAGAATGGACTGGTTGGATCTCCTTGCAGTCCAAGGGACTCTCAAGAGTCTTCTCCAACACCACAGTTCAAAAGCATCAATTCTTTGGCCCTCAGCCTTCTTCACAATCCAACTCTCACGTCCATACATGATCACAGGAAAAACCATAGCCTTGACTAGATGAACCTTAGTCAGTAAAGTTTCAGTTAATGTAAAAGATATGTATGTCCTAAATCAAATTCTGCTGTCAAGGAAGCTCTATGTAATTAAATGCACTTTGAGGTGCATCTCATCAGATTATGTGGTTTGATAGCAGAAGTAACTTGAAAAGCAAAACAGTAACATCACCACTAAGGGATTTCTTGTTTACTTTTTCACTTTTGGAATTTCACTGAAGATGCCAGTGTAGTGGAGGTGGAAAGGCAAATAACTTTAATTCTCTGCAAATAGCTTTAATTCTCCTCAATGATCTCACTCTGAACTCATGTCCTCAGTTTTATTCTCTAGAACTTTGCTGTCATTTGCTTCCTGGAGTTGTTCTCCTTCCTGTCCTACTCAGTGCAAAGCATGGAGTTCCTCTTCATCACAGCTATTGATGTGTTTTTAGCTATGATGTGAAGTGAAGTCTCTCAGTCGTGTCCAACTCTTTAGGACCCCATGGATTGTAGCCCACCAGGCTCCTCGGTCCATGGGATTTTCCAAGCATGAATACTGGAGTGGGTTGCCATTTCCTCTCCAGGGGATCTTCCTGACCCAGGGATCGAAGCCAAGTCTCCCACATTGCAGGCAGACACTTTACCGTCTGAGCTACCAGGGAAGCTCATTTTTAGCTATAGCTAAAATGTTGTTAAAGGTTTGCACAAAATGAAGAAATACAGCATGGAGAAATAAGCCACAGTAGCAGGTTCTATCACTGGACCTTAAACAACAGACCCTGAGACCTATACAGCCATGGACCATCACATTAATCAAGAGAGCCAGCTGGGCAAGCACCAAAGGACATTTTCACAGAAATCAGAAGTGGAGGGCATCATGGGTCAAGGACCTCTATTCCTTGAGAATGAGTCAGGCTACCTCATATACTCAGATCCCATTTTGGGAAAGAGGAGAAGAAGTGAAAGATTGCACATTTACCCAAATGAGATTGAAATTACCAGATGAGGCTAAATTTAGACTTCTGCTCCAACATCCATTGCACTGTGTACCTAGCTGAGAGAGGAGAGGCAAAATAGGCCAGTGAATGAAAAATAAAGGACCTGTATCTCTCTATATATATATAATAATTAATTTATAATTAATAATAATTTATAATTAATTTATAATTAATATAAATATTTTTTTAGATTTTTACCATTAATTATATGTAGAATTTTGTCCTCTTACTTCATTGTATTAATAATTTCTTTTTAAAAGTTTTCTTAAAACTGTGAAAATCCTTTGAGGTGAATGCTGCCCCTCCTCCTCCCAATAATGTTGAAGCAAGGCAGGTATTTGTTATTTCTCTTTCCTCTTCCCCTCTCTCTTCCTCTGTCCTTTCCTTTCTCCCTACCTTCTTTCTTTCCTTCACTTTTTTCTCTGTCTCCCTCTTTATTTTTTCTCAAGCTAATTATTTTTCTTTTTACTCAAGATAGTGTTATCATTAAGGCAGCATATTGGTATTTTCCAGTATGAATCAGCCTTGCAAAAAGGATCTGCAGCACGGCTAGCAAATATTTTAAATTCTTTGCTCATCATGAAGCAGATTTCCCAATTCATTATTTAGCAGGTAAATACATTTTATGTCTTTTTTAAAGGTATTTCATGAGTTGTTATTTTTAATATATAAGGCATTCCAAGACAGAAACCAAGGAGTAACTAAGGAGGTTCTTAAAAAGTTAATACGTAAGATTTCTCTGTTCTATAACATGAACATACAACCTGTCGACTTCTAAAGGAATAAAGAGATACAATGACCCATTCCTATAAATTCTGATGTCAGAGAACCAATGGGAAAGTCTAAAACACACAAGTTGATTTTTGCTTGTATTTATAATTTTAAGAGACCACATTCGAACTTAAATACATTAGAGCAATTCTAGCTGTCTTTGCCTTCTCTCTCCACGTTACTGCTCCTGCACTTTCAGTGCTGCAGAGGCCTCAATGTTTCTTTTGCACTCTGTTTCATTAGGAAAGAGCTCACCTGCTCTTACTGCCTCTGGCACAATAAAACTTTTGTTTGCAAAATATTGGCAGCTCAGCTAGACAAAGCTAGCATTATGTTCCTTAAATATCAATGCTTTTTGAAGGAAATTAGCTTCTGGTTTTGTGGTATTTTTTTTCACAACTAACCTTGTATTTACATCGCACATTTCCCTGAATGACATAAAGTGATTTACAGGTGTTAACTGATTCATGCTAAAAAAGGAGCTGATGGAAGATGCAATAGCTTAGTCCCAATGTTAGAAATAGAGACAGGGAGATCATCACTTGCAGGAAAAGTGGGAAAATAAAAATCTGCCAATTGAATCACACTTTGGCCTCATTCACTCACTCACCAAGGAGAGGCACAGTGTGGAGAACATATCAGGAATCAACGATGTCAGCTAAGCCAGCTTCACCAGATCTCAGTTTCCTATCTTTAGAAAACATAGTGCTTGGTTATCGAGTTTGGAAGTCCATTAAACTCAACAATGATCACTGCATTTTCTCAGCTTTGCATGTGCATGTACACACACACACACACACACATACACACACACACACACACACACACATACACACACACACACACTTGTGTAATTTCATTAGGATGAAATTCTAAGTCATTTGGTCACATGAAGAATGGGTAAAAACACACTGTTCATTGAGTCCTGGAAAGAAACATTTCAAGAAGTCAAATACCTAAACTTTGCACAGGCCGCAGTTTCTTTCACATTTCTTTCTATTCCACTCCTGCTCCCCCCAGCACAGAAGCATTAGCAATATTTATTTCCTGCTAAAGTAGTGATATAATAAACTAAATATTTCACAACTTTGGCAGTGAGTTGTGTTTCCACCGTTGAAATTCTGAACACTTGTCATTTTAATATGTCCTCTCATATGCCATTCTTTATCAAGAAAATATGTGAAATTTGAGAATTTCAATGGCAGAATTTACTGTTTTTACTTTTTACTGCTTATGGCCCTTTATTTAGTTCCTGAATGGACCTGTGAGTGTGTATGGTTATACAACCTACCCTATTTCCTCATCTCTTCTAGCCTTTCTCACTTGGTTCTACACAGAGTAAACTGACAACATGATACCCTGCTCTGCTAGTCAACTTTGACCACTTTCCTTTCCACTTTGCAACAAAGCATTACCATTGAGAAGATTCTTGATTGTCCCTTGGACTGCAAGGAGGTCAAGCCAGTCAATCCTAAAGGAAACTAACTCTGAATAATCATTGGAAGGACGGATGCTGAAGATGAAGCTCTAATAATTTGGCCACCTGATGTGAAGAGCCAACTCACTGGAAAATATCCTGACACTGGGAAAGATTGAAGGCAAAAGGAGAAGGGGACAGCAGAGGATGAGATGGCTAGACAGCATCACTGACTCAGTGGACATGAATTTGAGCAAACTCCGGGAGATAGTGCAGGACAGAGGAGCCTGGTGAGCTGCAGTCCATGGGGTGGCAAATAATCAGACAAAACTGAGCTACTGAACAACAACTACCATTGAGAGAGGAAAGATGCAAGTAATGACAGAACATTTTAAAAAGTTTTTCTCTTTATCATAAGACTGAGAAACCTGCTGGACTATTATCCTTCCTGGGGCCATATTAAAAATGATGAAAATGTGTGGCAGTTGGTACAGATGTCAAATTTTTCCAAAGGCACAGAATTAATTCTGTACTTCCCACACACTTGAACAGACTGTTTTTATTAGCATGAACTATTTTGTTGTATGCCCAAGAATGTCTGGGGTATCATTTACAATCAAGGAGAAAACTAATCAGAATGATAGATCACATGGAAGTTGCTTTTAACCACAATATGGGAACTGGGACCTGGAATATTGGAAAAGTTATTTTTTAATTGTTTTGTTTTGGCTTTGGTTTTAATCTTTTCCATCTCAACAGCCTTAATAATACCAAAATGAGATCACAATCTTGGTCAACTTGTGACTTAAGAAGAATACTGAGAGAATCTAAATATAGTGAAAAACAAATGACTGTCACTGATATCCAGGATAAAATATTTCAACCTTGTTTTTTAGAGGATGGGGTTATTTTACATATCCCAAATTAACCTCAACAGGAAAACTGCCTTATTTTGGGTAAATCAGGAAAACAGAATGAAATTTATGAATAGCAAGAATACGTAGTCATTCAAGACAATGGACTTTCTTTTTTGAGGATTTTTTAACATACATTTGAATCAATTAATGGGAAACAGAGGTAGAACAAAGCTTAGATTTGAGGATTCCTCTTTTCCAGGCAGATATATTCTTCCTGTTAGCAGGGTCAATGTGAAGAGAAAAAATAGCAGTGAGAAAATAATTCTTTTTTAAAGGATCATATGCATTATAATTTAATACTAAAAGATGATTTGTCAAATAGTAGTCCTTTAGTAATTTTTCTTTCCAGAATGATATAACTTTGAAAAATGAAGATTATTAAATACGGGAAGTAACCTAACTCACAATGAATTCATTCTCATCATTATGGATAATGATAATCACTCACAAAACATATCCTGATGTCCTTTGCATATTCATTCATTAACCAAGCTGGCAAATCATCACTTTAACACATGAGTTATCCATGATTATCAGACACATGGCTCTGTAAGTCATCCAGCTATGGATCCATATTTTATCTAAAGAGTAGGACATTGCTTGAAATTTTTATATACTGATAATTTGGGGGGCAAAGCTTAAATCATCATTATAACTTCTAAGTACTTAATTCTAAATGACTCAGACACAGTTTCTCATAATGTGTGTTATGCTTAAAAAATAAAAAGTACTTTTGGTTATTTATAAAGTTCAAAATTCTGAAGTTTGTGAAATACAGTTCTTACAGCAATGATTCATCCTCTAAGAAATAATATAAATAGGGTTGTCTATTATTTTAAAAGTTAACATATTCTACTGGCAGACATGTCTCTTAAATAGCCTAAAGTTCTTTCCTATTATGTTAAACAGCTATTTTCCTCCGAATCTGAACTAGACAAACCAAGATACATTATTGAAAGTCTTGCCATGAGTCATTTGGCAATTATCTGGGAATAATTATCCTTGGAATCCTGACTCACAAATAATTTAGCCATTCAACCCACCTTTTTTATGCAAAAGCTTAGTGTGAAATGGGAACCAAGGAAATAAAATAAACGTCTGTCTCCAATATTCAGAACATCTGCATGAGTAAAAATTATTCAAAAAGATACCATGAATTTTTAAAATGAAATGCAGCATGTAAAAATTAAGCACCTGGTCTTTTCCTTTATATTTCATTAAAAAATTCTAAATAGACTATCACCAGCTGTACATTTTACTACATTTTATATTATGGCAGGCAGTCAAAGCAACACTGCATTCTTTCTCATCTAAATTCCACATAAAATTAATTTTAAAAAGGGAAAAAAGCAGAAACGCCTTTTATCAGATGCAACAGAGTTAAGGATGCCACACAAACTGAGAAGCGACCACAAAAATGATTCAAAAACAAACTTGATTCCAGATAGAAAGCTTGAGAGAAGTGATATATTTTTTAATTTCTTGTTAATTCAGACTTCCTAAAACAAATGGGAAGTTGGATAAGAAATTTTATTTAGCTTTGGAGAGAGGATGTACATAATTTATAAGTGAAAACTAAGGATATGGAGAAAGTCATCTTACTGATTATTTTTTGTATGTAACCTGACGATTCATAAACCAACCAAGAATATATATACAAGTTATGTCAGGAAGTGACAAATATCAATCACGTTTCCATATTAAAAAAAAAAAAAGACTAATTAGGGAAAACATGCCTAAGACAAGCAAAATTTTTCTTAAATGGGCAGATCAAACAATATCACGGAGGTTCCAGTTGGAATTTCTAATCACTTTATATAAACTGATTATTCAGAGGATTTGAAAAGCTTGCTTTCTTGATTTAAAAATATTCATTCTGTTAAAAAGTAAGGAAACAAGCATGGCCCACATCTTTAACTTCATCTGTAAAATGAAAAGTAGCATTGAAATGGCACCTCAATAAATGTTATTCCCTTCCCCATTCCATCTCCATCTCACGTTAATGGAAAGTCACAGACCAGACAGAATATACACCAGATAGATAAGATTCTTTAGATAAGTGACATCATGTGTCTACTGTTTGGCTTTTGGAAAGTGTTGATTGCCTCTAATAACAACACTGTCTGTCATATAAGAAGAAATGAAAATAAGATCTTATTGTATTTTTCTCTTTTGAAAAGCAGTGGTTGAATTTCTAAGATAGAAGTGTCATGTTCTTGGATCATAAAGTTAATTTATTGTGTGAAAGCCATTGTTTCAATAAAGTTAACTTATTGTGGTAAAAGCCATTGATTTAACCACAAAAAAATTATATAAAATTTCTAATCAAAAGACTTCAACATGACTTCAACTCATACTCATCTGAAACAAGTCAGACTCTTCCTACTAAACAATTCAACTATTGGTTAAAAGCTTTGAGACTTATGGTAAGTTAAAAGGTGGAGAAAAACTTGTTTTTTTTTTTTAGAAATGCTATAGAAACACTAAACATTACTAAAGTGTACCATAAAATTCAAGTATAATACGTATGTTCATTTTAAGACCTATATGAATGCTGTTCATGAAAATAAATCAAACATTCTATGATATTTGCTTTTTAAACCGAAACCCAGTGGGGAGAGAGATGGGAAATAAAAGCATAGATTTACTTCTGTGATACTTAGCTATGGCTGCTCTTATATTTGTAAAGGAAAGTAAAATTATGATGTTAATGTTGTAGAACTGATAACACAGTTAAAAGAATATAACTCTACATTGTTTTCTATTGTCTATGAAATCCTAAGAAAATAATTCAACAGAATTATTGGTAGAAAAATTATAATAATAACTGGCAGTATGTTCATGGTTTCTTCTACTTACAAAGTAGAAAAAAGGATGAAGCATGCAATGCCTTTATTTAATATCACACTACCTACCTTAGCATATGGCTTCACAAGTATTAAAAAAATTGCAGGTTTTGATTGGGATTTCACTTAAATTAGAATTTTCTCATGTGTTCAATCTTATTAAGTTTACTAACATTTAATCTTCCCTTCAGTAATTGATCTTTCGTTTTCTTTTTGTGTTGTTCTTGTTATGACTCTTTCCTAACTTTTACTATAATAATCCTGAAAAAAATTCCTAATATTTGGGTCTTTAAGAATAGACAGTTTTTATGAAAAACAAATCTAACGTTCGTATTTTAATTTACACTGTAACTTCTCATTACCCTCCAAAGAAGGGTAAAAACATTTTCAGGGAAAAAAGCTATTTTAGTGACCTTTTGTCCCTCCCTAAGAGGAAGAAGTCTGACAGGTAGATATATGGAGAGTTTGTTATTGTAAATTCCAGATCTTGTGATTATCTCTGACTCAACTTCTGGGGTTTTATCTGGAATTCCTGTGAAGGGTCAACAAGTATATTACTGCCTGTCTTCACCTTCTTGTGACCCTAATTTTAAAACTACACCTTATAGGATTCAGAAAGTAGTTTATAGTGCTGCATTTCAGCAGACAGACTTTGAAATGGGATGCGTTTAAAAATATATAATTATCTCAAACAATTAGAAATGTACAACTTTTTAATATATTTATGTATATCTACTTTTGTTTATCTTTAATTGTAGACTTTAAGGGAAAAAAAATCTAGTAACTTTTTGACTCCAGTACTTTTTCAGAGCCAAATGTCCCATTGCACTATTTCTTCCTGGGGAAAAATTTTTATAATTTTTAGTTAAATGATTTCCAATACAGATAGATAGATATAGACATATTTACATAGATATATCTTAATAGATAAACCATGCTGTATATTCATATTAAAATTTTGGAAAACAGACAAATGCAGATAAGCAACAACTGACAATATAACTTATCTACATAGACTAGAAAACTGAAATGAGCAATTTCTGTGTAAATTTTAAGTATAAATGTAAATTCAGTGGTCTCAAGCCTACATTATTGCTCCAGAGACCTTCAGCACTGGTTAAGAAAAAGAAAACTATTACTATCATGGGATGGTAAAAATTGGTTTACTAAAAAGAACACATAAAATAGGTAACAAATGATGGAAACAGATGTACAAGAAGATGAGAAATTAAAGATGAATATACAGAAAATTTCCTGCAAAGGAGATACTGCAGTGTAATGCTTAGAGAATACAGTTTTGATGTTGTGTAATGCGTATCAGACGACTTGCTAGATGTGTGATCTTAGGCAGGACATTTAACCTCTCTAAGCCCATTTTTTTCCATCAGTGAAAAAATATAAAACTATGCCTATCTTATAAGTCTGAGGATTAAAAATTACACTTTTGGCACAATACCTAGCATATAAGCCTTTGTTGTTATAGAAATATCTACTGTAAATTTAAGATAATTTGGATGGATAAATAAATCCATCCAAATATTTTAGATGATCCAAAACATTATTTCTAAAATGTAAGGTCCCAATTAATCTCACATGCAGTTATGGGATAAAATTAAATTCTTAGTATTAGAAAAGGAAAAGAATTTCAATAAAGAATTAAGCTATGAATTTGGTTTATTGTCTGAAACAGAATAATACACGGAAATCATGAGCTATGGGTGCAACCGTCTTTTGTGTCATGCTTTATCCCATGACATTGTTAACAACTTACGACTAACAAAAAGTGGAGAACATTTGAATATTAAAAGCACAAAAAAATCTCTAAAAATAATGATTATGTGAGATGAAGAAATCTAGTTAATTCATATTTTCAACAGCAATTTTTCAGTTTAATTTGAGAAAAAATTCTGACACCATAAACATTTTTCCTTGCAGTCATTTAAGGATAAATGAGACTTAGAAGTAAAAATATATGGGATCATTTCCACTTATTATCACATATAAAATGTGAGTGGGAGCTTTTCCTTTTGATCAAGTTTGGATGGTAAATTTTGTCAATTTATGTCTAAATTCCCAATCATGGTTCTAATTCTTTCTTCACATATACTTTTCAGTCATTTTGGTTAAAATGGTTGTTAATACCCTTGCAGTCCAAAAAAGGTCAGTCAATATCATCAAACTGGGTTTGTATTTAGAAATAATCACAGAGAGCTCATGGCAATGTGCATATCACTCATGTGAACTTGTCATCTGGCCACTTCTGCCTGGTGTGAAATTAAATATCATTGACCTATTTTTGCAATGTCTCCTACATTGTGTACCTAAGCTATTTATCATCCAAACATTATAATTTTATATGTTTATTTCATTTTTCAAATATTGATTGCCAAATCTTTTGTCAATATCTTGATGAAGTAACTTCACCATCTACTAGACAAAATAACAGATGGTAAAAAGACTCTTTAAGATCTCTGATTCTCTGTGTAGCACTGATAATTAAGGGTATTGTCCTATCAACAGAAAATAGAATCTTGATCATTTATTAATTAAGGTATATTTTCTATGACAGGTAGGGCCCAGCTAAGCCCAGACAGAATCTGTGTTTTACTTTTTCAGTTCCTGTTTGATTCATTAGTTCATCCATGTACCTCAATGGATGGAACTTACCTTCCAATAAGACATTGCATATAGGCTCCAAAATATAAAGTAGATCATGATTTACACACTTCTTTTATGTTAACCGAATTTTATTATCAAACATTTGTAAAGAAACACATATTTAACATACATGGCTAGTTTAGATACCTGCTGCCAAAGCAAGCAAGCACCATGGCCAGTTTAAAGAGTAATAATAAAATGTATACCCGTGTTTCCATTCATCAATTTATGTCACTGGAGCCTGGTATTTTCTAAAGCTTCTTATTTTTGTTATCTTTGCTTGCAGTTTTCCCTATCAGAGATAGCCAATATATTTCATATTAGTCATTTTCTCTTTTCACTATGGATTTTGCCACATATATCTATATACTTCTACAATCTGTTCTTTTGGCCCAAATTTGAACTTAGCATAAATGAAATTATATGGAAGAAACTTCTACGACATGATTTGACACTCAACATTAAGTTTTGAGATTGTTCATGCCTATCACTGTGCATCATTTCATCTTAATACGACTCCATTGTCAAAATATATCAAATTTCATGTATGTACTGCTGACAAATGTGTTGAGGGTTATGTTCTAGTCTGAGCCTCTTACTACTATACAAGAGAAATGTTAGCTGGTCTACTGCTAGGTCATAGGGCACATTTTGAAACTTACTTTGCAAAGGCAAATTGTTTTCTCTAATACATGAATTTATAATTCTCACAGCAGTGTGTTAGATTTCTCATTGTTCCTCATGTCTGAAAATATGTCATCTTATCATACTTTTTAATTTATATCTGGTAGCTATATCATTGGACCTTTAATATTTCCCCAAGAACTAATGAACTTAAGCATCTTTCCATACATTTATTAAAATTTGTGTTCCTCTTTTAAGAAATAGCTGTTCATAACTTTTCACATTTTTTTCATGGGATTGTTGGTTTCTATTTCCTTTTGATTCATGGGAATATATATGGTGTATATATATATATGTATGTAGGCTAATCCATTTTTATTTTTTTATCTTTTTTAATGAGTTCTTAATTTTAATGTGAACAAAACTATCAACTTTTCAACATTATGCTTTTGAGGGTTTTTTTAGTATTAAATAGTATTCTCTACTCCAAAGGCATAATCTCTATGATTGATGCTAAAGGTTTGAAGAGCTGTTTTTCAAAGTCTCTGTCCATCTAGAATTAACTTCTATGGATGCTATGAGCTTCGTTTATTTTAAATGAAGGTCCTTTAATTTAATGAGTCATTTTTTCCCAGTGCCAACTCTTGCCATAATAAATGTTAATATATACAAGAGTTTATTTCTGCGCACTGATTCATCAATCTAGTTTTTTATCTCTACACAAATGCCAAACTGTCTTACTGCAGGTTCATTTTGTCTTAGTATGTCCTAGAGCTTAGGTTTAACAAACCAGATACATTGCTGAGAGATAGAAGGAAAAATGTTGTTACCCTTTTTATCTCTAGAGATATTTGTAATTTATAATTTACTTCACTTCTTTTCAATACACTTTGTTCTATATTGAATGTGACTGATATATCTTTTCTTTGTATCTTTTACTTTGAACCTTTCTTCATTTTCATATTTTACTTGTGTCTCTTATTTAGAACATATATATAGCCAGATTTTCTTTGTAGTTCCATCTTGAGAATATTTTATTTTATTGACGAATTCAGTCTATTTACATTTGTTGTGATGAAATGTAAATTTTACATAAAATACTTGGAATTATTTCTATCAAATTTTCTCTATGTTTCTTATTACTTTTCCTCTACTAGTTTCATAACCCAGTCTTTAACTCATATTCATTTAGTGGTTATCTTAGATATTTATGTTACTTAAAAGGTTCTAAGTTTAATAGTATCATTGACTTGAATAATGAAGTGAAGTGAAGTCGCTCAGTCTTGTCTGATTCTTTGCGACCCCATGGACTATATAGCCTAACAGACTCCTCTAATCATGGGATTTTCCAGGCAAGAATACTGGAGTGAGTTGCCATTTCCTTCTCCAGGAGATCTTCCCAACCCAGGCACTGAACCAGGGTCTCCCACGTTGTAGGCAGACGCTTTACCATCTGAGCCACCAGGGATCTATCAAATTTTCTCTATGTTTCTTATTACTTTTCCTCTACTAGTTTCATAACCCAGTCTTTAACTCATATTCATTTAGTGGTTATCTTAGATATTTATGTTACTTAAAAGGTTCTAAGTTTAATAGTATCATTGACTTGAATAATGAAGTGAAGTGAAGTCGCTCAGTCTTGTCTGATTCTTTGCGACCCCATGGACTATATAGCCTAACAGACTCCTCTAATCATGGGATTTTCCAGGCAAGAATACTGGAGTGAGTTGCCATTTCCTTCTCCAGGAGATCTTCCCAACCCAGGCACTGAACCAGGGTCTCCCACGTTGTAGGCAGACGCTTTACCATCTGAGCCACCAGGGAAGTCCTGGTTCTAAGTTTAATAGTATCATTGATTTGAATAATAGCAGCATATAAATTGGAAGGGGACTGATTAAAATAAAGCAAGCGTACTACTTGAAGAGAAAGTTATGTCTGGAAAACCAGAAATACTGGGTTTGCTTGGGTTCTTGCACATAATGCTACAAAAAAACCCAAACAAACTTTTTGGCCAACTCAATATTTTATCACAGCTTCCCTGATAGCTCAGTTGGTAAAGAATCTGCCTGCAATGCAGGAGACCCTGGTTTGATTCCTGGGCTGGGAATATCCACTGGAAAAGAGATAGGCTACCCACTCCAGTATTCTTGGGCTTCCCTTATGGCTCAGCTGGTAAAGAATCTGTCTGCAATGTGGGAGACCTAGGTTTGATCTCTGGGTTGGGAAGATCTCCTGGAGAAAGGAATGGCTACCCACTCCAGTATTCTGGCCTGGAGAATTCCATGGACTGTTTGGTCCATGGGTTCGCGAAGAGTCGGACACAACTGAGCAACTTTCACTTTCAATATTTTATACTTAATTTTTGCTTTTTTTGTGGAGCCACATAGGTAATACAGCTCTTCAAGGATGGGAAGAATTGTTATGGATTCTCACAGGAGACTTTCTCCATTCACCCAGAACTAAAGTATCCTCATAATGTCCGGACATTCTCTACAGAGCAAGTTTACATTGACATGATTTATTTTTCATTATTTGCTTTTCCTTATTGTTAATGTAGCTTACCCACTGAAATCCACCTTTGCAAAAATATCAGATAATATCTCCCAATTTTTAAAAACCCATCATTTTGTCTCCCACCTCTGAGAAGTGGAACAGCAAGCCAATGTTTCTCAAATTACCTGAGATGAAGAACCAGGTTTTTTGGTTTTCTTTAATTTTCAATCCTTCAAAAATCAATCATCTAGTAAAATACATTTAAAATGTATTTTAAAATACAATTTGAAGCAATGTCAAATTATATAAGTTTTTAGACATAAAATCTCTTTCAAAGATATTCTACACAATGATATTTTCAAGTTCCTTGTGCCTCACAAGGCCAAAAATAGAAGTTCCACATTTCTTTCTCTATTCTTGAAGGATTAACTTATATGAAGAGAAAGTGGACGTGTTAGTCACCTAATTCATGTCCAGCTCTTTGAGACTCCATGGCCTGGAGCCTGTCAGCCAGGCTCCTCTGTCCATGGAATTCTCCAGGGAAGAATACTGGAGTCAGTAGCCATTCTTTTCTCCACGGGATCTTTCTCACCTAGCGAACAAACCTGGGTCTCCTGCATTGCAGGCAGATTCTTTACCATCTAAGCTACCAGGGAATTATTTACATTCTGAAGTTAACCTCAGAAATTACCTCTTTTCTGAAAAATATTGTGCTTCTGACATCCAAACCTAAACTCATTTCTATATTATTTTCATAATAAAATAACTAGTAATTCTACATTTTAGTATTTATAAAGATTAATACTTTATTTATCAATACACATGATAGAGATGAAGCTTCTACCTTCAAGACAATACTTCCAATGTGATATTATATCAAAGTACTATATATTTACATATACACATAGAATCAGGTTTATAAATTTAATTGTGCTAAAAAGTATATTAACTACTTAACTATCCCTAAAATGTCTTAAATTTAAATTATACTATTTTACATACTATTTACTATAAATATGGTTTTCTACTTAATAATTAAATCGAAGGGGACAAATGTGACAAACACATACTAAGATTTGAGTATTCTAACTTAGACACAGTCAATAACTGTTATATACAAAGTATGATCCCAGTACCACATATGAGAATTTACTATATTGGGCATGGTGCTACAAAACGCAAATCCAGACAAAAAATAATTTCCTCCTGACATTGTGCTTCACTGAAGAAATTAAAGAGTTATTATGCCATGACTGCTGATAAAAGGACAAAAACTCAATAGAAAAATAAACCTGTGAAACATGCTATCTGTCAGCTAATACTGAACCTGTATAATGAAAGGCTAAATATTTTTAAGGTTATTGCTGATAATGGAAGAAAGTAAAACAAGCTGTATTTACAGCTTTTAAATATAAGATATGAAAATAAATCTGATTTGAAAGAGTGATTTATGAACACATCTCCATCTTATGAACCTTCTCAAAAATTTTTAGACATATTTGTGTTTGTTATGCATTTATGTTCTGGTTATTTTGAAATTATATAATTATTTCCTAACACAGGGATGAAAACAAGAAACATTGAGACCTTATCCAAATGAACTCATCATGGCTAATGTGGGTGGAGGCAGTGCACATTTTTCCTGCTAAATTTTACATTTAACCTAATGTTCTCAAAATCATTTGTAAAAATGACTGAAAAAAATTACTTGATAATGTTCTCCTTCCATCATCCCTTCATGTGTCATCAATTACAATTTTTCATTAGACTAGATAAATAAATACATTTCTACCAAAATATGTGCTTGTTTTTATCACATTCCCATACCATTATAACAGAATTTTAATGCATTTTAGTAAATAAATAAATCAGAATGAAAATTCATCAGTACCAAAAAATGCAGATCTTTTTTAATCTACTAAATGATCACGATGTTATGAATATACAATTCTACAATATCTATGAAATAAAATACATAGATGAACAATGATGCCATAAGCACCTGTACATTCATCCAACAAGACATGGAAAACAGCACTGTAACATTTCCAAGAAAGCTGATACTCTGTAAAAATCTTAGAATAATTAATAAAGATACCTCAGCTCATTTTGCTTAAATATTCTGATAATTATAGATGTTCCATTCAAAAGCAGATGTTTGTCTATTCATTCACACAGACTTCTAATAGAATATATCCAGTAAAATAGGCTTAGTATATCTATCAATATTTTCTCACAAAATTTCATTTAACAATTGAATGTATAAATGCCATGCTTTAACTCTATATATATTTATGAAAGAAGAATTCCTCACTGATATTTTGCATTATGAAATATTCAAGAATTATATGGGCTAAAATAGTAACATTTCAAAGACTGTAAGTTGAGGTAATAACTAAAAATATTATATTCAAGAATTATTAGGTACCATAGTTAAGAACCCCCTACTCAGTTATTTTATGCTAAAATTTTTGTGTGCATATTAATCCAGAATAGAACCTGTAAAAAATATCTAATAATAGTTATTTGTATTCATTATACACAAATGGATTTAAATTGTTCTGAAGGTTATCTCTGAGATTGAGCTGTACCTAAATTTTAAAAAAGAAACTTTTAGAAAACTGTGAGAGGCATTTAATACTAATAAAAATAGGTAAATTATTAAAGTTGACTTTATCACTTTCAAAAAATTTTGGAATATGCATTTAAATAAAGCAAGTATTTATTGGACGCTTTCTATGTGTTCAGCAATTTAAATTCTATAATTGTTTCAGTACATCTTACTTCACCTCTTCTGCAACCAAAATTGTATCTCCCCACTGCAAAAATATCCTGAGTAACATTCCTCAAAAGAGAATTATAGAATATAATGAAATATTATCTTTCCCAAATGTGAATTAAGTACTTTATATAGCTAACATGACATGAATTTTCTCTGTATAAAGCATTGCATTTAGCAATTTGTATTCATAATTGAAGCTCAATTCAAGAAAACTTCCTCTCTTTAAAAAAAGAAATAATAATAAACACCTGTTGATGAGAAAAATTGCCTAAAAATAATTAGGCATGTTTTCATAGCAATTTTGGCTTGGCTCTAGGTAGCAAAATCTTTTTCATACTACTGAAATCTCTTATTTTCTTACTGTCTTCTAGTGTCACCACATATTATAGAGTCCAAGTTGTACATCAGAAAAATTAAACTCAGTACGTTTTTGCATTCTGCATCCAAGCATACACTAGCAAAGCAGCGATTTGACCTTTGAGAGAGGACAATTCCTGTGCACATATTTCATGCCTGTCTGCCTTCCATATACTTAGCAAGATGATGATTGCTCCCAGCTATGTTGATATACTTCTATCCACTCGACTGGCTGTGGATAGGAGGCAAAAGATCTATCTGTTAAGAGGTGATCTTCTTTGTACATGTCGCACCTAATCAGAGTAGGATATTGGTAAGCATAAGCAGGTCTGCTACTATATCTAGTCCCACTACAACCTGCATTGCTTTCATTTGCCTTATACAAAAAAGGTCACTGCAAATTCCATTGTGAAATGGCCCAAGGAATGAGTTCCTTCGACAAGTTACCTGTGGCAATGAGCAACAGGAAACCCCTTCTGAGAAATATATTGCGTGTCTTTATAGACATTTGAACTATAATGTTGCTTTACTTTTGCTCAAGAAAAGGAGTATTTTCCACTACATACTAAACTATATAAAACTGCCAACATGCAAATATTTCAGTCCATAAAAATGCTGATTTCTTACGGTACAACACAATACCTCCTAAAATATAATCTAGAATTTAGGCAAATTTGCCATCTCTATTTTTCTTTTATATTTATATTATTGAAAACAGGAATTTCTCTCTGGAGGCCTACATCTCAGCCTGAATTTCCAGAAATGTTAAAAAATGATCAACGTAGCAGAACTTCTACCACATTTTCTGTCAGTACTAGTGGTTTTCCAAGGTGCAATGCAAGATTCACTCAGGTAAGGAGAGTTTTGGGTACACCGATAAATATAAGCACTACTAGAAAACTCACAGCTAGCATCTTAAACTAGCATGCTTTAATGAGTAATACTTCACAAAAGAGTTAAGCTTAAGTCTTAAAAAGTGAGTCATTGAAAGAAATTAAGTAAACAAATGTACTTACACAGATGACAAAAATGTTCAACGCATTGGCCTACACAACTATAACTTTCCATATATTACCACATATTGTAATCCTGATAGTCTCAAATTTCTCCAGAGATGACAGAAGAACTTATATTTGAACGTACCATATAAATTGGTCTCTGTTTTTGTTCATTAAAAATAGACTAATATAAGCAATTTTATATGGTTTGACCTTAGTAAAGCTCTTCCACCACACAGCATTCAATGACTAAAAAGTATTAAGTAAAAGTTAAATTTGATAGAATGACTATATTTAACAAAACAACTTTGAGTTTTTCATATATTAATATGAATACAAAATATATCAACAAGTTTAAGAAAACTTGCCTGTAAACAAATGCCAACAAAAACATAAGGATAGAAGTCAACATGTTTAACTCATTTGTAAATATTACAGTTGCATGCGTTCCTGTTTACAACGCTCATCCCTGAGAGCAACACAAAAGTAAACACTTATCCCTCCTAAGAACTCATATCTTTGTTGGTCTACATCCAAACTGGATCCATATCAAGGATAAATTAATTTCTCCATTTTCTCTGAAGATGTGGAATCTCACAAATTAAAGGGGAAAAAAAACCCACAAACCCAGAGAGTCTTTATGTCTTTCTCACTAGAAAATATAGAAGCAAACATTCGAAAACCAATAAACAATTTAAGAGGACTAGATCAAGCATATTTACCCCCCAAATTTTCCTCTCTACACATTGGGCACATAATAATGTAATGATGTAAAATATTTACTATGGTAAATTAACTTCAAAAATTAGCTCTGTAACATATCATATGATATCACTTGTATGTGGAGTCTTAAAAAATGGTACAATTAGACTTATTTACAAAAAAGAAAAAGAATCACAGATGTAGAAAACAAACCTATGGTCATCAAAGCAGGGAAGGGAGGGGAGGGATGAATTGGAAGATTGGGACTGACATATACACACTACTATAAGATATAGTGTATATAACATATAAACACTACTAACTAATAAGAACCTACTCTTCCCTCATAGCTCAGTTGGTAAAGAATCAGCCTGAGATGCAGGAGACCCCGGTTCGATTCCTGGATGGGGAAGATCCACTGGAGAAGGGATAGGCTACTCACTCCAATATTCTTGGACTTCCTTTGGAGCTCAACTGGTAAAGAATCTGCCTGCAATGAGGGAGTCCTGGGGTCGATCTCTGGGTTGGGAAGATCCCGTGGAGAAGGAAAGGCTATCCACTCCAGTATTCTGGCCTGGAGAATTCCATGGACTATGCAGTCCATGGGGTGGCAAAGAGTTGGACACAACTGAGCAACTTTTACTTTCGCTGCATAGACAAAGAACTCTATTCCATACTCTATAATGACCTATATGGGAAAAGAATCTAAAAAAAGAGTGAACATATGTATATGAAGTGAAAGTTCCTCAGTCGTGTCTGACTCTTTGCAACTCCAGGTTCCTCTGTCCATGGAATTCTCCAGGCCAGAATACTGGAGTGAGTAGCTGTTCCCTTCTCCAGGGGCTCTTCCCAACCCAAAGATCAAACCCAGGTCTCTTGCGTTGCAGGCAGATTCCTTACTGTCTTAGCCACCAGGAAGCCCAAAAATACTGGAGTGGATAGCCTATCCCTTTTCCAGTCTATGTTCCCAACTCAGGAATTGAACCAGGGTCTCGTGCATTGCAGGCAGATTCTTTACCAGCTGAGCTACCAGGCAACCCCAGAATATATGTATATGTGTAACTGATTCACTGTGCTGTACAGCAGAAACTAACACAACTTGTAGATTACTTATATCCAGTAAAAATTAATTTTAAAAATTAGCTTTATAAATGTCATCACAACCGAACATCCCAGCCTTTCCGAGCATATCTTTCATTAGTTCTCTGAGAAAATAGCAAGACTATGTATTAGTAATCTCTAATAAGCAATTAGAAATCTAAAATTCTCTGGACATTACTTGTTTGTTACCAGAAATAGGAATTCAGGCCAGAAGGAATGTTGAAGGATTACCGGAGTCAGCAACAAGTAAATAGCATTCACACAATTTTCACTATTATGTTAAGTGTATCGACACAATAAACAAAATTGTGTTAAGTGTTGAGCTGTATATTGTCACCTTGTTTATTTAACTTATATGCAGAGTACATCATGCAAAATGCTGGTCTGGATGAAGCACAAGCTAGAATCAAGATTGCCAGGAGAAATATCAATAACCTCAGATATGCAGATGACACCACCCTTATGGCAGAAAGCAAAGAACTAAAGAGTCTCTTGATGAAGGTGAAAGAGGACAGTGAAAAAGTTGGCCTTAGGCTCAATATTCAGAAAACTAAGATCATGGCATACAGTCCCATCACTAGATGGGGAAACAATGGAAACAGTGAGAGACTTTATTTTGGTGGCTCCAAAATCATTGCAGATGGTGACTGCAGCCATGAAATTAAAAGAAAATACAATTTTCTTAGAAGAAAAGCTATGACCAATCTAGGCAGCATATTAAAAAGCTGCTGCTGCTACTGTTAAGTCACTTCAGTCATGTCCGACTCTGTTAGACCCCATAGATAGCAGCCCAGCAGACTCCTCCATCCCTGGGATTTTCCAGGCAAGAACACTGGAGTGGGTTCCATTTCTTTCTCCAATGCATGAAAGTGAAGTCACTCAGTCGTGTCCAACTCTCAGTGACCCCATGGACTGCAGCCTTCCAGGCTCCTCTATCCATGGGATTTTCCAGGCAAGAGTACTGCAGTGGGGTGCCATTGCCTTCTCTGATATTAAAAAGCAGAGACATTATCTTGCCAACAAAGGTCCATCTAGTCAAAGCTATGGTTTTTCCAGTAGTCATGTATGGATGTGAGAGTTGGACTATAAAGAAAGCTGGGTGCCAAAGAACTGATGCTTTTGTACTGTGGTGTTGGAGAAGATTCTTGAGAGTCCCTTGGACTGCAAGGAGATCCAACCAGTCCATCCTAAATGAAATCAGTCCTGAATATTCATTGGAAGGACTGATACTGAAGCTGAAACTCAAATACTTTGGCCACCTGATGCAAAGAACTGACTCACTGGAAAAGGCCCTGATGCTGGGAAAGATGGTGGTGGAAGGAGAAGGGGACAACAGAGGATGAGATGGTTGGATGGCATCACCGATGCGAGGGACATGAGTTTGAGCAAGCTTGGTGATGGACAGGGAAGCCTGGCGTGCTGCAATCCATGGGGTCGCAGAGTCGGAGACGACTGAGCAACTGAACTGAACACTATTGTATGGTTTCCCCTTGCTTATATCACTAATTTATTTTACTCTTCTAGCATAGAACTTCTAACTATGATAATAGAGACATAAAGAACATAGGAAAAAGCACTCTTATTTAGAAATGCATATAGGCCAACAATATAGTTATTGTTTAGTTGTTAAGTTGATTCTAACTCTTTTGCAACCCTATGGACTATAGTCTGCCAGACTCCTTTGCCCATGAAATTTCCCAGGAAAGAATACTGGAGTGGATTGTCATTTCCTTCTCCAGGGGATCTTCCTAACCCAGGGATCGAACCCATTTCTCCTGCATTGTCAGGTGAATTCTTTACCATTGAGCCACCAGGGAAGCCCCAAGAATATAGAAACATGCTCTATAAACAGATGTAGATGTTGTTGTCAATTACATATACACAAATAGTTTAGAAAAGCATTACAAGTTTGAATTAAATTGCAAGCAAAGAATATCTGCATTTTTATGCCTTTGAGAATATTTCATTTCAAATCTAATGCCTGAATTTATTAGTAGGTGCTAGTGCAATAAAATCCAGAAAGTGTAAAATAATTAAGTTTTCCAGGTAAAACACAGGATCCCAGTTAAATTTCAATTTCAGGTAAATAAAAAATAATTTTTTAGCATAAGTAGGTCTCAAATATTGCATGCTGCTGCTGCTGCTAAATCACTTCAGTCGTGTCCGACTCTGTGCAACCCCACAGACAGCAGCCCATCAGGCTCCCCCACCCCTGGGATTTTCCAGGCAAGAAGACTAGAGTGAGTTGCCGTTTCCTTCTCCAATGCATGAAAGTGAAAAGTGAAAGTGAAGTCGCTCAGGGAGCACTTATATGAAAATAGTATTCATATTTTATCTAAACTTTAAATATAGCTGGGCACCTAGTAACTTTTATTTCCTGAAGCTGGTAATCTTAAAAATAATGCACATGGAAAAGGAAAACAAGTCTTTTCACTGAACAATCTAAGGGATGAAGAAATATTCCTGGGTTGGTGGAGGTGTCAGAGCGTGAGAAGTTTTGATTGTTCCCAAAGTTAAAGAAGATCTCCAAAGTTTCCTCCAATAGGTCTACAGTCGTGTCCGACTCTGTGCAACCCCACAGACGGCAGCCCATCAGGCTCCCCTACCCCTGGGATTTTCCAGGCAAGAAGACTAGAGTGAGTTGCCGTTTCCTTCTCCAATGCATGAAAGTGAAAAGTGAAAGTGAAGTTGCTCAGGGAGCACTTATATGAAAATAGTATTCATATTTTATCTAAACTTTAAATATAGCTGGGCACCTAGTAACTTTTATTTCCTGAAGCTGGTAATCTTAAAAATAATGCACATGGAAAAGGAAAACAAGTCTTTTCACTGAACAATCTAAGGGATGAAGAAATATTCCTGGGTTGGTGGAGGTGTCAGAGCGTGAGAAGTTTTGATTGTTCCCAAAGTTAAAGAAGATCTCCAAAGTTTCCTCCAATAGGTCTCCCTTGGCTCTTCCATCTCTTCCCAGGCATTTTCTTTACTAATGGTTATAGATTGCATTGATTCTTCCTCAGATGTAAAATTCATCACGTTTGCCCTCATCACTTAGATTTAAAATTATGTACAGATTTATAGATTTACACAAAGTCAATGAAGACCAACATTAAAAAGTACTACCCCCAAAAAAGTACTATAGCCCTACAAAGTAATTAATTATAAGGTTAGAAGATAATATACTTTTGCTAATTACTCACAGCTTGGTGCCTGTTTTTTCATGGCAGCCAACAACTGCATGTTTTTAATCTCCATAATAACAATAATGGCATACATCATTAACTCTATTTTATTCTTTTTTTAATTTTTTATAATACCAATAATAAAGATCATTAACCTCTGTTCTGTTTAACATCTAATCATCCATTTTAGTTAAATAAATATCATAGAAAACATTAAATATCACTTTGCTATGCTACACTGGCTCTCAGGAGGGGAATTCTTCCTAAAGCATAATATTAACATCAGTGTACTCCACAAGTGTCAAACCATGAATGGTACAAGGAAATAGATAATAATTTATGACTTAATCAAATTAGTTCAAAACTATCTCTTTCAAAGTAGTTTTAAATCTTATTTGTATAATTGCATTGTGCTTATGAAGTTATTTTCTGAAGCTATTTATAGAATAGAGCCGCCCTATTATTGAGATAGTTAGGCAATAGCTCACAAGCATGCCAAGACAGTGAGACCTAACTTGTTTTTGAAGGGAATTTCTGAGAATAACTGCTCTCTGAAGAATGGAAATCTGTATAGTATTGCTGGTCTTGGTAACAGTTACTCTAAGTCAAGATTCTTTTTAAGGGAAATATACCCACTTGCCATAGCATTTCTGAGTTTATGACTTAAATAACCATTTCACACAATCAGTGACATCAAAAGAACCAAAATGATAAACCAGACTCCTATTTAAAATGTTTAGCAAAGCTTTGTCACAAACTTCAAATGAATAGTTTCATTTTGCTATACACGAGACCATATTAGCTTCATTATGAGAATAAGTACTTAACTCGGGCAGTCCTAGGTGACCCAGTTTACCTGCACTATCAGGCTTGGTTTAGGGGACAGGTGGAAAAAAGATGGGCCAGAATCACAGATAAAACATAATATATACAGTTTTAATAAAATTATCCCAATTATTTCCCCTTTTGTAGTATTTAGAGAGAGAGAGAGATCTCTTACCAGAGGCTTTTAGGGGAAACTAGTACTTACACCTTGATAAATGGCAGCATTTGTAAAATATTATACCGCTATGCCTCCCCCTGATATCTGGGCACAAGATTATAGGTTAGCATATCTCTTGAAAAACAAACAAAGATATTATGCCACAATGATTTAACAGGCAAAAGAAATGTGCTATCCTTTCCCAACATACATTTCAGCATCCTGTCTAATTTCCTATCATATGCACACCCTAAACAATTCAGATGGTTTACCCACCCTCCATTGTCTGACTCAGTGCTAGTTAATCCTCTTCCAAACACCGTGTTTGGCTTCTGGATGCCATAGGCACAGTACAGAAAACACAGGGCTCAGAAAACAGAAATTCAAAATGGTTTATACAAAAACATGGCCTAAGGGAAGAAGCTAAAAGAATTAGGGTTAGTTCTTCCCCAAAAAACATAAGCTGAAAGAAAACCTAGCAATTACTTGATTTATGCTCTTTTCCCTGAGTACATTTAAACTTTTGCTTTGCTTTCTGAAGGAAAAGGTACATGATTAGAGAAGAGACTGACTTCTCTTTGATTGATTTATTCTTTGACAAATTCCCAGAGCCCATTCTGCCATCAGAATCAATGTCTTGGTCTCTTCTCCTCCAGATGTATCAGAGAAGCAGCCTGATGAATAGGATGCGCACTGGATATAGGCCCGTGAGTGTGACACAGGTTCAGGAACAGCAGGCTGTAGCGGACAAGGACGCAGTTCTGCACCCTTGTTTTTGGACTCCGTGTACTGCTTCCTTAGTGCCAGTAACTATTTGGTGCTTATTCTTCCTGAACCTGACTTCCCCCTGAAAATTATAGTCTGTATTATACTACTTCCATTCTTACTGTCCTATATTTATTTAGGCATCCCTCTATTTTAAGGACTGGTAGAATGTGCAAGAATGCTCTGGGCAATGTTTGCAAAGGTACTCAATAAATGCAGGTATCTTAACAAGCCATGGACCTGGATCATACAAAACTGAGTGATGATGGTAAAAAGTGCTTTGGAACAGTATGGAGATTCCTTAAAAAACTAAAAATATAGCTATGAGATGACCCTGCAATCCCACTCTCGGGCATATATCCAGAGAAAAATAGTTCAAAAGGATTCATGCACCCTAGTATTCACTGCAGCACTATTTTCAAAAGCCAGGACACAGAAGCAACCTAAATGTCCATTGATGGAGGAATGGATAAAAAAGATGTGGTACAAGTATACAATATAATGTTATTCAGCCATTAAAAAGGATGAAATAATGCCATTTGCAGCCATATGAATGGACCGAGAGACAGTCATGGAGAAGGCAATGGCAACCCACTCCAGTACTCTTGCCTGGAAAATCCCATGGACGGAGGAGCCTGGTAGCTGAGGTCCATAGAGTCGCTAAGAGTCAAACACGACTGAGCGAATTCACTTTCTTTTTTCACTTTCATGCATTGGAGAAGGAAATGGCAACCCACTCCAGCGCTCTTGCCTGGAGAATCCCAGGGACGGGGGAGCCTGGTGGGCTGCCATCTATGGGTTCACATAGAGTTGGACACGACTGAGGCGACTTAGCAGCAGAGATAGTCATACTGAATGAAGTAAATCAGACAGAGAAAGAGAAATATTATGACATCCCTTATATGCAAAATCTAAAAAGAAATTATACAAATGAACTCTACAAGACAGAAACAGACTCATAGGCTCACACTGCTATATTCAAAATGAATAACCAACAAGGTCCTACAGTATAGCACAGGGAACTCTGCTCACAGTTACATGGCAACCTAGAAGGGAAGGGAGTTTGGAGGACAATGGATACATGCATATGGATGGCTAAGTGCCTTTACTGTCTACCTGAAACTATCATAACATTGTTAATATGTTATGTATCCCAATACAAAAAAAAAGTTAAAAAAATAAATTAATGTCCCAAAAACTTTGGAAAAGAAAACACTTTGAATTTTCTGTACAATGATGTCAGAGAAAGTGAAAGCCTTCCTGCATTCTCCTATGCCTGATTTTGGCTTAAAATCTTGGCTCCCTAGCTCCCAGTGCAAAACAATTGATTTATGATGCAAAATGAGCTATACTGTCATGTAAGATTTGTTGACATTTCACACTGTCTTTCCAATAATATATAACTAGTACACAGTTCAAGGAAAAAAATAATGATTAAAATTTAGATTCATCATAAATTAAAAAGTGATTCCTTTGGTTATAGCACATTAGAATATCAGAACACAGTAACTATTTGTATTTTAAAAATATGAAGCGTCAGTGCAAAGCAATATCTTTACATAACTCTTGAATTTGATAGCATGGGCTTTGGTCTAAGAAGAAGTACATTGTAAGTAGAAAATATCACTACATGAATGTATATTTATATGATTAAATGTTGAAAAATTTATCACAATAAGTTTTTTGAATGGACAGCCATAAATATATTCTTGCTATCTATTCAAAGAAAAGCATTGTTGCTATACTGTTACTATCATGGTGAGTTCTAACAGGATTGATCAGTAACAATAAAAATGAACAATTTTAAAATTTATATTACCCACTCTGCCCCAGCTATTATTTCAACATTTTTAAATTCAAATGTTTTCATCTCAAACAAAATGTTATGTACTGTAGTTAAAAGTGTAGATGAAAATTCAACAGGTGATAACTGATGAATTCATCATAAATTTCTGGACCATTCTGAGTCTTCCATCATTAGTCAAGATTCATCCCATTAACCATGCCTTCAAACTTTTTCAGGAATCTGCTCCAATATGACTCTTCTTGTTAAAGTATGACCTAAATCCCTCCTTCAGTTCAGTTCAGTTCAGTCACTCAGTCGTGTCCGACTCTTTGCGACCCCATGAATCGCAGCACACCAGGCCTCCCTGTCCATCACCAACTCCCGGAGTTCACTCAGACTCACGTCCATTGAGTCCGTGATGCCATCCAGCCATCTCATCCTCTGTCGTCCCCTTCTCCTCCTGCCCCCAATCCCTCCCAGCATCAGGGTCTTTTCCAATGAGTNACTCTTTGCGACCCCATGAATCGCAGCACACCAGGCCTCCCTGTCCATCACCAACTCCCGGAGTTCACTCAGACTCACGTCCATTGAGTCCGTGATGCCATCCAGCCATCTCATCCTCAGTCGTCTCCTTCTCCTCCTGCCCCCAATCCCTCCCAGCATCAGGGTCTTTTCCAATGAGTCAACTCTTCGCATGAGGTGGCCAAAGTACTGGAGCTTCAGCTTTAGCATCATTCCTTCCAAAGAAATCCCAGGGTTGATCTCCTTCAGAATGGACTGGTTGGATCTCCTTGCACTCCAAGGGACTCTTAAGATTCTTTAGAGAAGGTAAATATTTTCCTTAATAAAAACTTTTTAAATTATACAAACAGACTTCACTCTCCTATCCATCTTGGAAAAACCCATATGAAATTTCTGTTTTATAGGTTTAAAAAATGGTCAAATATTAGCAATTTCATATAGTTCAACCTAATGTTTCCCAACAGGCTCAGTGCTCCTCATAAAGGTTATTTGTAAAACAAATATGCTGAAGTCTAATTTTCCTGCATCCCTTCATTAGATTTAAAATAGAAAGTGCTATTGGTAGGCTATTTTCCAACTGTAGAAATTGTATATTCCATGCTGCAAAATTTTCTGAGACAATTCTTGATATCTACACTCAGTATTTCACTGAATATATTTTTCTGGAACAAGTTATAAAAATCTAAGGAGATTTGCCAAAACTAAAAACAATACCACTATTTTAACTTATTTTTGCTTTTGGAAAGCATTATTTACTATGGAATATATAGGTAGAAACGCTTCCCTGGTGGCTCAGCAGTAAAGAATCACCTACAATGCAGGAGATTCAGGAGATGCGGGTTCAATCCCTGGGAAAGGAAGATCCCCTGGAGAAGGAAATGGAAACCCACTCCAGTGTCTTTGCCTGGAGAATCCCATGGCCAGAGGAGCCTGGTGGACTGCAGTCTATGGGATCATGAAACAGTCAGACATGATTTAGCAGCTAAACAACAATATGGTATTTGCTTTGGAAAATATGCTTTTATGCTAACTGCCATGGGTAAGTAATTATTTTTAAATGAATTAATGAATATTTTAACTTCTCAGTTTTAAGATCTAATGGAGTAAATATCAATAGATATAACTCACAAAAGTCAAAGTTCTGTAGAGATTTCAATATTTTTAAGAGTGTAAAATGTTTCTGGGACGAAAAAGTTTGAGAACCACTGGGTTAATTAAAGAGATAAATCAGAACAAGAGAAGAGAAACAACAGATAGAAAGCATATTATAAACCAGACCATTCATTCAGTGCTAAGGGACCAGCTTCAAATAAGGGAGTATCTAACTGGCAGATAGCTGAGGACCTCATCTCATTTCTCACTTGGCGGGGGTTAGAAGGGGAGTCAGGACTGAGAACAGAGATTTTCACAGGCATATTTCTAAGCCTAATCCCATACAATTATTTTTTACTGTGCACAGGTGCTACAGAGAAACCTCTGGGAAAGAGATAAATCAGAACAAGAGAAGAGAAACAACAGATAGAAAGCATATTATAAACCAGACCATTCATTCAGTGCTAAGGGACCAGCTTCAAATAAGGGAGTATCTAACTGGCAGATAGCTGAGGACCTCATCTCATTTCTCACTTGGCGGGGGTTAGAAGGGGAGTCAGGACTGAGAACAGAGATTTTCACAGGCATATTTCTAAGCCTAATCCCATACAATTATTTTTTACTGTGCACAGGTGCTACAGAGAAACCTCTGGGCAAGAACAATCCTATCCATTAATATGGCACAGCAACAGGTATTCTCTTGCATGACTCATTGATTTTAGATATAATTTCAAGGGTCATCAGGTTCTTTTTCCTTATCATAGCAATCTTGAGAGGTTAAGAAAAACAGAGGTGTTTTACTCTCAGTTTACAGGTGGGGAAACAAAGACAAGTTTCAGGGTCCTACCCTAAGGCACGTAGACTGTGTTGGAGCACGTTGTGGAATTTAACGCACCTGCTTCAAAGAACAGTACTTTATCCTCCTAGCTCCCTGTCTTTAAGATCGTTTTTTAACACTAGAAACTTTTTAAAGTGAAATCCTACATGGGAATCTAATAAGAGAGCACAAGAAAAAGAACTGTTTCAGTGCGGAGAGAGCTGGAGATCTCGATTC